>BFEA01000016.1:1855915-1866142 GCA_003427395.1 Chara braunii | reverse complement strand
TACTTCCATTGATCGGATGAGCAAAATCGAATGTATCTTCCACTAGAACACGGAAATATACACTAAACATTTGTGTGTGTGTGCGTGGGCGGGGGGTGGGGTGGGGGGGGCGTCCGGCTGGGAGGGCGAACCTCCCCCCATCAATCATTCTTTTGTTTTTTTTTTTGTTTATCCCGACCCCACCCCCGACCCCCAAAATAATAATAATAATTTTTTTTTTTTTTCATCTGGGGGGTGGCCCTAGACATGCATCCGCTCCCCCCCCCCTGGAAGGCCTCCATTTGGGCTCGAACGGCTGTTCTTACAGGTCGTACGAAGGAGGAGAAGGCCGTACGAACGTACGAACAACCCATTGTTTTACAGGGGTATACACAGCCTTATTGTATCGAAGGGTCGTGGGACCCGCTTTCCAGCAGGTGCGGTTCCCCACAAATAGATTAGATAAACCGGAGGTCGTACTAGGGGAGGCTCCTCATATCACTTTCTTTAGTCAAGATGTTCTGGTTTTATTCAAAAAAAAAAAAAAACGTTTGGGGTGGCCCAACGGGCACCTCCAACACGCCCTGCTAATAAAGCAGGGATGGGGAAGAACGAGGTATGTTTCCTTTCTTTTTTTTTCTCTTCCTTTTTCTCCTTCTGTTTTTTCTTTTAACTTTGACATGTTTTTTGCCAGATTCATTGAACCCTTTCTAGAAAGGGGTAGTATGGGGATAGCCTGAACGTGACCACAAGGTTGGAAAGGTGCATAGTTGAAGGAAGTATGTGGGGGTAGAGCAGTCCCACAAGGAATGGTTTGGTGCAACCTTTTCTTGACGCACGCAGCCTTGGAAAGACCCAGGTACGTTAAAGTTTGAAAGCCCTTGTTTACTCTAGGGGGAAATCAATGATTGTGACCCTTGATCTTGGGTTCATATCAAGGGTCCAGGTTGAGCCAAGGTTTTTGCCTGTGGGCTAAGTTACTGCCCACAACCCTCCAACAAGTATAAAAGGGCAGCAACACCACTAACAACCTCACATTTGAGGTGGTGATGCCCCCCCGCACTAGTATTTGAGTGTTAGATGGTTGTTGCACCACTTTGAGGGACATTTTGCGAGAGAGCAAGGGATGAACGATTTCACTTGGAGTCTAAGAGCTCACTCTAGGAAACATATGCGGCGGGGGTTCGTTGCTTTAGGAGCCAACCCTGTTATCGACCCAGAGTGGACCACTTTTTAGGGGAGTACTCTGCCGATTTGGAGGAGACGACCCGACTTATGAGATCCAAAACTTGTACTCAACTGAGGAGGAGGGGTACCCAAGACTACTTCCTAGAGGGTTGGACGCGTGACGACTAAGGAGGGATGTGGACTCTCCCCTAATTACGAGCAGGAGGAGCTGACTTAACAATCAAAGGTGACCTCCTTACGTGCCATCGCTAAATAAATTGACACCTTAAGAAGCCTTGTCTGATAAAAATATAGTTTAAAGTGGACACACGTAAACACCACTCTCGCGAATGAGATTTGCGGTATAAGAAGTGTGGGCCTGGGTTAAAAAAATGAGGTGGCGACACTTTTGAGAAAACACAATGACTATGACGATGCTGCGAATGTCCTCGACTCCTTATCATGAAGATGGATACTTTGTCATTTGCACAACAAAAAAGAGTAATCATTGGATTAAAACTAATGTGTTATCGGTCAATATAGGAATGAAATGCATAACTTGGCAGCTTCAGTCAAAACTGGGACGGTCCAACTACTTGATCAGCTTCATTAAAACTATCCTATAAGGTCGACATTTTGTTTGCCTAATTTATACAGTACTTAATTTTATTGAGACTAACCCGAGTTTATGGACATTGTTTCAATTAAGGTCGACATTTTGTTTACCTAATTTATACAGTACTTAATTTTATTGAGACTAACCCGAGTTTATGGACATTGTTTCAATCTTGTGATATAAGTTTTATCTTATGATACTTAAATACTTATACTTGTCCTTGGATTTACGACTATCTGGTTTGTTGTATGGATTATCTTTTACTACGGATAGATTCTTATCGGCTACGATCGATCCCATCTGATAGAGTTGCGTTTGAGTATTGCGACAATTTCCTCTCTAAGTTATTTGTCCAAGGGACGAGGATCATTTTGTGAGTTTTATGCTTGGTTGAAACCGTCATAGTAGACCAACATCAGTTCGTAGTTAGGATATCAACGTCATAGGAAACGAACGGCGTTCGGGTTCAGACGACGTTTTAACCAAGCGTACCTATACTGCAATGAACGAGCAAACTTCCTCGGTCGATCTATCTATGTGACTGCATATAAAAGTTTTTGTATATGGGTCAGTAGATCGGTAAGGATTCGCCCCTAAGGATGGTGATAACACCTTAGGGAAGGTAAGTTGTGCCTCGCGAGAACCTATTCACCGGGTATCGGTTGAACCCGTCCTAATAGACGAACAATTGTTCGTACTTAGGATATCAACGTCATAGGAAACGAACGGCGTTCGGATTCAGACGATGTTTTAACCAAGCGTACCTATACTGCAACGAACGAGCAAACTTCCTCGGTCGATCTATCTATGTGACTGCATATAGAAGTTTTTGTGTTTTGTGCATATGAAGAGTTGTGGACCCAAGCGTTGCACGTTCGTGGTGAGCAGAAGTTGCTCCAAGACCTCGCTCCACAACTCTCCACATGCACAAAACACAAAAAACGAAATTGGCGTTGTATCTTTCCATGTTCTGAAAAAAATTCATTCTAATTGTCTTTTGTGCGTGTGGAGAGTCGTGGAGCGAAGCCCTGGCCCCTCCACGAGCCAAGAAAACAACAACAACAAAAAAAACGACAGAAAAAGAGAAACAATTTCTGCTCACCGCAACTGTGCAAAGCGAGAGCGAATCCTCCGCTAGAATATGGAAAGTAGAGGGGTGAGGCTTCGAGAGATCACTCCTGCTATGTAGAGGGGTGCATGTGGAGAGTAGAGGGGTGAAGCTTTGAGAGATCACTTCCAGCACTGTGCTGCCTGCTATGCACTTGTATTCCAACATGTGCAAGAGCAAGTCGTGCGGGTAGCGGTTTCTGCTGGGTCCGCCCCTCCCGGTCCCGGCTGTTTTCCCAAGACTGCAAGTCCGGCCTCGCATAAGCATCACACGATACCCGGTTTACAATTTAGTAAGAGCATATAGAAGAGAATAATAATAAACGAATGGGCGTAGCTCAGGTGGCACACCCATGAACTGTTGAAATACAAGCCTCAGTTTGAATCCCAATGAACTGAGATGAGTAAATAACTCAGCATTTCCTGGCGCCGGTCAGTTTAAAGATGATATCTCAAGGTTGCCCTTCAAACAAAAAAAACAAAGAAAAAAAAAACAAAGAGAATAATGAAGACGATGCACAAGACTGACTGGACCCAACACATCAACAATTGGACGAGAGAAGAAGAGAGCTCATATCATCTCTAGCGTACATCATAATGAAACATGATCGATGCTCTTAGTTCTAGCACTCATTCTCCTCCCTCTCTCAATCTATCTCACCCTCCCAGAGCGTCTTGAACCATGTTTCAGTGCAACTCGAGATGTCCTTGGAAGTTGAGGATCTGAGTCTCCGGATGTCTGAAAATGATCAATCACCGAAGCGTACCTTGGAGTTGATACATTGGCAGAATTCTTCCCAAGCAGATCCCCCCCCTCAAGTTACCAACCCCTGATTCTATCAAGGCCTCGTTATCAATCTCTGCAGAAATGAATCTCTTGGCCAAGTCAACAATGTCTCCCTGCCCTGCTGTCCAGTTGATGTAGCTCAGTGGTCAAGAGCACCGGTTGGAAATGCGCATTGTGGTATGAGGTTGCGGAGTTGCGGGTTCAAAACTCCGCAGCCTTGTGCATGGACACTGGCAGGGGGTTAGAATGACGCACGGCTGGACACACACCCCCTTGGGATGACGCAGGTAAGTTATTACAGACACTGCCTGTGCACCACCCAAGGGGTAGTCCATGGTTGTTGTATGTGGGGACTGGGCGATGGTGGGTATCCTGATGTTCTTGGTCTACGGGGTTGTCATGAGATTGCTGGGTGGCATGCATAGTCCGGTTTACTCGAGCCCAGCAGAGCACAGGTACAGACTATTTCACAGTGTAGGTCAATAGGTTAGGTCATTTGCACGATTCACGTAAGGTCCTGTGTTCGATACCAGACTGTATCTTAGGGCTGGTCATCCTCTTAGTACGTGGTCAACGGATTGAGGCTGGCATAGCAGTTCCTTAGTGAGACTGCCGGGTGGTATGCATAGTCCGGTTTACTCGAGCCTACCGTCTTCACCCGAATAGAACGCCCGGTCATTATAGCCGTTTCTGGTAGAACTTCGAGTCCAGATACGGCTATAATGACCGGGTGTTCTATTCGGGTGAAGACGATAGCAGAGCACAGGTACAGACTATTTCACAATGTAGGTCAATAGGTTAGGTCATTTAAACGATCCACATAAGGTCCTGTATTCGATACCAGACTGTATCTTAGGGCTGGTCATCCTCTTAGTACGTGGTCAACGGATTGAGGCTGGCATAGCCGTTCCTTAGTACGGGATGTCGGGAGTGTCAGGAGATACTGCACTTTACCGCAGGGCTGGAACGGGCTCCAGGGAAATACGAGGGAATGGAGGATTGTCTGCTCTCAGATTACCATACAGCACAGGGCTAATAGATCATCCAGGCTCACTCAATACATACAGTCCATGATTCACGATTGAGGGTGGGCTATCCTCCTAGTACGTAGCTTAGAGTTGAGGCTGGCATAGCAGTCCTTAGTACGGGATGTCGTGGGTGTCAGGAGATACTGCACCTTACCGCGGGGCCGGAACGGGTTCCAGGGATATACGAGGGAACGGAGGGCCCCCATCTCTCTACCATCAACACTAGAACACTGTAGTAAGACAACATAAGGATAAGAAACTCAGTCCATAACTCATGACCTACTAGGGTTGGCTATCCTCCTAGTACGTAGCATAGGTTGAGGCCGGCATAGAGTTCCTTAGTGCGGGATGTCGGGGATGTCAGGAAATACTGCAACTTACCGCGGGGCCGGAACGGGCTCCAAGAACATACAAGGGAACGGGGGATACCCAGCTCTCTATCATCACCACACAACTAAGCTAGACGGGATTCAATGTGCACCCTCATGAAGACCTGTAGTAGCATGTTCATACCTAGCTCCCGAAGTTCCCGTGCAATCAGGCTTGCACGGCGTCTGCTTCAACCGGGGCTGAGCAGGGGGTAGGAGTCTCTGCTTAGCCCCAGTGCCTGCAACCACTGTCTGGTCAGGTCACCCCGCCAAGATGGCAATGGGTGATGGTCCTGAGTGGTTAACACTAGGGTAGGACAGAGGGGGTGGGGGTGCGCCAGGGAAAAAAGATGAGAGGAAGGGTGGGTGGAGTCTTCAGAAGGGGTTCATCTGGACAACCGAGTGGCTGAGTACTGTGGGTGACTGCCATCCGTCTAGTATCCCACCTCTACAACAACCTGGGCTTTAATAATTTAAAAAAAAAACAAAAAAAGCACACACACAAAGTCTCCCTGCCGTCTCACCCCAATAGAACACCCAGTCATTATAACCCTACTTGGTACAACTTTTGGTCCAGATACAGCTATAATGACTGGCGTTCTATTCGGATGAAGACGGTAGTAGGTATCATCCAGCTATAATGACCGGACGTTCTATTCGGGTGAAGACAGTAGTAGGTATCATCACAACTACAGATAGGAATGGGTAGTCTTGACATGTCTGTGGATCTTAAAAGGTCCAAAGCTGCAAGTGATCCTGATCCCTTCCCTTTGACGAGATATTACCCTCTGACCAATGTAAATGGGTGCTGCAGTCCAAGGGCAGGAGTTAATCACAAATGATCTTCCTTCCCGCATTTCATGTGAAGGTCTCAATCAGTAATCTGAAGTTTGAATGAACTGAGTTAGAACAACACATATAGGGTCTCGCCGCACGGCACACGAAACGAAAACGAAACGAGTGCATCTGCCCAACAAAGGTGGCAAAATACACTCGTTACCATTTATAGCAAACCGATGAACCTGGCCATTTTCTGTGGGAAGATTCATTCGTTTCGTATGCCGTGCGGCAACGCCCATAGTCTCTGAACCCGGTTCCGCTGAGGTAAACGTAAGAAACCATTTTTTTGGACGTGATCCCGTTGACAGACTGGAAGATACATTCGTCCCTTAGGACTGAACGGACCGAGCTCATGGAGAAAATCAGCAAACACACTCCAGTGACCCCAAGCAATCTCTCTGGCCTGGTCGACAGTCTCAATGGAAGATGAACTTTATGGAAGTGCTTAGAGCTTGACATCAGAGTTCTTGAAGTAGATCGTGTATTCGATCATTGTCGGGTCCCTCGAGAGACTCAGAGCGTGCTCTCTCATGCGCCTCAGACGCGAATCAATTTGCTCGAAAGTTTTGTCATCTACTGCAATAGGTCTCTCTTGTGGACATTCTTAGAACCGGTTTGTCTTTGTCAGTTTTTTTTTCCAATGAATACAGCAATCGGGATACTACTGCGTCATTTGCGCTCAAGATCAGAACTTGTTTGATCAAGATTAAAACTCTGCGTCCAATCCGGAAAAGTGAATGAAACCTGGTATAAAACATAGTCACTCTTTAAACAGAACACAGGGTCTGAGCCTATGTTACCAGGGCGGATGTCCGAGAGCCCCCTGGATGTTCGACTTGTCCGATCGGACAACTGGGGAGACGTCTGCCGGATACAGTATGTCCGGCCCAAAAAAAAAAAAAAAAAAAAAAAAAAAAAAATCGGGTTCCCCCTCACATGAGAATCAGGATGAGATATATGCCAAAACACATTTCGGTCATTTGAGCCAGTAGAAAAAAAGATAAAAATCGCCAAAGAATCAAAGATGTCTTTGTCAATTTTAAGTTTTTTTAACCAAACAGGTTTATCAGACTATCTCATTGGGGTCAATTTCAATCACGCACCCCCTCCCCTCCCCCCCCTTCAACCCCCTTTCCCCATGTTTTGCATTATATAATTTTTTGCTCTAAACGAGCTGAAATTTTCGTTTTATGGGGTCACCTCATGTAGTGCAGAGCGCCCCCCCTTCTTTTTCCCGCTTCTAATTTTGGAGAAAATGAGTTGCCCGAGATCCCGGACAACTCCCACCCAGGACGTCCGCCCATCGGATGGATGACTGGTAACCTAACTCTCAGCAGCATGCAAACAGCATTACTGTTGTCGCAAGTGACCTCAAAGCCCTGGTTATGCCACCCCGATAGCTGCATGGGGTCTGAAGTTTGAGGGGGCTACTGTCAAAGCCCTGGTAAATCCACCCCGATAGCTGCATGGGGTCTGAGTTGCGACTATCAACCAGAACAATGCATGCAACTGCAATTGTGCTTTTCCTTTTCTTGAAAAGAAAAGCGGTACAACAAGTGTGCTCTTCTTTTGTCGAGAAGAGAGACTATGTTACAGTTTGTTGAGAAGGGAGACTATGTTACAGTCTATGTTACAGTTTGTTGAGAAGGGAGACTATGTTACAGTTTGTTAAGAAGAGAGACTATGTTACAGTTTGTTACAGTTTGTTGAGAAGAGAGACTACGTTACAGTTTGTTAAGAAGAGAGACTATGTTACAGTTTGTTGAGAAGAGAGACTATGTTACAGTTTGCTTTTAGACTATGTTACAGTTTTGCTTTTCTTCCTGGACATTCTCACTGATGTGTGACTACATCCCTTTTCAGAAGACCGCATAGTTACTGATCAGATTTCCGCGCAAGGTACGCAAAGTGCTCATGGTCTGATTCTGAGAGGATGTTTGATATAGAGCCCGTGCTGAGTCCGACCGTCAGAGAAATGTGTTCTGGATCTGAGTTTCTGAGCCAGCAATCTCCATTCTGCTTTTGGTCTAGGTTTTGGATCTGGTCACCGCTCTGCGTCTGGTTGCCTTCCCTGAGTCTGCTCTCTCGGAATCTTTGTCTACTGCAAACCTGGGGTAGTCCACCTGGTTACTGTAAGTTCGGGCTGAACTCAGACCCGAGACGCTCTGCCTGAGACCAAAGGTCTGCCCAGATTCCGGTTACAGTATAGCAGGCAAAGACCTAAAGAAACCACGCAATGGCTGGTAACCAGGTTCCGAAATCCAGACTCCCAGCTCGCTCTTTCGAGCCACATTTCTTCGCATTGGCTCACTCGAGCAGAAAGGTCTGGCCAGAGTGGTGGGAGACACTCGAAGAGACTCGCCAGAGTCGTAACTGTATGATATCGGGCGACTTCCTGATTGGAGCCATCCATCATGCATGAGGTTATATCTCGGAGACGCGGTCGGAGATCTTCCAAGGACTGGCTAAATCCAGTGATCTCCTTTCACGACAGGCTATGGTGCCCGGAATGAGTTCGTCATTCCAGGTGTCTTTCATGCATGCTCCACGCATGAAATAAGTCGTGTCCATCTCGTTGCGGACATCTGCAACGTCCCACTTAAACATGAGAGGGACCCATCTTGAGCCCACACAATAGTGAGTAGCATAAACAAAGATGAATTAGTAAAAGAAAGATACAAGTTTCCTATATGAAAAGGAATCAATGGAATAATAGCAAATTGTGCTATTATGAATTCTCTTTTTTTTTACGGAGCTTTTGACGATCGATCTCTCAAGGCCAAAGCAATCTAATATACTCCGAGAGAGAGAGAGAGAGAGACCAGAGAGAGAGAGAGAGAGAGAGAGAGAGAGAGAGAGAGAGAGAGAGAGAGAGAGAGAGAGAGAGAGAGAGAGAGACCTTGGTCATTGGAAGACGAGGAAGGGAGCAGTAAGAAAATGGATTAAATAACTTGGACAGTCGGTGAGGACATGATTACATCAACAGCAGAAGAGGCCAGAGGTGCTGCTACGGCTTGAGCAATCACTGAATTCGCTGCCACTGCTCACTGACCACTGACTGTCAGGCATTTGGCTCCAAGAATGTTCACAGTTGCCTCCTAGAGCTGCAGAAACAGTCCACCTCCTCCCCCCGAGGTGAGGTGCGGTGACCTTTTTCCCTGACCTTCTCTTTGTTTTCCTTTTGTCCATCCACCAGGAATAGAAAGGAATAGGTTTCTTCTTCTTCGTGTTTGCTGAGGGGGGAACTCTGTGTGGCTTTGCAGGCTTGGAGCAGACGGCGTGAAGAAGAGAAGGGGAGGGCTTAATCCAAAACGACAGCCTGTACATGTGCGCTGACTACCCCTAAACCACTGGCCCATCACAGCAGAGCCTCTTTTCCTGATACGCTGTGCTGTTCTGTGCTGTGCTGTGCAGCCCTTTAAAAAATGAACTGTGTCCCCATGATCTTGTCAGGTAACACCAGCCCTCCCTCACACTCTAGTCTGGCAGTGCTGCATCACAATTTCTCGCCATGTTAACCAGTGCACCCTAACAAGGTTCCAAGGAAAGAACGGACGCGTGGTTTAAGTCCCGACTATTGAGCACGGAAAAGGTTAGGATGCCCTGGAGCACAGAATGACATGCTCTTCCCGGATTGACTGCATTGACGCTGCCTGAGAGACGATACCACCACGTGGGTCCACACTAGAATGACACACAGCTTTTTCGCTCATTTAAATTTTAAAGTCATTTTGGTAAAAAAATAATCCACTCTGTGCAGATGGGCTAAGCTGCTATACGTTCACTGAACTCTCACTCCCAAATACAGAGCACATTATTTTTTTATCGGCGTTCTTTCTGCTGTTAGCTAGCTAGGGAAGGGTGCCAAAGAATGTCGGGATTAACACATTATCATCATGTATGATTTATCGCGTTGTTTTCCTAATGCTAGTACTGATCATAACTGATCAAAGCATTGGCAGAAAGCCTGCCACCATTTTTTAAGGCACACACGCACACAGACACACACACACACACACACACACACACACACACCCAAAAAAAAAAAAAGAGCAGAAATTTCTCCAGAATGCTCCAGCAGTTGGAACCCTCCACCGATGGTCAGCGCGCGCCCGATGACAACTGCACGCTTGGTGTCAAAACCAGCCGTAAAGGACTTGCAGAGGAACACCATTAATAGTTAAAAAAAACTGAGCACCTCAAAAAGTAGGGAGAACCCCTTGTTTTCTGCTTGCCGGTGATAAGCAACCGGAGCGGTGCCCCCCAGAATAGAAGGGGCTGTGTGTGTGTGTGTGTGTGTGTGTGTGTGTGTGTGTGTGTGTGTGTGTGTGTGTG
>BFEA01000016.1:1830635-1846365 GCA_003427395.1 Chara braunii | reverse complement strand
AGGCAGGAATTGCAGGCCCAAACAGAGGTCTCTGCCAAACTGGATAAGGTGATGGGCTTCCTAGAAATTTTGAGTGAGGCCTGGCTAGAAGAGCATCAGGCCTGCAAGCGATGCGATCCGTGACCCATACAGCGGGAAGAAGGAGGAGAGTTTCGATAACTGGGAGGCCAGCATAAACACCTATGTCTTTTTACAACATATCGCCCCCGAGGAGCAAGTCCTCGTCGCCTTCCATGCGTTGAAAGACGAAGCAGCCAGCTTCGCCAGGTCTCTCGCACGTGCCGCAGATTGCGAGCACAACATGATCGCATACTCTAGACTTACCCCCCTCACTACTTTCCTCAAACTCCTGCGCGAGAGGTTTGCTGACGTCACTAGAGGCGTCAGGGCCTCTGATAAGCTCCAAACCATCCATTCGTGGCAGTGGAGGAGTGCGAGAGCACTCAAAGCTGTCATGGACCACTTGGTAGCCGTCCCGGACCACGGGGTCACTGAGACCCAGTTGATTCAGCTGTTTTATCAAGCCATGCCAGAGCCCTTACGAGGGCACTTTTTTGACAAGACCCAACAGCCCAACATTACGTACGATACGTTGAGTAGGGAGGTGGTCTTGTTTGAGGCCAAGTCCATGCCAATTTCCACTTTCTGGCATAAGGACTTAGACAAGGGAAAGAAGTGGAAAGGGCGTACCATCTCAGGTCAGGTTAGGGCTAAGGATCACATGATCCTTACATTGGAAGAATGTGGTACTGACGAGGTCCCCTATAGTCAGATTGAGTGGGGCCTCGAGAAGGAGGACAGTAGCATAGGTCAAGGGAGGTCCTATGCTGCTGTCGCGGCTGGAGGGAGGCCGCAAGGTAGGGGAGGAGGCCAGGGCCAAAGGGGCCAGGCCATGGGAGGCCGAGGATCGAGCGCTCAGGGGGTTGGCGGTCAAGGGAACCGCCAAGCAGGAGGTAGGGGTCAAGGTCCCCTGCCGAATCGTCAAGGTCCCTGTCGGTCCCCACAGCGATGAGGTGGCAGATCACCTCAAAGGTCAGGAGGTTGGCACCCAGGCTGGCCACAAGGCCAGCCCTGGGAAGATTTGGGCCTAGATCAGAAAGTGTGGCAGCAACCGATGGAGCAAGGGCAGTGCATTTATTGTGGTGACCCTGCCCATATCATAAAATATTGTCCTAAGTATAGACAGGCCCGTTGGGCTGCCCAGGAGTCAAAAGGCAGCCGCCGGTAGGGGTCGCAACTGCCCCTACTTTTAGGCCATGTGGAGAAGTGAGCGCAAGCGTAGAGGAAACTCCCACACCACCTGCGCCTTCGGCAGAGGTTGCAGGCCCGTGCCTAGTTAGTTGTCCAGAGACCGCTTGTGTCAGCGTCTCTCTAGGCACGTCCCTCACAGGCGTGGCAGAGGAGTTGAAGGAGAGGATGCATGCCTGGGCCAAGATGAAGAAAGACAGTAAAGGGCAGCTAGTAGAGGTGTTTAGAAGTAGAGTAGGGGCCCTTATAGATTCAGGGGCCACCCGCAGTTACATTAGCCGCAAAGTGCTGAAAAAGTTGAGGCTAGGATTGAAAGTCCAAAAGTTAGCAAACCCCATAGACAACCGCACGATGCGAGTTGAGAACTACGTAGAGGGAGTCCAAGCGTATTTTCACCTAGAGAAAGATGGGAAGGTGGAGAAAGTTCTCCATTCCCTGACTCTCCTCATACAGGATGACCTTCCATTTGACATAGTCCTAGGCATGGACTGGGCAGAGGCACCAGGGGCCACACTCCCCTGAGAGAGCATGAGTGTAGGCTCCCTAGTCCGTCAGGCGAGGTTAAGACGGCCCGTCTGTTTCATGTGTCAGGAGTAGATAACTCACTGGCACATTGCTGTCTCAGTGCTCCCGCGTTCGCACGACTAGTGAGAAAGGAGCAATTGGAAGATCAGGTCTTTGTAGCATATGTTAAACCTGTCACATAGACGAATCAAGAGGACAGTTCCACGGATCCAGCTATTGCCAAGCTGCTGGAAGAGTTTAAAGACCTCTCAGAGTCGCCGACACGAGTAGTGTCGCGGCCAACCCAGCACAGGATAGAGATAGAGCCTGGCAGTAGAACTCCTAAGGGTGCAGTCTACAGGATGTCCCCTAGAGAATTAGAGGAGCTGCGCAAGCAATTAGACGAGCTCCTGGAGAAAGGTTGGATTAGACCCAGTTCGTCTCCCTTTGGAGCACCAGTGTTATTTGTCCCCAAGAAGGAAGGAGAGTTGCGCATGTGTATAGACTATAGGGGTCTGAATGCTATTACAGTCAAGAATGTTGAACCATTGCCCAGGATAGACGATCTCTTAGATCGGGTGCAGGGGTGCAAGTATTTCTCAAAGATAGATTTGAAGTCCGGCTATCATCAGATAGAAGTCCATCCTGATGACCAGTAAAAGACTGCGTTCCGGACGAGATATGGGCATTATGAGTTCATAGTAATGCCCTTTGGACTGACTAACGCGCCAGCGACATTTCAGCGATGTATGAATGATTTGTTTAGGCCTTGGTTAGATAGATTTGTCGTAGTGTATCTAGACGACATTTTAGTTTTCAGTAGGACCCTCCAAGAACACCAGGGTCATTTGAGGCAAGTCTTGGAGAAGCTGAGAGAAGCTAACTTCAAGATCAATGCGAAGAAGTGCGAGTGGGCCAAGACACAAGCCCTGTACTTGGTCCACGTGTTAGACGGAGATGGGATTAAGCCAGAGGACAGCAAGATAGCGGCAATTAGAGACTGGCCGACACCCTGCACATTGATAGAGTTGCGGTTGTTTCTGGGCCTAGCTAATTACTACAGGAAGTTCGTGAGGAACTTCTCTACCATCGTCGCTCCCTTGCGCAGGTTGCTCAAGAAAGAGGCAATTTGGCAGTGGGATAAAGACTGTACGTCTGCGCTAAAGAAGTTAAAGCGCGCCTTGATAGAGTACCCTGTCCTCAAGGTAGCAGATCCGTCCTTGCCATTTGTCGTCACCACAGACGTGAGTCAGTATGGCATAGGCGCCGTGTTACAGCAAGACGACGGCAATGGTTATAAACCAGTAGAGTTCATGTCAGCGAGGATGCCCTCAGAGAAGGTTGCTACCTCGACGTACGAGAGAGAACTCTACGCTCTCAGGCAGGCTTTAGAGCGCTGGAATCATTATCTGCTTGGGAGGCACTTCAAGGTGTATTCAGACCATGAGACGCTTAGATGGTTGAAGACACAGGCCAAGATGACACCTAAGTTGACTAGGTGGACCACTGAAATAGACCAATATGACTTTGAGCTCAAGCTAGTGAAGGGCAAGTACAATGTAGTTGCGGATGCTCAAAGTAGGAGATCAGACTACTTTGGAGCCATAGTTCACTATTTGGATATAGGGAGTGACCTGCAAGAGAAAGTTAGACAAGCATATGCGCAGGACCCTATCTATAGTGACGTCCTCAAGAGAGTCAAGGAGGCCCCAGAGAGTGAACCAGATTACCGCACTACAGAGGGTTACTATTTAAGAAGACTAACGTAGTAGACCGTCTACGTGTCCCCAACAGTGAGGAGATCAGCAGTCTGATCCTAGGGGAATGCCATGATACAGAGGGACACTTCGGTTGGCAAAAGACGTTAGCCAATCTGATGCACGAGTACACATGGTCAGGAATATACTTATTATCATTGTTGACTTGAAGAGGGAAGAAGCCCGGAGAAGGAGAGGGATCTGAAAGGATTATTTGTGTGATCTTTCATCTTCTCCTTTGTCTACTCCCCCTCCACTCTCTTCTTTTGATGATAATGAGACACTGTTTGAAGATATCACTTCACGATTTGGAGACTTTGATGCAATTAATGAGATTACTGATGTTCGACGACTTCTGAGTATCTGCCAGACTGGGTTCATTACAAAGAAGAGAATTGAGACTCAGGAGACAAGGTAGAATAGAGAGAGGATGGAGACAGGCATGTATTCACCGAGCAACTCTTCATCACAGTTACAACATCAGCTGTTGTATTGAAGACTAGTACCGCCATCAAGTTCATAATGTTTGTGCACCTCTCTCTCTCTCTCACACACCACACACACACACACACACACACACACACACACACACAAACAATGCACACACAAACAAGATCATACAAACACACACACACAAGATCATACAAACACACACACACACTATCAGACACTATCATACTTAACAACAAGAACGAAATAAATGAAAACAATAATAAAAAATAACAAAAATAAAGCCCTACCTGACGCCCAGGTTCTACTCACCTCCTACCTGAGATGCTTTCCTATGCCTCTCAGGAATCAGTTGGCAGGTGAGGCCAACATCAACATGCACAACTTTCCCTCGTTTAGCAAGAAGGCCCTAGACATGGAAGCAAAGATAGGGCATGGACAGACACCCACGACGGATGGTGGTTTTGGATATCAGCATATTGCCGAGTGTGATCGGCAGTAAAAGAGGCTCTGGAGGAAATGTGGAACTCTTACACACGGTGGAGGGTTGAATTGGATCAATGAATGGTTAGTGATAATCTTGTGTCTCTGAGTGCCACGCTCAAAGTCTCCACTTATATACTTCTAGATGAGATGTGGGATTACGATGTGTGTTACCTTCTCCCGTTTGTTATCGAGTTACTGAGGAATGGGGTTGCCATGATGAAATGGTAGTTATGCGAATGTTTCCTACTTATGGGGGGTGTAATCTTGATGGCTACCTTCAACATTGTACTTGAGTCAAGTATGTCTGGAAATATGCTTCTACTTATATTCCTTCCCATTTTTCCTCTTTAATTCACTATCTCCCACCTCTCTCTCTCTCTCTCTCTCTCTCTCTCTCTCTCTCTCTCTCTCTCTCTCTCTCCCACAACCGTGACCATAATGATCATGTTGCTGGTCTTCTTTTAAACACCTGCAGAGCAAACTCAGCTCGCCGTTGTCGAGCGCATCGGCTCCCGCCTTTTTCACAAGGCGAGAGCCCTCCCGCCCATGTCACGCAGGAGTAAAACACTCGAAAAAAACAGAGACAACTTAGGGACGACATATAGCATTCCGTGAGCGGCCGAAACGGACGCAGTTGCATCGTTCCTTCGCCGCTCTAGCCGGGTGTGCCAGCTATACATCCCGCGGTCCCCAAGGAAAGCTTAGGCCCCGCGGGAACCTATCCTGTCGTAGGGGACTGCGGGATGTACAGCTGGCGCACCCGGCTAGAGCGGCGAAGGGACGTTGCGACTGCGACCGTCTCGGCAGTTCGCGTGGTTATTATGCGTCGTTCCTAAGTTGTCTCTGATTTTGTTTTGTTTTACTCCTGCGTGACATGGCCGGGAGGGCTCTCGCCTTTGCGGAAAAAGGCGGGAGCCGATGCGCTCGACACCGCGACTTGCATCGCGGTGGTCTTATGTCTCAATAAACACACGCGCACACACACACACACACACACACACACACACACACACACACACACACAATCAGTTTTATGTTTGTCAGTCTTCCGTCTGTTGTATGTCCTCCCTTGATTTTTTCCATGTATTTCTATATGCTCAACTGAACACCCTTAAGTAGTGCCAAACAGTCGGTGGTTCCTCGTTTGGAGTGCCTACTGCACTCTTATGGGGGCCGCTCGGTTCGGGTTGTTTGTATTGGCTGTCGTGATGGAGGATGTTCGTCGGAGTGACTCCCTGGCTCAGTGGGTGGTGGGAATCGACAGTCTGCGGGGTTCAACCGTGATGTGAGTAGCTCATGTGCTGCTTTGCTTCGTGTTGGATGTGTGGACGTCCTCGTCTGCGCTCCGCCGCTGCCCTGCTGCCTGTCCCGCTTGCTTCGCGTGTGGCTCTTTGCGAATTGCTGTGTTCGCTGCATGGTATGGCCATGTTGTTGGTGTTGCCTTGCGCTTCGCTGCTTCGCTGCTGTGCTGCTCATCCACTGGTCGTGCCTTCTGTGTTTGCTGCTTTTGTGCCCTGTAGGTTGGTTGCCTTGGTGCTGGTGCCTTGTGCTCTGCTCCACGGTTGTCGAGCTGCTGGTCCACTTGCCCTGCCGTCCCTTGCAGTGTGGCTGCCCTGCTTGTGTTGCCTTGTGCTTCACTACATGGTTGCCGCGCTGCATGTCGTGCGTGCCATGCCGTTCCTTGCAGTCGTTTTTGGCGTTGTGCAGCCATGTTGCCTCTACTGTGTTGCCTGGTGCTCCACAGGGTTGCTGCCCGCAGCTATGTTCCACTTGGGACAGTCTGCCTTCAACAAGGGTCAAAGGGATCATGACCCAAACCATCAAATACCGAGATTCGGCAGATTGTTGAAGGTTCAGCCTCCTGATGAGTCGGTGCAACTCCGACGAAACAATCTATCATCATCAATTTTTATTTTATTTTTTTCGGTCTTTGTTTCCTGCCTTGTGTTGTTTGTCTGCCCACCCTCCTTCCCTCTACCCTCCAGCCTGTCCTTTGCTGTTTTCTATTCTTCTGGCCGCTTTGCTGTTTTTTTATACTTGTACTTATGCCCTCCTGCCTCCCCCATGTGTTTCAGCTTATGTGCTGCTTCACTGCTTGTTCCTCTTTTCATGCCTCTTAAGTTCATGTGCCTCCCCGATGCTTTTCAACCTAGGTGCTGCCTCGCTGTTTGTTCCTCCTCTCGTGCCTCTTAAGTTCACGTGTCGTGTTGTGGTTTGTCATCCTACGGTGTTAGTTCCCTGCCCTTTGCGTCACTGTCCTTTGCCTTCCCCTCTTCCCTCCGTTTTGTTTGTGGGGTGTTATTGCGTGTGTTCTGGTCTGTCTGAAAAGGAGGAGGTGCCACCCACCCCCCTCACTTTGTCTTACTGCTTTCGCATATTTGGCTGCTTTCGACTTTACGGCCCTTTAAACAAGTACCCGCACCACAAATGGACACAATATGGTTTTACCCTGCCTCGTTGAGAATCACCTCCGCAACTTGCACCTTGCTCACAGTGTGCCGACGTTGCTGGTCGGAGCAGCGCGAGTATGACGTGTCGTACTCACGCGACTCATGTGACACACACATGCTGCTCACAGTGTGCTGACGTTGCTGGTCGGAGCAGCGCGAGTCTGACGTGTCGTACTCACGCGTCTCATGTGACACACACACACACACACACACACACACACACACACACACACACACACACGAGACAGGTATCAAGACAAACAAAGGACAGCAGAGTATCCGAGTACCCAAAGGGGCCTCAAGATCCTGTACAAAAAAGTGCAAACCATTAAGAAAACAACTTGAGGCTCTGCATATGCAAAATTATGTTCGTTCGGGAACTGGTAAGGACGAGCAAGCATGTTCATTGCTCAGCAAAGGTTATTTACAAAAACATTTAGGGTGCCAACTGTAGCGGCAAAACTGCAAAGAGAAAGGACACAAGCACACTTGGCCGACAAAGATGTAGTTGAGAGCATCACGAGCCAGGCAGGCACTGGGTAATAAACCCCAGTCTGCAGCCCACAGACTAGACAGCCGGGACAGGCTAGGGGAGAGAACAGGAGGAAAACATTGGGCATGAAGGGGGATACTGCACATATAGAACCCAACACACCTCAAAGAAAATCCCTCCTAAACAGCACACTAAAATTGGATGATTAGTCTACATGGTTAGGGTAGAGATGGCTTCGATAGGTGATAAAGCTAGATGGAAACTATCGACGGGCCCGAGAAATATTTTGTTTGAGATTCAGGAATGTGGTTGTGCCAGATGGTTAAAGGTAGATGGTTAGTGTTGCAAAGAAGGCAAAGGTACACTTCATTTCGCCCGAAAACAACTCTATAAGGTCAACTATTCTTCCAACTGCACAGATCAAGCCAACCTCACAATCACCACAAAACCAGTTGAATCAGATAATCTGGCCAGGCAGATCATCAGCGCGCCCTTAGCTCACAGCCATCCTAAGCACCAGCTGAATCGGATAATCTGGACAGGCGTGAGATAGAAAACACAGGTGGTTCTTTGCCATTACTAGATTCACTACCCGCCAATGACATACGTGTGCGCAACCAGTACGTCAGAGTTTACTTGTGTTAGAGTCCAAAAAGATGGGGGGGGGGGGGGGAGAATCTTCCAACCCTTCACACTGCGGAGCCGGAATGACTGAAATGATGTTTCATCATACCCTAACAACGATTGATAGATGTTCTTCGAGACATCCGTTAAAATTGGAATGATACAAAGAAAGAATATTAGCATGGCCCCCGCGCAAGGATGACACATAAATCGAGAAAGGGTCCCAAAAAAAAAACAAACGATTAATAGGACGGGGGCTATAATAAATCAAGACAAGACAAGACAAGACAAGACAAGACAAGACAAGACAAGACAAGACAAGACAAGAGAATATCACAGCAAACGTGTTGGGGCCCTTGGGAGGAAGGCAATAAGAACCACAGGGCCAGCAATAATGTGCACAAGGACCATCCGGACAAGTGTCGAACGACGTCTGCCGAAGTAGCTTGAGATCACAAAATCATGAACTGATGTCGTTAGATCAGTGCATAAATTGTCCTCCAACTCACTGATGAATAATGCCTGCTCGCTCCAATGAACAGAGACTTGCACAATGCCGAGCAACACACGGACACATACTGAAACTAAATATCAAGGAAAAACTGATAGATTACGGATAGTCAGAGCATCACACTAATCAGAGACAACAAGACTCCCTCTCTCTCTCAACGAATCCAGATCAAGGGGCCCACAAATTGACACTCGCACTGGCAGCACCAGCACCAGCAGCAATGTCAGTGCGATGACCAGTGGTTGCAAGCAGCAGCAGCAGCAGCAGAGTTACACTCACCTTGTAGCAATCACCTGTTTTTGCCCATCCCAATGCACAGGCCTCCCAATTTGAGCACCCACAAGGACTAGCAAACATCCGCAGCAGCATCATTTCGTTTTCTGTCATCTCATTCCCCCTACTGATTGAGAACCTCCGACCCACCGACTTGCAAAAACGGTGTGGTGTGACGAGCAGGGTCATCAGCGCGTGCCTAGCTCACGGCCATCCTCTCATCCACAGTCCAATAAATCGGTTTGACAGTTCCTTAGCACCAACAGACATATGTGTAAGCATCACCTCAGTGAGTGGAGCCTCTTCTCCCTCATCCTCAGTGTCTTCCCTGATCCCTCTGCCGTTCAGAATATAATGACATCAAGCAGCCACATCAGCAGCATCTCTTGCCTCGTTCATCTCGGTAGTTAGTGGCTGAGGAATGGCGCAAAAGTGTCAATGGTTCTGAAACAGTAATGACTAAGTTATTAACGCACACCAGGAGATCTCCTGAAGCGTGCCAATTACGTAAACCAGTTGTCGTGAATACTCTACCTACAAGCTACTGCTATCTTCTTGTGCAAGGAGAAAATTATTCACAAACTGATTATGTTCCTTAGGGTGTTATGGTACTGAAACAATAATGATTTACTAACACACACCGGGAGATCTCTTGAAGCGTGCCAATTACGTAAACCAGTTGTCGTGAACACTCTACCTATTGCTATTCTTGTGCAAGGAGAAAATTCTTCAGAAGCTGATTATATTCCTTAGGGTGTTCTAGCTGGGGAACATGCCCGCTGTCCTCCAGAATTGCTATCCTTGCCCTTGTCGACCCCAAAGACTGGGCTAGTCTCGTGGCCAATTCCACTGGAAACACCACATCCCTCTCACCCCAAACTATCAAGAACTGCTGCGACAGACCTTCCAAATCTTTTACAGGTGGGTCATCTAGATAGGTCATGACAGCTTGCAAGAGCTCCCTTTTCTCGTCCACCATGTCGGTGAATAGCGCATGATAAGCGTCCATCAGCACGCAGACGGGCAACCACCTTGGACGGTGATAGGCGAGCTCTAAGAGGCGTCTCAGATCCTTCGGCCTCTTAGGAAGTAAGAGATCTGTGATGTTTTTGACGCCGCATCTTTTCAACAACTCTTGGTAATCGTCCTTTGTCATCACCGCCCCAGGGCAGTCTGTCACCACCACCTTCTTCACACGATCAGGCTCGAGTGCTGCCATACGGAAAGCAACAAAACCGCCATAACTAAGACCTACAATGTTGAACTGACCAACAGAGAGTTTTGTGAGAAGTTTCAGGAGACACTCTGCCTGAAACGTCTCTGAACGCTCGGGTCTCCTCGTTGTCGATTTCCCAAAGAAAAGGAGGTCTGGCACATATAGATCAAAGACGGAAGAGAGCTCTTTCACCTGCTCGGGCCACTGGAAAAGAGCAGTTGCTCCAAAACCGTGGATGAGAACAAGAGGGAACCCACCTCCCTTACTCTTCTTCTTATATGTTGCCACTGTCTTCAACGTTTGTGAGTGCACCCTCAGACGTTCCCCACCTTCCCCCAGCAGTCCTCCTGCTCCTCCCTCCGCTGCTACTGGAGCATCCCCCGCCTGCAGTGCTGGTCTTGGGTCATCTGCAAACCGTTCCCTGGGTGCCCAGCAATGCATGGTAGTATCGTCATCAAGTGCTACCAGGTGGGACTCTAGTCCACATGACCGGCACAGGTTCGCATAACGGGTCTCGATGAGGCCCGTCAGACTGAAGACCGTTCCCAAGCAAGCCATCACCCTATCAAATGTGTTGAGTTATAAGAGGACACACAGAAAGCTTGGCAAAAATGTCCACACGCCTGAAAGGAAAAACAGGACTCGACATGCGATGCTCGGCAGACGGAGGCGGGAGGTGAAGGTGAAGAACTCGCCACGCTCAGACACCTGAAGCTGTTAGTTATAGCATTGTGGGCAGAGAAGAAAGGGCGGCCTCCTGGACAGCACTCATCCGCAAATTGTGATATAGCACTTTTACTCAGTGCAGAAGGAGATCAAAGAGAAGGGAGAGAGTGAATCAAGGGCACTAAGGATTTTCTATCTGCTCCTTTAGGCATGCACCAGAAGCGGAAAAGGCCAAAGACTGAAAGAGAGGTGGCGTTGAGAGAGGTGGTGACACGACAGGATGTCGCCTGATGGCACACGACAAGGGCAGACCAGCAGCGGATACATGAAACATGCCCAATGTGCACTAATCAATCAATTGATGACACACAGGTGGGAAGCAGTGGAAAGGGTATCCCTTCACTCCACCATTCGCTGCTACTACTGATCAATGGGAGCCCTTAAATTGCCATCACCTGAGGAGACCGGCACCACATAGGCGGGTGAAACGGCAGGTCAACATTGTCAGCAAAAGGACTGGAACGAGCATGGCCAAGAAGGCCGAGGACCAAATGCATGGGGAAAGGGGCCGCTCTCAAATGATTCTGGTGATGCTCCAACTGTTACCACTCATGTCACCAACTGGTTGATGCTGCTGGCTGTTCCACCCATGGCAAGGCCAACATCATACACGCAATCAGTGGGTTTACCTCCACACACTCTTCCCATTCATGGCTGTTGATTTCTTGCTTGCTCTCCCGTACCATTATGCAAAGGCATCAGCATGCAATCTCAACCTAGTGGGTGCAACAAGAACGAAGAGGAGCTGCCCACTACACACAGATGCTCCTGACTGTTCCACCAATAATAAGGCCAACATCATATACACAATCAGTGGGTTTCCCTCCACACGCTCTTCCCATTCATGGTTGTTACCTTCCTGCTTGCTCTCCCGTACCATTACGCAAAGGCATCGGTATGCAATCTCAACCTTGCGGGTACAACAAGAACGAACAGGAGCTGCCCACTACAGACAGATGCTTTTGCGCTGCTCAAGCTGAGAAACTCTGTCGGGTTCTCTTCGAGGCTTCCCTTGGCATGATCAGCGACAACCCTCTCCCTCCCTGACGGTTCCATCCCTTTGTGCCAAACGTTCGCGCCCCCCTCTGACCTCCATCACCTCACCCCCCTCTCCACCACCCTATCACCATCCGGCTCCTCTTTGGGATATTGCCACCTCCAAGGCCCCCTGCACCTGCATGGAGGAGGAAAAAAAGAGAATCAATAAATAAATCCCATCCCATCACATCACATCACATCACATCACATCCTTCAATCAGCCAATCAAGCAATCAAGCAATCAATCGCAGCAATTGGATCCCTAGAGTTCGCTCGCAGGTGCACTCAACTGTCTGCCCAGCCCATCCACTCACTGGTGCATCTGCTGGTCCCCCTGCCAAGGCACCACCCATCTGTCGGCCGATCCACCCACTAACACGCAGACCCATCTGTCTGGCCATCCACGTATGCTCACCCACACCGTGAAGCCACACCCACATGCCCTCCCATACATTACACGGTGGTCCACCAGTGCACCTGCCTATCCATATACCAGCCTACCTGCCGAGAAGCACACCTGAGTGCCGCTGTGCCATGCCTCTGGCCGCTGGTGTGCCTCCCCGTCTGCCTGCTGACGCGCCCACCAAGGTGCACCTGGAACATTCAATCCCCCACCGGCCCACCTGCATGGCTTTCTGTCCACCATCCGGCCCATCAACCATGGCGAACAACCACACGTTTGCAACACCATCTGAAAGCCCTAGAAATCACCCCACTAATCAACAACTACCTCACTCACACACTGTCCAATCAAGCAGACGACAATTTCAGCATTAACAAAACGCGACCAGCCCTGCACGGCCTCAAAGGTCAGGCCTATCGAGTCGACATTTGGTTTACACCTAATTCTTTTTCGGTGCCAAAACTGTGTTACCTGAGTTTTCTAATATACCTCACTGATACAGCAGAACCTGCCCTACCTCCCCGACTTTTCGGATTCTTTTATAAACAGCGATAGATTTTATGCACCCCTGGGTACGCCCCTCGGGGCACTCAAAACATTGTGCACCCCTGGGTATCCCCCTCGATTCTAGTAGGCCCATGCGACCTTCCGCGGCCTGCTCGTGTACGGCCACAAATGTAAGGCTGGTTGGCACCTGAATTGGTTGTTAGGCAGCGAATTTACCGTATTTTATTATACTATTATGCGACTTGAGTTTTCCGGTTCTCCGAAATATGCTAGGGAAAAGGATGCACAAACACTACACAGCACAACAGCACATCCTTCACATCGCTCAGAACACACAAATCAGCAGGTGCAAAACAAAGCCCCTCAGCAGAATAACACCAGACAAAGAGCGCAAAGGGTGAGAGAGTGAGGTGCGCCCATGTCGCCGGGCCTCTCCGCCCTGTCAAGAAAGAGTACAAAACTGATATGTAGAGAGATACACTCCAAACCGGAGAGAAATATACACATCAGAACCACCAACCCAAGAAGAATTGAACATGAACAATTCACAATCTCTCGCCAGCTCTCCAAGTCCAATCAGAATCCACAAAGTAGCAAAGAATCACAACCAAGTAAACTGCCTCGAACAAACATGCAACACCACCAAGCCTCCTTCCTCCTCCATCCTCACAACATCACACGCATCACTGCCAGCCTGTATGGCTATGGCCCCCGTTCAGAATTCCATGCACAGCCTTCTGGGGCCCATCAGCGCCACCTCAGAACCCACTCAGAAGACACAGCCCCAGTCCCAGGATGAAGGAGGGACCTCCAGCTTGAAGAAGAGGTTATGGCAGTGCCTAACCCGAATAGCACAGATATGGTTGTCGCCATCCAGCGGTCAAGCACAGTCTTCACTGCCCTATCCAAACACCCGGACTGGTCGATTAAACCCCAGATGGCACTCCAAAACACAGCAGCAGCTTTCCCAGATAGGTCGCTGCTCCAGCCGCCCGGCAGCATCCACAAGTATCGCCATTGCCAAACAAAGAGAGCTAACCAAAGAGAGTTCACCTGTCAGTCGTGTGTGGGTAACCTGCCGGAGTGGACTCACCTAGGACCTAACATCCCAACAGTCATGGGTCAGTCTGAGGCAGAATTGTGCAGCAGTCGGTGTCGGCCAAAAACGAGTTTATGGTTAGATGTAGTTACCCTTTTTCCCTGTAGTTCAGGGAATTTACGGATAAGTCCCTGTCGGTTCAGGCTCAGATGTAGTTACTAGTTACCAGGTTAAGACCCACAAGGCTGTAAATTCGAAGTATGGAAAACCAGATAGGTCCCTGAGAGTGGAGGCGTGTCAATGATATATGACGGTCCGACATCGGTCCCTAGTATGTCTAACACTTTCCAGGGTGCACAGTATGCGGGTAGCTTCAGGTAAAAACTCTTTAGACTTAACCCAGACCACGTCACCAACAGCAAACTGTGATGGTCTCCGATGCATGCTGGCCTGGTTGTCTGCTACTCTTTTTATATCTTTTGCATACACCAGTGCAAATTCGTGTGATCCAGGTAGCTGTCATTTTATTTGGTCCGGGTTTAGACAGTCTATGGGGGCTATGCGTCTTGTGCGGTCTCCACCCCTTGTGCAGTTCAGAAGGTGTTCTGGCTGTTGATAGATGCACTGAGTTACTTATAGGCACTTGCTACCCTAGGTAGCTTTGTATCGCAATCAATCTCATCTGGTCTGATGTACATGGGGAATGCCTGTTGTAGCAGCCTGACCGCTTGTCTCAGGGTGTCTGCCGGATGACATGGTCAGCTCTGATCCACGTGCCTTCATCAGTTTCCGCCAGGTTTCACAAGTGACCCTGATGTCTCTGTCACTAACTACATTTACCGTTATCCTTACCCAATGAGCAATCAACTTCTCAATGACCAACTCTGTTTTCGCTTCTGCAGGCAAAGGGATGAGCTCAGCATACTCGCTACCAATACTTGGTTGTTTCTCCCTCTGCTCTTCAGCTCTGGTGTCCACGAAGTCCATTATGACTCTCCTAGGGAGTAGTCCGAATAGGCTTGAAGGTGCTTGCGTGATGCTTGAGTGGTGCTTGAGTGGTGCTTGAGCGGTGCTTGAGTGGTGCTCGAGTGGTGCTTGAGTGGTGCTCGAGTGGCGCTCTTGTTTCTTTGACATACTTCACATCCCCCAATGTACCTGATACAGTCAGACTTCGTGCCTGACCACAAGAATGAACATGGCAGATTCGCATAAGGTTTTCTGCCAGCCAAAGGGTCCATTTACATCATGGCATTCTCCTCGAATAGTGCCAAGGATCTGTTCATCGTTCGGGGCATACAGTCTATTCATGCCGCATTGTCAGAAATAGCAATTCGTCAGTTATCCTATACCCTGGAACATCTTCGGGCCTGTTAGCCTATACCCAAGAACATCTTTGGGCCTGTTAGCCTATACCCCGGATCATCTTCGGGCCTGTTCTTCATTTATTCTTCTAATTACTTCACTAGGAGCATCTTGGGGTCTTTCTGGTATGTTTCTCTAGACCTCTGTTGCAGGTCCTCCGAACGTCTAGGGGCTATGTCACTGTGAACCCAGTAGGCCTTTTTGAACAACTCGGGTAGGCCGAGGTAGGTCCAGTAGCTCTCAAAAACACAAAGGTCCAGCGCCTGTGTATAGACAGAAAATTAGGTTGGATTGAGGCCCTGAGGGTAGCTGCAGACTGCAATCACGTTCCTGCCAAAAGGCAGGAAACTTCCAATAGGTCCAGAGCACCACGGGGAGGCCGAGTTACAGTGAAATTCGGCCAAAAGTTAACGCAGCTCGGGTAAGAAAAGAGTGTGTATCATTCAGTGCACGAGGTCAGAGAAGCTCTCTTCGGTTCATTCTACAAGTGGGCACTATGCTGCTCCACCCGGAGGGGGAAGTTGGAGCACTTCGAGGACAAGGTGGACCTGGACGGTGGATGGTGAAGACCTCCATGGCTATGGAGTTGCAGTCGGAAGGAGGTAGAGGTAGACCTAGGCTGTAAAGGTGAGCCAAGCTATGG
>BFEA01000016.1:1811891-1829735 GCA_003427395.1 Chara braunii | reverse complement strand
TTCCTCCCTTGTCTCGCTTCTTCTTCCAATCTCTTTCATTTGAGTTGCAATGGAATCGCATTATCTCTTTGCAGGCTTTTGCATTGGGAGCTGTGCAGGAGTGTAGCAGCTCTCTATTCTGCACCCGTGCATTGTTCAGCAAGAGGAAGTGCATTGTTCAGCGAGAGGAAAGAACCCAACTTCTGTTTTGTGTGGCCACGGGGACTCCAGAACAGAGATGAGCAACGGATACCCAGACCCACACCCACCCGCACCCACCCCACCCACGAGGCATTGGGTCAGGTGTGGGTCTTGATAAGCTGGCATGGGTAGGATGAGGGTGGGTCAAGGCGAGCAAGCCTGGGTGGGTGACGGGCGGGTCAATGTTAGGCCAGGGTCTCCCAAATGGGTGGGTGACAAGCGGGTGGACGCTAGGCCTGGGGCACCCGACCCACAGACCCAGGACAACCTATAAGAACCCTCCCCCCGACTCCCCACCCCCCACCCCCCCTTATGCATATTTCCCAGCTGCAGCCCATCTGTGGACTTCAAACGTCGGTCCATCTGTGGACTTCAAAGGTTGGAGGCCCAGGAAACGGAAAGCCTCCACCCTGGGGCCCCTGGGAAAAAAAGTTATCGTCCTTGAAAAAAAGAGTCGCGCTAGTGGCAACTAAAAATTTGGGGTCCTGCTTGAAAAATATGTCACGCTCTACTGGTGGCAGCTGGACCACGGCCCAGACAACGGGATGTTCGCTCCCATTAAACAGCGGGGATCGGACCTAACCACAACAAGTGGCAAGTCTTAGGTTCACTACCCGATTTCAAACTTGTGGAGCGATTCGAATTTCTGCAGGCAGAGATGCTTCAAAGTTTTGTGTCGTCGTCCAAGGATGTCACGTTGCTATGGTGCGTGCAAATGTCCAAAGGGATTGAGACAATGGGGAATGGGCGGGTGCGGGTGGAAAATAATTAGGTACCGGGTGCGGGCGGGTAGTTTTGTTCTCGCGGGTGTGGGTGGGTCAGGGTGAAGGTTTTTTACGGGTGACAGGCGGGTTGGGTGAAGGAGGGAAATTTTCAAAAAAACACTCGGGTGGGTTGGGTCGCCTTGAGATTTTTTGTTTTTGTTTTTTTGAGGGCGGGCGGTGCTTAAACAATTATGGGCGGGTTGGGTGAAGTGCCAATTCCAAAAAAAAGTGCTCATCTCTGCTCCAGAATACAAGGGCACAAGCTGACAAAAAACACAAATGGACAGATGGCGGCTGCCCAATAAGCAAGAACCCCACCCACGGCGAACGAGGCAAGTGACCACTGTTGATCATCTATGCCAAGTTCGATTGTTTACAAGCAGTCAGTCCCTCTCCGATGAACTTCCTGGTGGCAACAGCACGCTTCAACCACATGAAGATGCAATCATCACCTTCATTGAACCAACCCAGGGGGGGAAACCGACTTGCCCCCCAAAAGCCTTTTGGCTAAGATTAAGTGTAGTATCCGTTCTGATCAGTTTAATATCTGATCCGTGACTGATCGGGTCACATTTTAAAAAAAAAAAAAAAAAAAAAAAAAAAAACATCCCTCATTTGCCCCCGTAGGAATGCAGGCATCCAGGTAAGGTGCTAGATCTGCAGCTGGCTGTGTGCACAACGTACGACATTCTGAAGGCAGCAAATTGGGGACAAGTTTGTGTTTTTGGGCCAACATGGTCCCTGCTCCTTAAACCACCAGTACACCCGGGCCTGCAGGTGCCTTACTGCGCGCCAAGCTTTTCCAAACTGCCAGCGGCTCAGTTTTTTCTTTGTTGGCTGGCCACCAGCCATTGTGGTCAAGTAGGCCGAGCCTCCAAAATTTTTCTAGGTGACGAGTTTCTTTTTCAGCAAGGCTGGGGCTGTGTACTGGTGGTTTAAACCAAACCTGCTGACGCACCAGGAGGGAAGGAAAAAACACTCAGAAGTTTGGAGATCATGGCCTGAACGTGTGCGTGAAGTATGATGGATGGAAATAAAGACACACGTCCACCAAATACCCAGGATTTCTGGGCAAGGACACCACTACGCTGCACCACAAACCAAGCACGAAGGGGGATTTAGATGGCATGTACACCACTGCACAGCCCCGCAAACCACCAGACAGCAAGCGGGGAAAAAGTAAAAAAGAAAGGAGGACCTAGAGGGAGCCCACCAAGCACTTCGCACAGACAACTTCGTCCAAGACTGCTGGAATGCGGAATGAAAGGGGGGGCGGGAGGGGTAAATCTTGGAAACCAGCCGTAGACTCGGGCAAGGGAGCGCCTGCCACTTGGCTGAACTGATCTGATGGTCGACAGTCCAAATGCACGATGAAAAAAAACTGAATTACGCACCTGCTACTTGGCTGAACTGATCTGATAGTTGACAGTTCAAACTTCAAATCCTACAGCACAGTCAGGCCCACTACCTAACATGGCAAATTCCGAAAGGATCTTTTTTTGGGTGTAGACAAAAACAGATAATGGCTAGCAAAGCGTCACCAACCACAATTGACAAATAATATACCCAGCAGCAGCAGCAGCATGCAAGGGTGCTGCTACCATGTAGTTGATGGGCAATCAGCATGAAATCAGATACACAGATGCACCCTTCTTCAGCCATCATGAGCAAACAGGTTTGGAAAGGAAGCGGGGGGGGGGGGGCGCGGCGGTGAATGAGGGGKGGGCGAGTGCTCACGGCGGAAGAAAGTCCTCCAAGTCTGTGCTGGTCGTCGGTGTCGGGCGGCTACAGCCTTACACCACCCTTTACTTCCTTGATGATAACACTTAAGGAGAACTGGATTCAGTCAAACTGCCTGGCAGGATCGCAACCGACATCGAAAGGTACGACATCAGATTCACGCAACGAGTGTTGAGGCAGAGGCATCAGGAAAAAGGCGGAACCATGAATTCTGGGCAGGTGCCCCCTTGCGCACACTATTGAGACATATCATTGCCAAGGCATAATGGGGCGACTATTACTAAGGCACAGGACAAGAACAGGAGAGCCGGACTGCATTAAGAGCCGGATTGCATTAAGAGCCAGGCGATGGGCCGAACAAGAGAGGGCGCCAGACTCTTTGAGACGAGCCCTCGGGTGTACTAAGTGGCGGCCAACACCGGAATTCATTGAGGAATCAATACAAAGGGAAATCGCTGCCCGGGCGCGCTTGGGGCTTTAACATGCAGGCCTTAAGTAAAGTCGAAAGAGAGCCTGCGAAGCCTAAGGCCAAGAAAAGGGCCCTCGGGCCGTGAACTTGTTAATTTCGAGACTGGGCCTTGCGGGAATTAACAAGGCCCTGATACTTTTCACGTGGGGACCACGAGAGCCTAGGCGGGTCCAAGCCTAAGGTTCGGAATGAGCCTCGGTACCAGGGCACTGCAAAAAGGCCTGGTACCCGACAAAAAGGCTCCCTCCGCCGAAAACCCTTCGGGGGCCCAAATAGGCCCAGGCGCAGGCTCAGGGGAGCCACGGTACCAGGGCGCTGCAACTTGTCGGCAGCCTCGCAGCATGCGAGAGCTGAGATACACTTCGAACAGGGCCCGGCAAAGTATAAAAGCCGAACCGGGCCCAGGATCGGGACACTTCCCACATGCGTACTTACAGGCGCACGAGGAGAGTTCAGGGGCCGATTCCTCCCGGACAGGGGACTTGCATACACGGAGGCGCACCAGGGGCAGAGCAACTCGGGAGACGGAGGCACGAGAAAGGTAAGAGGAAAGGGAAGAGTGCGCGAAGGGCGGATAGGCGCGCACCATACCCGTGCACACACACACCACAACCGCCTTCACGGGTGCGCAACTGCGCACACCCACCGTGCACTACAGTCTTCCCCCAAACAAAACGCACGTGTGTTGTATATGAATACAACGCACGAGGTGCCTTGTATTCGTATACTACGCACGTGCGTTATGCTACGGGTTTTGGGCACCAACTTCAGAAAACCGGCTCTCAAAAAAAATCCGCTATATGCCCTTGCAGCCATGGGCCTGTCCTTGGGGCATCGGTCACAGTTGGAGCTATACACATTAATAGAGAAAATGGTCCTCGTTACAAAAAAAAAAAAAAAAAAAAAAAAGTCTCCTGGTCTCCAGAATGAATCTTCTCCTAGAAGATGGAAGTATACATCCTGCATGTGTAGAGGGGTGGAGCGAGGCCCGACTGTACATAGACAAGAAGACCCACCACGTCAGACGATGATAGGGAAGCCAGAGCGAGCGAGAGAGAGAGAGAGAGAGAGAGAGAGAGAGAGAGAGAGAGAGAGAGAGGAGCAGTTCGGCCTGTCGTTTCTTGGAGGGCGTGGTGATCCCGTTTTCTGGCCGCAGTACTTCGAGCTGTGTCTTCGGCCAGTTGTTTCTTGGAGCGCGCAGTAATCCCGTTTTCTGCGGCGATTGAGGCCAGAGTCCCTGGGGGGGGGGAGGGAGAGAGAGAGAGAGAGAGGCATACTATTTGAATAGTACACACGTGCGTACTATTTGAACGTGCGTACTATTCGGATTTTCGGGAGCTACTTCGAAAAATCGAGTTTTTCAGGGAAAATTGAATAGTACATACGTGCGTTTTGTTCAGGGGAAGACTGTAGCGCACAGCTGCGCGCACAAGCACGCGCTAGCGCGGAGTTGAAATCGGGCGTCGGGATAGCCGCGCGCACCAGCGCGCGCTCACTCGGAGTCGGGATTGGGCGTCGAGACAGTCGCGTGCGCCAGCGCGTAGTCGGAACCCGGATGCGTTCAAGCACCAGGGCACGCTCACCAGCAGGGGCGGGAGCGGCAACTAACGGCACTGTTCGAAATTGTTCACACACGCCCTCCGCACGAATGGACCGAGACTTCGGGCACAATCCGAGGCTACGGGCACGAACTGGGATACCGGAATCAAGGTGTGGTTTTCGGGGCGCTGGGGTCCTACAATCGGACCGGGACTTTGCGGGACCAGGACTTCGCTGGGCCAAAGCTTTGGACGGGACCGGGATTCTGACAGAACCGGGGCTTTTGGCGAGGCAAGAATTTGGACGGGTCCGGGACTTGGACAGCACGTGACTTTCCCGGGCCAGGACATTGGACAGTCCGGGGCTACGGGCGCGAACTGGGATACCGGGATCAAGGTGCGGTTTTCAGGGCGCTGGGGTCCTACAGTCGGACCGGGACTTTGTGGGACCAGGACTTCATTGGGCCAGAGCTTTGGATGGGACCAGAATTCTGACTGAACCGGGGCTTTTGGCGAGGCAGGAATTTAGACGGGTCCAGGACTTTGGACAGCACAAGACTTTCCCGGGCCACAACATTGGACAGACCGGGGCTTTGCCGGACTGGGACTCTGACGGTATTGGGACTTTGTCAAAACTGGTACTTGTACGCAACAAGGACTTTGGACGGAACTGGGATTTGGGTCGGGGCCCGAACTTCGAGATCAGACCGGGCTCGTGAGTCGGACCGGAACATTTGAGACCAAACTGAGACATTTGGAGTTGGGACTCGAGTGAGGGGAATAGGCGGCCGGATCGACTCATGGTGGAACTAGATCGAGAACAGTGGCCACGATGGGCACTCGACTCAGCCTTAGACACTGAGAGCTCGAGCACAGTTCCTTGGGATCAGCAGGCCCGTTGCCGGCGTCACCCCATTGGGCAGAGGATTCGTCCGAGACTGTCAGTGAGATCGTTCGGAACTCGAACCGATTTTCCCGACTTTGATACGGGATCCACTTCTGGGGCTGGAAGTAGCGCAGTGAACCCAATTATTTTGGACTAAATGAAAACATTATATTTTTTCCTTCCAAACGGTGGACTGTGAGAAATTTGTTGTTCAGTCTAAAGTCGGCTCCAGCCTTGTTTGTGTGGATGAGGACTAACTGATTTCCTTGCAGGTTTCAGGAGCCCCAACTGACCCTCCCGTGGGTGACAGACACGGCGCGAGGTAGAGGGCCCGGTCGGCGTGCCGGCAGATAACTTCCTACCGATCGACACCGGGCCGTCGCCCGGTGGGGGTCCCGGGGGGCCCGGCCGGTTGGGTCCCCCGATCGACCACCGAGCGGGCCCAACGCATTTGTGAGCGGGGGGTTGGGAGGACCTGGGCGGGTCCACGTGGCCTCCTGTCACCCGCCGCATGTAAACTGAACAGGTAGGTTTAAAAAAAAAAATAGGGCGACAGGGCCCCTTTCGCGCCTGATGTTACCAGTTGTCGGTCATCGAAGATTGACGGCCGTTATCAGCCGCTGAAGGGTCCCTGTTCAACCTCGGGTGGCACAGTGAGGCTGGGCGCGAATGCCGGCCACATTCGATTTCGAATGCCGATAGGGGCTGGAATTCACGAGCAGCCTCCCACACGGTCGAGCACCCTCCCTCGCACGTTGCAGCAGCGGTCACCATCGCCCCCTGTCATCGGAAGCCCGTCAACTCCAAACTCCCGCCACACTGGGAACACCCCCCTGTCGCGCCCGCTTGTCGAATGTAGGTTCCCCCCACTCCGCTGCGAGTCTTCTTCTTCTTCTTCTTCTTCTTCTTCTTCTTCTTCTTCTTCGTCCTCCTTTATTGCTCTTCTTCTTGCTCCTCATTTCTTCATCTTCAGCTTGTTCTTCCTCCACTCCCGAAACTCCGCGACCGACATACTTCCTCGGCTTGACACGTGGCCTTCACGCCCCCCCCCCCCATGCTCAAAGTCCTCCTCCTCCTCATCCTCCTCCTCCTTATTCCTTTCTTCTTCTTCTTCCTTTCATTTCTTCGTCTTCCTCGTCCTTTCTTCTTCTTCTTCTTCCTTTCATTTCTTCTTCTTCCTTTCATTTCTTCTTCTTCCTCGTCATTAGCAGTCCTATCTCGTACTTTACTTTGGACAATTTCCCCCGCTTGACATCCCGCCCTTTTTTTTTTCTTTTTTTCTTTTTTCATGGATCGCTGCTGTCTCGCCCTCGACATTGGGACACCTACCCTCGCTCGATAGCTCACACATTCCTCGTGAACAGCCCACCATCTGTTTGGAAGCGCCCGCCATCTGGTACATCCGGCCGCTGTTTGGAAGCGCCTGCCATCTACTACCACCCGCCATCTGCCTCTTATTCTTCCTTTCTCCTTCTTCCTCATCTCCCTTTCTTGTTCTTCTTCTTCCCCCTCATCGGGATAGTTTCTCCCATTTGTCCCCTGTCGTGAAACTCCCTCTCACCCGCTACCTCGCCCTTTCTCCCACCTTTCTTCTCCTTTCTCCTCCTCTGCGTTTCGTCTTCTTCTTCGGGATAGTTTCTCCCATTTGTCCCCTGTCGTGAAACTCCCTCTCACCCGCTACCTCGCCCTTTCTCCCACCTTTCTTCTCCTTTCTCCTCCTCCCCTTTTCGTCTTCTTCTTCTTCCCCCTTGTCGGGAAAGTTTCTCCCATCTTCCCCCTGTCGGGAAACCTCCTTCCACCCGCCATCTTGTCCTTTCTCCCACCTTTCTTCTACTTCCTCCCGCCTTTCTTCTCCTTCTCCTCCCCTTTTCTTCTTTCTCCTCCGTCTTCTTCCCACTTGATGCCATCACCTCTTCTTCTTCTTTCTCCTCCTCCTTCGTTCTTCCACTTCTTCTTCTCCTTCTTCTTCTTTCTCCTCCTCCTCCGTTCTTCCACTTCTTCTTCTTCTTCTTCTTCTTCTTCTTCTTCTTCTTCTTCTTCTTCTTCTTTCTCCTCCTCCTCCGTTCTTCCTCTTCTTCTTCTTCTTCTTCTTCTTCTTCTTCTTCTTCTTCTTCTTCTTCTTCTTTCTCCTCCTCCTCCGTTCTTCCACTTCTTCTTCTTCTTCTTCTTCTTCTTCTTCTTCTTCTACTTCTTCTTCTACTTCTTCTTCTTCTTCTTCTTCTTCTTCTTCTTCTTCTTCTTTCTCCTCCTCCGTTCTTCTTCTTCTTCTTCTTCTTCTTCTTCTTCTTCTTGGGACTACTTGACACCATCACCAATTCCCCTTCTTCCTCCCCAGGCTCCCCCTTCTCCTTTCTTTTTCTTCTCCTTCCTACTCTTCCACCGTTCTTCTTCTTCTTCTTCTCCTCCTTCCTCCTCCGCTATCCCCCCCCCCCTTCCTTCTTCTTTGCTTGTCCTCGCATCCTCTTCTTCCACGACATCATGGCGGGTAGTGGCAGCGACGTCATCGTGGGGAATGGCAGGTTTGGAACGACGAGGGGTGCAACAGGTGCAGACAGAGGAAAGGGCAAAGAATGGAAGCAGCTCCGGTACACCTGCATCAACGGTGACCTCCAAAGACCACACGCCGGCAACGAACCCCTCACTATTCATTCCACGGGACGAGACAAGGCAGGACACGCTGCAGAAGGAAAAAAAGGGTGTGGAAGTACGCGGAGCAGGGACAGGAGGTTGAGCAGAATGCACGAGGTGAGTATTGCGTGAGGTGTCGGCTGTGCTCGCACAAGGGCGGTCGAACATTACCTGAAGCCGCAGAAGCCATGTCCATTGAGAACAGGGGAGATTGTCAACGAGCTCGTCGCTGCTAGAGGGAAGATGCAGTTGGGCGACAAGAATATGCAGTACCTCCTAAAAACTTATAGGCAGCTGCATGGAATTTCGAAGGGGGGGGTCGTTGCAGAGGAGACACTCGTGGTGGACAATGATCTCCCGGGATACCTGGAGCCACAACCACCACCCACTGCAGGCAGGGCTGCTGCAAAAACTGATTTGGGAGCATCGCAACAGGCTCTCAAAGCCGCGCTATTATCTGCGGAGGTCTTGCACATATACAACCCGCTTTTGCCTACGCGCGTCACTACAGATGCGTCTGGCTATGGCATTGGTGTCGTCCTCGAGCAACACGATGGTGTGGATTGGCACCCGGTCGAGTATTTCAGCAAGAAAGTGCCCGTTGTGCACTCCACTAACGATGCACGTAAGAAGTTCCTCGCCTTCGTCCACGCGCTCAAGCGGTGGCGGCACTTCCTCCTTGGTCAAAGCCAATTCCGATGGGTAACGGACAACAATCCGTTAGTCTTTTACAAGACCCAAGACACCGTCAACAGCACCATCGCTCGATGGATGGCTTTCATCGACCAGTTCGACTTCTTTCTCGATCACATTCCGAGGAAGTCGAACCGTTTTGTGGATGCTCTTTCGCGGCGTCCGGATCATTATACCGTGGTCTATTCAACCTTCCAGATCGACAACTACCTGTGGGACAGCTTCATCCGCGGCTACCAAGCTGACCTCGAGTTTTGCGACAAGTACGTGAATTGCTCCTCTCCTAATCCGACGCCTTCTCACTATCGGATCCAAGAGGGGTACTTGCTTGTCCACACACGGGGAAAGGACCTTCTTTGCGTACCGAGTAACCCTCACTTGCGTACACGGCTTTTTGGCGAGTTTCACGATGCTCCCGCCACCGGACACTTCGAAGTCAATCACACGATTGCCCGACTTCGCGAGCAATTTTGGTGGTCCAACCTTCTCGACGACGTCACACGCTATTGCGAGTCATGCGAGGTTTGCCGCCGCTACAAATCCCACAACCATCGTCCATACGGCGAGTTGCGAACATTACCGGTCCCCTTGCGGCGAAGGGAAGCGATTGCCATGGACATTACCGGCCCGTTCCCCAAGCACAAGACCGGCGTGGATGGGATTCTCACGGTGGTCGACCGACTCACCAAGTTTGCCATGTTTTTGCCTTACCGCTATCATGCCAAGGCACCGGAGTTGGTCCAGGTTCTTTACGCCGGTTGGATTCAAACCAAGGGTTACCCCAAGGAAATTGTTTGTGACCACGACACTCGGTTCATGTCCAATTTTTGGTTGGCGCTCATCAAACGATGGGGCTCATCTCTCAAGCCAAGTTCGGCTCGCCACCCCCAAACCGATGGCCAAACGGAGAGGGCGCATCAGACCGCACAGGTTCTCCTTCGCACCCTCATCCGCCCCGACCAAAAGGATTGGGTTGAGCAGCTGTCGGATGTTGAGTTGGCCTACAACTCGTCCATCCACCCGGCTATCGGGATGTTGCCCTTCGAGTTCGAGAACGACTCGCCGGTCACTTCGCTGTTGGACACAATCATTCCACGAACGACCGAGAGCAACGACCATCTTCTTTTCTTGCGTTGGATGCAAGAGCTACTTGTCAAGGCACGCAACCAGATGGCCATGACGCAGCAACGCATGAGCCAGCAGGCCAATCACCAGCGTCTTCCTTGCCCATTCCGCGCTGGCGATCTCGTTTGGGTTTCCGCCGCAGAATTCAGCCTTCAACAAGATATCTCTCGCAAGCTCCTCCGGAAATGGATGGGGCCCTGGCCGATCGTGGCACCCATTGGGGATGCACCCGAGGGACCTTCCTTCACTATTCGGTGCCCGCCCACTTGCCCGTCTACCCATTCTTTCATTGCTCCAAGTTGGCTCTTTACACGCCAGCGGAACATGGCGATTTTCCCGGGTGACATTCACAAGACCCACCCTCTATGGACGGTTTTCAGGACGTCGGCGACATCATCTCCCAGCGACGCTACGACAACAGGTCAACCAAGTAATTGGTACTCACAACGCTGACCGTTGGTTGACCCGTGCGGAACTCCAAGCAACAGCTCCGGATGTTCTCGCACGCTACGAACGCAAAATGCAAGGCAAGCCGGTATCTTCGGCTCCACGTCGCACCCGTGTCCAGGTTCCACCTTCAGATCCTCAGCTTCACCCTCGACCCGGCTTGACTTCATAAGGAGGGGGGGGTGTTACACGCTGCACCTGCAATAGGCTGCACGGGCCATTTCCAGGCCCGTGACGTTTTCAGGCTTTTCCAGGCCCGTGACGTTTTCAGGCCAAAAGCCTAAAAACAAGGGCCTACAGGCCCTGTGTCGTTTCAGGCTAAACCAGGGCCTTTCCGCCCCTCAGTGTTTTCAGCCTGAAACTGAGGGCCATTTTCGGGCCCTCATCGGTTCGACCTGCCCTGAAACTCAGGCAACAAACCAGGGTTTTAGCACACGCCATTTCGGGCCTGTTTTCAAGACAACCCCTGGTTGAGCTTCAACGCCAGGGTCTGGCACGTTTCGGCATTGGCAAGAGCAGCCTCCTGGACGGGCCAGCACTATATAGGACTGGCCCGCCCTGCAGGCAGGAAGGTAGTTCCTAGGTACTTCCCAGGCACTTCACGTGCAGTTCAGAAGGCAGGAGGTAGTCTTCAGGATTCGGCAGCAGCACTCTGGAGGAGCGCTGCAGGAGTAGTAGCAGCGTTAGCAGTAGTCTTCAGCGCTGGGCGCTAGTAGCGTTAGCGGTAGTCTTCAGCGCTGGGTGCCATAGCAGCTAGAGAAGTGCTAGAGAGAAAGAGATTGGGCGGAGGCCAGAGGGACTTACCTGCAGCGCCATTGCTCCAGCTTCGTCTTCGAGGTACCTGCAGCACAGCACCTTCACAGGTTAGTACCTGGCACATGAGAGAGAGAGTTCTTCTTCCTCTTCTCAGTCCACCATCTCCTTCTCACCGTCTCGCTATCTGACTTCACTGCATCAACAGACTACAAGGGAGAGAGAGAGAGCTTGGTGACATTGGATCCAGACTCGACATTGGACTTCAGACATTTTGAAGAGGGATCATTTGGGACTTGTAACGAGACTTGGTGTTGACGACTTTCCCATCTCCCCCTTCCTCTTCTTCGTCTGATCCCCTCCTCTTCGTCTGTGTATGTTTGGACCTGGCGCCTCCTTCCTGTGTATAACGCCAGGCCCCTTCACACCTTGTGATGAGCATGATGTATGTTTGGTCTGCGTTGAAACATTGATTGGGCTAGTCCTTAGTATTCTAGCACTCTGCTTCGCTATCTTGTACTACGTGAAAGAGGTCAGTCCCGGTCAGGTCAGGACTTGTATCTAAATCTTCTACTGCACTATAAAACACCATTACACTGCTTGTTGAGATTCTACTTGCACTGCATTGTCCATTCAGTCCTTTTCATCACATTGCGGATCCTTGGTTTATATGTTCATCGCCCAACTGGGCATGTAAGAGAGAGAGAGAGAGAGACTTTGATACTCAAATCTCCCGCTATACAACTCTATTTCCGAGAGTGGTCACCTGCCTGTGTTTTATCAGTCTTCTCCTGATGGTTCTCAGTGTAATTCCTGCTCTTATTCTTACTCCTTTCTTCTTCTTCTTTTTCTTCTTCTTCTTCCTCCTCCTCCTCCTCCTGCTCCTCCTCCTGCTCCTCCTTTCTTGTAGCTTTTCTTCTTTTTCAACTTCTTCTTCTGCTGCTGCTTCTGTTGCTGTTGTGAAACATCCACAACACACCCATTTACCCCCCCCTGTCAACCCCCTCCAAAATACCCCCCCCCAAAACCCCCAACCCCAACCCCCCTCCCAATGCCCCCCCGAATACCTTTCACCAGTTACTCAGTAATTTTGGGCTGCTCTCAGCAAGCGCACCAAACCCCCATTCTCAGAAAAAAATAAATAAATTCCGGGATACTTTTCCCGCCACCCGGTTTTGCCGGGCGGATCTCCCCCAGTCCGTTTGGCCCGGGCATGCCCAGCCCAGCTCCAAGTTAGTCTTTTTTGTCGTTTCTTTCTTCTAAAGCACCAAGTAAGCCAAGTTGAGAATCCAATTGAGCCTCTCCTGAACTTTTGGAGGCTCGCGCGCCGTTCATAAAGTACCACAGGCGGCGGGCAGCCAGCCAGCTTTCGAAAGAGGCCCGTGGCCGATGTATGGCATGTACTGGTGGATTAAGGCCCTCCAATGTTCTAGTGGTAGTCTGGAGAATGCAGTATGATCAGGCAAAAGGACACAGGTTAACAAAAAACAGGTCGTCGTTCATAAAATACATCAGCGGTGGGTGGCCGGCTTTCCAAAAGTGGCCCGTGGTCGATTTATGGCATGTACTGGTGGATTAAGGCCCTCCAATGTTGTAGTCGTAGTAGTCTGGCCAAGGGAAGAGATCAGGCACCAGGACACAGGTAAACAAAAAACAGGTCGTAAAGACGAAACAAATAGGACAAGAGAAAGGGAAGAACAGAAGACGAGGAAAGCAACTGTAGGAAAACAGCGAATGCAGTATGATCGGTGCATGGCAGTAGACAAATGGGCCAAGGACGAAAGCAAGGAAAAGGAGACGGCGGAGGGCAAGAACTGGCATTGCACCAAGCAAGGTTTCTGGCTGGCAAAGAGAAGGGGTCTCCGACGGGACAGCATATACCTCATCCACTCGTTGCCTACGCACGGTGGGCTGGACGATGACAACCGGTAGGTCCTCATTAGAACAACAGGGGACGGCCCTACTGCTGGACGACGACGACTGCCGGTAGGTCCTCATTAGAACAACAGGGGACGGCCCTACCGCAGTGCAAACACTGCCTAAACATCTACCCTTTCTTTTTTTTCAAAACTGTGAAGCCCACGCGGCCAAATCACGCAACTGCATTTCACGAAGTGAACAACAGGTAGGTTCGGAACCAACGACCTTAGCTTAGTCGCTGCACCCATGAACCGTCGAAATACAGACCTGAGTTTGAATCCTGATGGACCTAGATGAAAGGGAGCGCATAAGCGCATCGCCACACCACTCTCGAAATGTGAAAAAGACAAAATTGTGGCGGGTGGCCATGTTCTAGCTGGATGTTCATTCTCAATTCGCACATTTCAAGAGTGGTGTGGTGATGCCCTAATTCTGAATTACCTGGCGATGGTCATGTGCAAAATCAGAATGACTCTTCTGCTAGGACATGTACCGATACACCGCCATACTTTGTCTTTCGTGCATGTTGTGAGTAGTGGAGGGAAGTTAGACAGATACACCGCCATATTTTTTGTCTTTTGTGCACGGGATGGGGCACGCTGGCTGTGGGATTGCATTGCCCCGGAAAAAGACGATCTACTGAGAAGCAAAGCCAACGAATCACCAAAAAAGAAAGAAAGAAAAAGTCAACGAATCCACTCTTGTCTGTTGTCCACGCCATGAGCACTGAGCAGTGGGGCAAGGCCCTAATGGGACAAACGGGCTAAAGTTAGAATGTATCTTAGATACGCCGCCATATTTTTTGTCTTTTGTGCATGCCATGAGACCGGCTGGCTGTAGAAAACGACAGAGAAAAAAAAAAGAATCTACTGAGAGCGAAGTAACCAATCTACTGAGAAAAAAACTTGCAAATCAGCTGGGAGGCGACGACTGTACGGGTCCCTGCACTACGTACTTGTATTCGAACATGCGGCGCTTGGCAAACAGTGCGTCGAGCACACACACAGGCAAAAAATACAAAAAAACGACCCACAGTTTGCGTTGGGCCTGGCCCATGTTCCCAGTCTCTTTCCCAACACTGCCGCTCCGGGGCTCGCATGGCACACACACAGGAAAAAATACAAAAAAGTGACCCACAGTTTGCGTTGGGCCTGGCCCATGTTCCCGGCCTTTTTCCCAACACTGCCGCTCCGGGCCTCGCATGGGGAGCGTTACGCGAGACCCGCAATTCGCTTTAAGAGTGTAGAGAAATACATCCCCAGGGCCTACTGCTGCAGTTAATATGAGCAACCCGCAGTGGTATGGCTCTGTGATTGGCCCGGCCCCAATCTATTGGTGGGGGGCAGCAAAACCGGGTCCACAGTCCCATAGACAGAATGTCTGCCTTTTCAGTGCAGCAGTATCCCACAAGTACGCTGCTGCTAGGAAATATAGGGAATCAATCAAGCACCTCTTTCTCGTTTTCCCGAACGCCCTGCCCTCCTTCCCCTACGGTTGTGGAGATGGGTAGGGGGCGACCGGATGCGACTTGTCGCCAATCACCATGCTCCAAAATGGCGATGCTGTTCGGGGGGGGCTACCGCGGTGCAAATACTGCCTAAACATCTACCCTGCTGCTCTTTCAGCTATGCTGAAGGACAGGCCATCGACTATTGACTATTGCTTGAGCTGCAACAACACTCTCTCTCTCTCTCTCTCTCTCTCTCTCTCTCTCTCTCTCTCTCTCTCTCTCTCTCTCTCTCTCTCTCTCTCTCTCTCTTTCTGCCCATCTGAAGTGCAGACTCCGTAGGAAAAGAGAGAGCGTCCACGCCATCTCAGCAAAACCGGAATCGAACTTGGACCTCATTCGACTCAATAGCAACAAGGTAGAACGGTTGTTCTAATCACTGTTCTTGTGGAGTATCAATAGCTTTAGCACTAGTGGTAGTATAGCAAGTAGTGACAACAGCCGCAACGACACTTAAGATCATGCATGAGGATGATGATGGCGACTGATGATTGTTGATGATGGACAATCAGCAGTACGAGTAGTGGTAGTACAGGAGGAAGATGAGGATGATGGTGACGACTACCGGTAGCAGTAGCTGTGGTGGTAGTGGAGTGGTAGTGGATAATGGTTAGAACCATGATCAAAATCATTGGTCACTGTGATGATGATGATGATGATGATGATGATGATGATGACGATGATGACGATGATTACAACGATGACAATGATGAGGATGATGATGGCGACTGATGATTGTTGACGATTGACAATCAGCAGTACGAGTAATCAAAACCATTGGTGATTGTGATGATGATGATGATGATGATGATGATGATGATGATGATGATTACAACGATGACGATGATGAGGATGACCTTCAGATGCAATGGTGGTGTGCCTCCCGGCATGGGGTTCGCATAGCAACAGGAGGGCGGGACACGGGGGGGTAAGAGGAGGAAAAGGAGAAAGGTAGAATGGCGGAGGAGGAGGACGAGGAGGAGGAAGATGCGCCGATGGTCATTACTCATTACGATGATGATGATGATGAGGGGGAGGAGGAGGAGGAGGAGGACGATGATGTACCAGATCCACCATGCGAACACAAGAGGGCAAACGGAACACAAGTGGGCTAACGGAACACAGATGGTCAAAGGAGCAGAGATTGCTAACGGAACACACTGATGACTAACGGAAGACAGATGGTCAAAGGAGAAGAGTGCTAACGGAGCACACTGATGGCTAAGCGAAGACCACCTATCCTGCTCCTTTGACCATCTGTGTCCCGTTAGCCATCTGTGTCCCGTTAGCCATCTGTGTTCCGTCAGCCATCTGTGTTCCGTTAGCTATCTTTGTCCCGTTAGCTAACCGGATTGATGAGCGATTGTGCTCTCCTTGAGGTCATACTTGCTGGCTGGCGGTGATTGCCTATGACTGACCGTTTGGCTGATTCGGCCTTTCGCTGCATCCATCAATGCATAGTTGCATTCGAATACAACATATGCATGCCGGTTCCTAAACAGTGGCAGGGGAAAGGGGGGGGTCTTCCCTATACATAGGCATGCCTTTAGATGAGTCGGACATGCATGCCTGTGTATTCGAATACAACATAGGCAGGCATGCCGGTTGCTAAGCAGTGAGGCGAATTTGCTCAGCAGTGGCCAACTGCTACCGTCTTCACCCACACATAACGCACCCCTGAGAATGAACGTATACAAGGTATGTTTCTGGCCCTATACAGTCAAAATGCGGATGCGTTGTGTTCGGGGAAAGACGGTAGCATGCAAATGATGATCAATGAGCACAGCCGGTTGTTTCCTTCTCTGCTACCGTTCTTTTCTTTTTTTCCCTTTATTTTTGATTTGGACCATTTCTCCATTTATGCGTCTGTCATCCTTGCCCAGGGGCCATGCTAATCTTCTTTCTCTGTAGGGAAACTTGCATCTATACCCCAGTTCAAGATGGGAATCCCCGCTACACCCCATCGAGCACCCAACTTGCATCTATACCCAGACCCTGTCCAACTTAAGGTCATACCCTACCTGCTTTTCTTGTGTGCCGGCTTATACACGTACCCACTCCCACAGGCCCTCAGTTGGGGAAAACATCATTATGCTTCGGACGCAATTCTGTCACCCGCATCCTTAAAATACAAATTCCTCGAAAAAATGTGAAGACGCTCCAAGGACGAATCCTTGGGGAATAAGGATATCCCTGCCATTTCGTCCTCAGCTCCAAGGAACCCTGGTGAGGTCCCTTGGAGCCAAAGACCCGCTTTTCTCGGAGAGGAGAGTGCACACACGTAGAGAGGCGTTACAATGGTCGAATCCGGATCGTGGTGGCACCCTATTGGCTGAAAGCCTCAAGCACAATTGTTTTTGTCTTTCTTTTGTTTCTTTTTCCCAGGAAAAAGCTCCAAGGGCGAATCTCTAAGCCAACACTCCAAGGATGAGTCAAACAATGATTCCGAAAATGCTAAATTTTTCCAAGGATTTCGTCCTTGGGCCCGAGGACGATCTGAGGAGTGTGTCTAACAAGGTCCTTATGCCCAGGAACCGGGCAGGCAAAATTGGGTATGATACGCACATAAGTGCCGGGTATGTGCATAATTAGCATTCCCGTAGTCAGCTATAACTGCAATTTGGTGGAACCAACCTTGGCCTTTCTCCGTCCTGGGTATACAAATAATTTGCACCGACAATTTTCCGGGTACTGATGCAAGTTGGACACTGGGGCTGGGTATAGCGGGATTCCCATCTTTAGATGGGGCACAGATGCAATTTTTTTTGGGGAAATTTTTCGAAATGCCCCCAAAGTTTGCATTTATTTGCGGCATGCCCCTGTAAAGGCCGACTTACCCTGTGGTGCCCCTCGGGCCTCTGAAATTTTCCGCAGGCCCCTGTCAGCATGGGGCGTAATTTTCCGATATGCCCTTACTGGACCGCTGGTGGCGTTTCGTCGGTAGGTCCTTGAAATGCCCTCAGGAGGGGAACACATCTTTCTGTGATGCCCTTGCAGCAGTGGTGGCAGGAGTTCGAATTCAATGTGGTAGGCATTCCACGCGCCGCCACGGAAAAACGGTCTGTATGTGTGTGTGTGTGTTTGTGTGTGTGTGTGTTTGTGTGTGTGTGTGTTTGTGTGTGTGTGTGTGCGCACGTGTGTATATGTGTGTTGTGTGCACGCGCCAAGTGTGTGTGTGTGTGTGTGTGCGTGTG
>BFEA01000016.1:1796279-1811688 GCA_003427395.1 Chara braunii | reverse complement strand
GTGTGTGTGTATATGTGTTGTGTGTGCGTGTGTGTGTGTGTGTGTGTGTGTGTGTGCGAGAGAGTGTGTGTGTGTGTGTCCATGCTCATTGCTAAATTTCTGATATGGCCCGGTAGCATCTCTCCCTGGGCCAGGGGAAAGACTGCGAGTGTCAACAAGGGCCACAGGGGCTCGCTGGAAAGATGGACGGTACCAATAAGGGCATATGGGAAACTTTTGTGCTGGTTCTCAACGGCCATCCGGCAGGGGCATACTGAAAATTTGGTACTGGTACCAGTAGGGGCATACTGAAAATTTGGTACTGGTACCGGTAGGGGCATATGAAACATTTTCAGGCCCAAACGACGCCAGGGGTTTTCTGAAAACATCATTTGTCGTCAGAGGGGCGCGACAAGGTAAGTTGGCCGTCAGAGGGGCACACCGCAAATAAACGCAAACTTCAGGGGCATTTCGAAACTTTTCCCTTTTTTTTTCTTTTTTACAGATCCAATTTTATTTTTATTTTTTATTTTTTTGGGACCATTTCTCTATTTACGCGTGTCATCCTTGCGCAGGGGCCGTGCTAATCTCCTCTGTATCGTTCCAATTCCGGTTTGTTTGTTTTTTTCCTCTTCTCCAATTCCAATTTTAACGGTTGTTCCGAAGGACTTCTGCTACCGTTCCGTAATTTACTACAGTAGTGATAATTCATTTTAATCAATACAAAATGAATAATGAATTACTACAGTATTATTAGTATTTTATTACTACTATGCACCCCCCCCCGCCTGTTTGCAGGGGTCTAGTCCCACCTACAGCGTTGAGTTTTCTCAACGCTGAGCTTTCTATCACGTGTGGCATGGTGGGACGGAGCTCTGCCGTTGATGTATTGCGAATCTAATGGTGCCAAAATACAGGAGAATAACCTATTAGATTTAGTCATTTTGTAGATTTTTTTTTTGACGTGAAATCCGTTTTGTAGTATGCGTTGGCCCTTTTGGTTTGGGCGGGAAGCCATTTTCCGTTGAGAAAACTACCCTACCGAGTACGTTTCTCAACTTCAGTGCCTTTCCTTTTTTCTGTTTTTTTAGTCCTCATTGCATCCTGAAACGGAGGAACTCTGACAGCTGTGTTTGGCTGTCTGGCATCAAACTCGTTTCCTTCTTTGGGCAATGAATGCATTTGGCCATCCACGTCGTCCCTGTCCATTTTACAAATGGTGACCTCCTGTCCCCTCACCTCGGGGAGTATCCTTTTTTCACGGAGACGTTCACTCCCACTGTTCCAGACATGTTTCATTTCTCGGAGTTACGTTATAAAAAATCAGGAGAAAAGCTGTTTCTAGCATTTTTTTCAGTTTTTTTATTTCTTGTTTCGAATATTTTAATGTCGAAATGGCGTCACACCGTTGAGTTTTCTGAACTCAACAACCGTAGGTGGGACCAGACCCCAGGGCATCGACAATTCCATACCGATTTTTTCTTTTTTTTTCTTTTTTTCATGCTGATTTCCACTGCAGCACGGTCCACGGGAAACGCAGGCACCTCTTCGGGTTGAACTATGCCTCCTGTGAATAGGGGCACACTCACTGAACTGGTAGGACTTTGTCGGTTGAATCTGACGGCAGGTACGTCCACAGTCCTTCGCGAGAAAAGACCAGATGCTCAATCTCAACCACACATTCGAGATCATCCAAAAAGTTAACGCCCGCACGGGAACCCCCCCCATGTCTTGCAATGCGCGCCAAGCAGCTGAGCTGACCTGGCCTGGCTGCAACATGTAATACGACCTCAGAGAAAAGAAACAGAGAGAGAGAGAGAGAGAGAAACAGGAGCACAGACCCCTTCCCCCCCCAACCACTGGACATGGGCACAGCTATCATCATGGACGGAAGCACCAAGAGACAGAGAGAGAGAAAGAGAGAAAAAGAGAGAGAGAAAGAGAGAGAGAGAGAGAGAGAGAGAGAGAGAAAGAGTGAGAAACAAGAGCACAGACACACTGAAGAGAACCTGTGGCAGGCCCCTTCCCCTCCCCAACCACTGGACCGGATTGAAGCCACTGGACTCCTTTTCCACGGGGGTATCATCCTGGACAGACGCACCATCGAGCAGAAAAGAGAAAAGAGCGCGAAGCGACGTCGAAATCGAAAAGAAGTCCTACCATTTGTGCGATTGAATCTGACCGCAGATACGTCCACATTGAAGCCACGTGGAAATCGAGAAAATATCCTACCATTAGTGCGATTGAATCTGACCGCAGGTACGTCCACATTGAAGCCACGTGGAAATCGAAAAAAAGTCCTACCATTAGTGCGATTGAATCTGACKGCAGGTACGTCCACATTTAAGCCACGTGGAAATCTTCCTACCATTTGTGCGATTGCATCTGACCGCCGGTACGTCCACATTTAAGCCAAGTGGACATCCAAAAAAGTCCTAACATTAGTGCAATTGAATCTGACCGCAGGTACGTCCACATTTAAGCCACGTGGAAATCTTCCCACCATTTGTGCGATTGCATCTGACCGCCGGTACGTCCACATTTAAGCCAAGTGGACATCMAAAAAAGTCCTAACATTAGTGCAATTGAATCTGACCGCAGGTACGTCCACATTCCTTCGGAATGGCCCTAACAAAAAAAATAAAATATATTCTACACCATGTCCTCTCCTCCTCCTCCTCCTCCTCCACCTCCACATCCTCCTCCCTCCGCCCTCCTCCTGTTGTTCGATGTCACCTCGCCAATCACAACAACTGCAAACTCGTAGATTCTGATCCGTACTTCAGGGCTTCCACGTCTCGCCACGCACGCACGCACGCACGGCCTCGAACCCGCACCCTCAGCCACAGGAACCGAGTCCGGTCTGTCCCGCGGCGGCAGTCTGCCAGAACGCGCACGTTTTCTTTTTTCAAGTTTTCTGTTCATTTCCCGTCCCGATTTTATTTCCGGACTTCTTTTTATTTTCTTGCCCATTTCTCGATTTATGCGTGTCATCCCCTTGTGAAGGGGTCATGCTAATCTTCTTTCTCTGTATCGCTCCAATTTTATTTTTATTTTTTTGCCTTCTCATATCGTTCCAATCCTTTTAACGGTTGTCCTGAAGGACGCATTTTAGCTTTTTCGGTGTTTTTTTTTTTTTTTAATGTTTTCGGTGTATTATAGCAACTCTTCTTTTTTTTTTGTAGTTACCGTCATTATTAGTAGTAAAAGTAACAGTAGTCGCAGCAGCATCCGGTACCAACAAAACAAAATAGCCGGTCACTTTTCATATCCAAAAATGAGAATGAATTTTCCGCCAGAACAGGGAAAGATAGACCGCCATATTTTTTTGTCTTTTGTACATGTAGTGCGTGGTGGAGCCACGCCCTTATCCCCCCACGTTCAACAATGCCCCAGACGATACCAAGGGACAGGTCCTCCCAGTTCTAGGTCCTAATTTGTCCAGAAATCGTATATACGGTCCAGCAGTCGTGCATGCGTGTGTGGGGGGGGGTAATACTAGGCCACAGCAGAGAGAAGGGGGAGCAGGTGAGTCAGAGTGGTAGACAGAGGGAGTGGGTGAGGCAAAGTGGACGATGAGAGCGAGAGGGAGTAGGCGAGTCGAAGTGGACGATGAGAGTAAGGGTGAGGGGGAAGTAGACAGAGCTTTGCAAGAGCATGCTTCAGAACAAAAAAAGAATTTCTCACCTGCATTCGGGCGTAGTTATCGCCTCGATACATTCAGGGAGGTGCATGTGGGAGTATTTTCTCCGAGAACGGGGGTGACGAAGGGGGTGGGTGGGGGGGAAAAAAAGGGGGGGAGGGTAGGGGGGAAAAAAAAAAGGTGGAGTATTAGGACCGTCCGATTCCTTTGCTATCTGCGGCTGAAAAGAAGGTCACACACACGGACCGTCCCCGTTCCTATACTTTCCTGACAGCTGGCGGGAGTTGGCCCCGGGACAACTTGCCCAGCCGGGTCAAAAAAAGTAATTAAACAAATAAAAAATATGATTTTTTTTTTTTCATTTTAAATTTGACGAGGAATTTCGACGTGATCCTGAGGCAAAAGTTGCTCAGTTTATTTTTCTGCATGACATAGTTTTTTGTTTTGTTTTTTGTTTTACTGGGCCCTTCCGTGGTCCTTGTTGTTTTTTTGTTTTACTGGGCCCTTCCGTGGTCCTTGCACGGCCGGGTTGCCCGGTCAAACAAGGTGATCCGGGCCGGCCGGCTGGCTGGTAGCCCAGCCATAGAGTAGAACTGCCCGGTGAGCCGTAGCAGGCAGACAGGGAGAAGTGGACAACAAACGAGGGGCGGCTACATATATGTCGTCATATAGGACTCTGCCTACGGTGAGCCGTAGGCAGCGAGAAAGGGAGGTAGAAGAGGACAATCAACGAGGGGCTGTGACAGACTGTTAAAAAAAAATCGAAGTTTCACCTACTGACTCGTCAGGAGGCTGATGATGTCATCACAGAGAGCTGCCCGGGTCCTTCGGGACATCCGTTAAAATTGGAAAGATACAGAGAAAGAGAAGAGAGAAGATTAATTAGCATGGCCCCTGCGTAAGGATGACACGCATAAATCGAGAAAAAAAAATAAAAAAAATAAAAAAAAAGAAGAGAGCTGCCCGGCGAACCGCAGGACTGAGACGGAAGGTTTCGTCGGAGCGGCACCGACTCACCACGAGGCTGAATCGATATGGGCCTCGCTCCACTACTCAAAACACTCTAAATGTATCTGGAGCTCATCGTCGTTCCGATACATTGCAAATGTTGGGCTCCTCCAAACGCATCTGGTCCAGAGGGCGTCAAAGTGCATGTGGAGCGTCGAGTAGTGGAGCAAGGCCCTATATACACTCCTTTCACCCACCCGACCACTTCGGGAATATGAATAGTCAATTTCGATTTTTTATCATTTTCGTCGAGAGAGAAAATGTTTCTCAGGGGCCTGGTCTCACTAGCAAAGAAAGAGGATTCGATTAAATTCCTGAATCTGGATGTCTTTTGCGCAGAGATGCAGAAAAGCAGATCAAAAGCAACTTTCTGCATCTTCCCACAAACATGTCCAGATTCCGGTATTAAATCCAATCCTCTTTGCTAATGGGACCAAGCCCCAGGTTTATATACACGAATCGAAGTTAACGAACAATTCATACCAACTTCACCAAAAAAAAAAATCCAACATCGTGAATATACATTTTCTCCTTTTTTAATCAGGAATAAAATCGACAACGTCGCCGTACGACTCTCGCTACGATTCAATTCTGAAAGCTGAAACAAACAAACGGAATTTAAAATTTGAATTTTGAGGCGAAAAAAAACAGAAAAAAAAAAAAAACAGATTTTAGGCTTGTGTAACTTGTGTATGGATTTTTAGGCCCTTGTGGATGACGTATTTCCCAAGGCGCCCCCCACTAGCAAAGTGGATCGAATTACGAACCTGAATCTGGATAGGTTCTTCACAGAGATGCAGAAAAGCAGATCAATCACGATTTTCTGCATGTCCCCAAACACGTCCAGATTCAGGCGTTCAATCTATAATCCTCTGTGCTAGTGGGACCTCGCCCCAGGGCTGTGGACTGTCACGGCAGCGGACCCGTTTTGCCCAATTCCTGTCTCTGGACTTCATCATCCCAACGACTGCACCTACGCTGGATAATGGTGGTCCCAGTATTTGTTCTTTCCCAGCCTCCCTTCTCTTTCCCGAGTGGTAATAAAATCAGCGGCGTTTTCTTGCTATTTAAAAAAAAAAAAAAAAAAAAAAAAAGAAGAAGTAGCCCACTCCCTCTGTGCCTTATTCCCGACTCCTCTCCCTTATGATGACCAACACACCTCTGCTGTACTTTGATGCTCAGGGAGTGTGTAGCGCAATAGACGATGCTTCGGAGCAGACAGACACAGAGAGAGAGAGAGAGAGAGAGAGAGAGAAAGGGTTGATAGCGGGGAGGGAGCAGAGAGAACGACGTGGAGCCACCGAGAGACGAAGAGAGGCGTTTTGGATGAAGAGGGAGCAAAAGAAGAATCTGATCGGTCGCCCAACGGGGCTACCGGTAGCTCAGTTGGTAACACCCACGAACTATTGAAATGCAGACCCGAGTTCGAATCCAGATGGGAACAATCACAGGACCAGAATAAAATAATCATTCTGAATAACCTAGGCTCGGTCAGTTCAATGATGATATCTCAAGGCCGTCGCCATTTATTGAAAAAAAAAGGGGGGAAGCGCGCGGACAGACTAGGGCGCGATGAAAAGCCGAGAGAGAGAGAGAGAGAGACAGAGAGAGAGAGAGAAAGGAGGGGGTAATTTGTGAGGTTTCGGGGAGTTTGAAGAAGAGAGGATTGGGAGAGGAGAAGAAGGGGGCACAGTAGGAGAAAAGAGGGAGAGAAATCGACGAAACCGATGAGCAGCAGGAGGAAGAGGAGCAGGGGGAGGGGGACGGCGAGGCATTAAAAATACATAAATAAACCTGCACGAGGAAGAATGACAAACTCGTCCTTCGGGACATCCGTTAAGATTGCGTAGAACAAGAAAAGGTTTAGCTAATAAAAAAACAAATACAATAGCCAGTCAATACAGTGAAAACAAAACAAACAAAAATCCACAGAAAACGTTCGCTGCCTGCCCAAGAAAGAATGGACCCGACACCACCCCACCCTGGGTTGGGTGGGAAAGATGAACGCTTCTTTAACAATACAGAGAAGGAGAAGATTATTATTAGCATGGCCCCTGCGCATAAATCGAGAACTGGTCCACATCAAAGACAAAAAAACAAAAAAACAAAAAAAAGACAAGCTCACGTGAGGTTGCTATACACGTCAGGTTGCAGAGAGATTCATGTCCGTCACCAGTATGTACTTGAGACGTACTGGTGACGGACACGACCAAAAAAAAGACAAAAAAAAGAGGTTGCTATACACGTCAGGTTGCAGAGAGATTCGTGTCCGTCACCAGGATGTACTTGTATAGCAACCTTACGTAAGGTTTTGCTATACACGTCAGGCAGCGCGAGAGTATGGACAGCACGACACAAGAAGAAGAAGGGTCTCTTGGAGGCGAAGAAGGGTATCTTGGACGCCGAGCTTTTTTGCTTTTTTTTTCTTTTTTTTAAATGAAAAGGCACAACGTATTCCGACCGCTTGTATATGTGGATGAAAAGAAAAAGGTTATCATCAACCAAAAAAAAAAAAAAAAAAAAAAAGCACCGGCACTCCTCAAACTCTTTACGTTCTTGCAAGCGTGCTGCAAATCTGATGTCATCATTTTCGAGTTATCTCGTGAAGCCTAACCTATGCCCCCCAATAGAACGTAGTACAGTGATTATGCCCGTATTTGAGCCAATTTTCAGTCTAGATGCAGGGATATGACCGTAAGCTCCATTCGGGGGATAAAAGACGGAAATAGCGCAACAAGAGAATACACGCGCTTACTGCGCATTTTTCCGCGAGACCCCCCCCCCCTTCCCCCCCCTCATAAACGCGCGATCACAGTCATTTCCCCAAAACACTGCCTCCCATCCCAACCAACTGCTTAGCAGAGAAACCATCGCCACAGATCTCCGCTCCTCTCTCGTTCCTTTCTCATCGTCTAAAAATCAACCCAACCCCTTTCCTCTCTCATCTCTTCTCCGCCTTCTTCACCTTACTTCTACTACCGTCTTCACCCGAATATAACGTCCGGTCATTATAGCTGTATTTGGGGCACTTTTCAGTCCAGATGCAGCGATAAGGACCGTGCGTTCTACTCGGGTGAAGACGGTAGTACGTGCTTTCTCACCCTCCTCTCTTCTCCTCTTGCTGCCCACTTCTCGTCTCCTTTGCCTCCCTCATTCCATCTTCGCCCACCGCTCTCGCCCTACGTTGTAATTGCGCTGCACTCCCTCTCTCGCACGACTCTCCCCTCCCGTTCCGCCCATCCAGATCTTCTCCCTCCCTCCCCCCTCCCTACCACCCTCCTCCTCCCTCTTTTCGTCAATCTCTCGCTTCGCCCACTCCTTGTCATCCACTTGCTCAGTCACCTGCTATCCTAGACAACCACCGAGGAGGGCGCGGCGAGGGGACAGAAAAACGCAACAATAGAGAACCACAGATCGACAGATCGAGGGACGGGAGGAGGGAGGAAGGGTGGCCCATGGACGAAGAACAGGAAGGACGATGCAGGGACGAGGACGATGCGCGGAAGACACGAAGAAGGAGCAGAACAAACAGGAGAAAGGAGACGAAGGACGCTGCTGCAGCAGGAGCAGGAGCAGGAGGAGGAGGAGGGAGACGAGGAGGGTACCTGTAGGATGACTACCCCCAATGACCGGCGGCACAGAAGGGGGACTGCGCATATCTGGAAAGAACTGTAACAACGGGGTGCAGACGTAAACCATGCCCGGGCCTGGAATCCCGGGCTGGCTGCGCACCCGTGACAACCGAGCCCGCCCTTGAGCCCGCCACAAGGACGGAGCGAAACGAGAGCAAGCAGAGGGCCCTCCTAGCCTCTTCCTAGGCTCTTTTGTCATGGGAGACACCGACCGTAATTTCGGGATCACGCAGATCAGAGCGCGGCTGTTGGACACGTAGCGCCGCGCAACCTTGCTCGTCTTTTTTTCCGGGGAAACCCCCTCCAAATAGCGTGCTTCGTCTCCGGTTTCCACGTTTCGTGGACATACCCAACCGTAATTGTGTACCGGATGCTACGTGTAGGCACAAAAGAGGGAAGGGTGGGGGGCTCTATTAGTGCACCGTGCCTCTAGCTGCCCTGGCCTAGAGCCAGGCCGTGGCCTGACCCCACAGGCCGTGTGCTCATTCAGACCAGTCCAGTCCTGCCCGGTACCACTGTCGGTACAAGCCTAGTCTAGTCCAGTCCAGTCCAGTCAGTCCGCTGGGGGTACACCCCAGCTGCAGTCTCTTTTCAGCCTCATTCTTCATTTGCACAGTTTGGAGTACGTGCGTGTTGAGTCTATGTTGGAGTGCGCTCTCTTCCAGCTCCATCTCTATTTCCCCATCCTCATCCCTTTCTCTTGATCCTGCGGACCGCCATCCCAGGGGGTCTGTCACATTGGTATCAAAGCGGGAACGGTCCCTGCTCCCACCCACATGGCCACGCTGGTCTGCTGTCCTGCCCCGCCGGATTATATTATATCAATATCCGTGAGTGCAGCTGCCATGATTTGAACCCGGTCAGCTGCCAGTCATGCGCGTGCATAGCTAGTAGCTTAACACACTGATCAAAATTTATACATGTCCGACTAGCGTGGCATGTTGGTGTTGAAGAGTGTCACGACGGCTATTTACCCATCCCCGTCAGTGAGCAACGAGCAGCGAGCGACACGACAGCTATTTGCTCCCCCCCCCCCCGTCGTGGTTGTTGTTGTTTGTGCACGTGATCAGTGGCTCTCTGCAGTGCCACATGGCGGCTTGCTGAAAATCTTGAAAACCCCGCCTAGTTAGGGGGTTGCATTACAGTGGGACTTGGGTGGCTAATCAAGATTTCAATACACCCAGATTATTATTATTATTATTATTATTATTATATTATTATTATTATTATTATTATTATTATTATTATTATTATTCCCTACTGGTGCAGTGACAGTTTGACAACAATTAAGAGTCTCTCTGGCAAGGGGGTTGCGCGGCAGTGCAATCAGGATGGTTGATCAAAATCTCAGTCGACCCTATATTATTGTTATTATGATTTTTTTTGCTACAGCAGCAGACTGCTAACACCATGATTATGTGGATTTTTGTGATCTTGTTTGCTTTTGGCCAGCCAAAAAATTGGTATCACCTCATTTTACTGACCTACTCTCTTATTCCCCCCCTCTCTCTCTCCCCTTCACCATCTAATCATCTTGTATAACTATACCACTAGTCTCGCATCCTACCGCACTCTTCTCTTTTTTTTTTCCCTACTTTTTTTTTCTCTTTCTCACTGTTCTCTTCTACCTCTCCCTCTTCACTCATCTTCCACCATTTTATTTTACCCTATCCTCCTTATTCGCATTCTTCCACTAATATTTATTGTTCCTCTCTGCCTTTCTCATCTCTTTCTTTCTCATTCTCTCACTCTCCTCTCCCCCTTCCCTTCTCCAACTACAACCCCATCATATATTTTTATTTTTCTTCATCACTTTTTCATTCCCTTCCCCCCCCCCCTCAATTTGAATTTTTCTATTCTTCTTCTTTTGTTTTTCTCTTTGATTTAAATTTTTTATTTTTCTAAAAAAAATCAATTTATCTTATTTCCTGCTTATCTTCTCATTTTTCTATATATTATTATTTTATTCATTTTGAAATTTTGATTTTTTTGGCGGCACCTCTATATCTTGTTAGGACTTAGTCATTCTTGTTTTCGGTTCACATTTTTTAACCCATTGGGAGCAATGAAGTGTTGTTGAAATTTTTATTTTTTCTACTTAGTTCTTCTTCGGCACATTTTGAATCTTTGGGCGTAGTGAAGTGTTGGTCAAATCTTCTCATTTTACTTCGTCATTATTTTTTTTTCACGGCACAATTCGACCTCATGGGAATAACGAAATGCTGCGAAAATTTTAAAAAAAATCAAAACTTAATTTTCTGTTTTTTCCTCGATCTTTTTTTTTTTTTTTTTTTTCCCTTAATTTGAAGCATTTTGAAACTTAGTGTGCATTTTTTGGTCTGTCCTTCCTCTTGGCACATTGTGGATCCCATGGGGGTTAAAGAAATGCTCCTGAAAATTAAAAAATATATATATATATATATTTTCCTCTTCATGGTTGTTGTTTTTTTTTCTTGATCAGATCGTCGGTATTCGACCCTAACCCCTCAAACTCCGGTAAGGATTTTTTTAGGGGTCTTATAGGGCTTAGGGCTCCCCCTCCTCCTCTTCTGCCTCCTCCCATCGAGGACCCTTGATCCGAACGGATCCTCCCCCCGATTGTCTTAGTGCCACCCTCTCAACTGTCGTACTTTTTCCAGTCAAAAAACACCTGGCGACCGAAAAACCAACAGGTTGTCACACAAGATTTTAATAATTTTTGTACAAAATAAAAAAAATTAATGAATGCAAATCCCTTCCTGTTGTGTGCATCCAGCTTCGAGCGAGACCCTTCAATTACGGTGTACGCCGGTCCCTGGTCTTAAGAATGTTTTATTATGATTCCGAACAACAATGATCATGCAAATAATAAATTGAAAATTTTAGGTATGTCATGCACGTATCAAGCTTGTCAATTTTAAAGTTTGAAAACTATGGCAAAATCAACAAAAATAATAATCTCAAGTTGTTGGAGCAAACACCCTTACAATGATATTTGCTCATGATTTTGCATTCGATAGAGAATCGACACCGGTTACCATACCGGAAATGGCCTTGAGTGAAAAGTAACGTCATGAAGCAAATTTCTCCACCATTGAGGCCGAGATCGCTAGGTGACTATACGCGTTGATACGGTGTTTACGACAACAGGTAAGAGCTAGTAAAAATTGAAATTCTTCGGCCACAAGGGTGAGAGGATTGGAAAAAAACAAGAAAAGGTTGTGCAAAATGCAACGACCACGATCTAAATCAGTTGAAGGTTTAGGCGGTAAGGTAGAAATAAATTAGAACAAGTCCGGGGGCGTCGGACCGGCCGGTATGGAAAAATCGACAGGTCGCGCCGCCGTAAAATCTGAAGACGACTGAAATATTAATATAACCTGGTCGGGGCGGCTAAGAGAAATACACTGCCTACTATAATAGGTAAACGACAGCCGCTACTGCTGTCCGTACTCGTATGTCGTGAGTGGGGTAGAGACTCCAGCTCCGCCTCCCGTAAGTAGAGAGAAAGTTGCCTCTTGAATGGCGACTTCGTGTCCACGCGACCACCCAAGCAACCGGTGCCTTCGTTTCTTTGAAGAGGGAGACACCATTGCAACCTCTGATATCATCCGCAAAGGGCCTAGAGTCAGGCTTCTTGAACTGGTACTACTCGCCTACCTACCGGTATTAGGTCTCTAAAAAGAAAATGCCAACTTATTGTCTTCTTCGGCTCGGCCTCGAGTACCAGGCACATCTACCTCTACTTGGTGTGGTACCCGTTCTACCTGCTACTTGAGTATTTTCCGCTGTTTTTAAGGACGCGGGTCTCTTTCCCCACCACTTAAGTGTTTTCCCCGCTGCAACCCTCAATGTCACGGTCACAGGTAAGTACCGGCCCTTCGGGCCTTCCGAACCACCAAGTGCCCTTGTGGGCCACACACACACACTCAAACAGACAAAGCACTCAAAACAGGCATGCGAACAGACAAACGCACGCACGTGCAAACTCTGAAATAAGCTTGTATCGTTTAGATGGCATGAACCAAAACTCTAAACCTACTAGAGTTGCTCCCCTTCTTTCCAAAGTGGGGCTCAGTAGGTTTCATGACAAATTATTAGGCACCAGACTCAGGGATCGAGCCCACCCGATCTCTGAGCCATAGCTCCTTTTATGGAGAAACTCAACAACGTTTTTCACTTGGGCTCAGTAGGGCGGGGCTCAAACCCGTGACCTTGGTATCAGAGCTAGTTACGGTTAGAACCCGTTGCGACAAATGGCACAACAGGGAAGTTAGTAGTTGGGTTATTTTTCTTTCATTTATTTTTGTTATTTAGTTAGATTCGTTTTCTTATATTTCCTTATTTTCGATATTTAGTTAGATTCGTTTTTCTTTTGTTTGGTAATCCTTATTTTCTCCTCGTTTATTCGCTCCCTCTGGTAGTGTTCATAGATCCATGTTACTGAATCTGTTTTCGAAACCGGACAGATTAAGTGAAAAGTGAGTCTGAGGTCTTGCAGCGCGATCCCGTTGTCGTACCAAGGGTATTTGGCGTTTTTTCTTATGCAGCCTCGCCCGTCTGATGGCGCGCACACGAGAGGAAGCTTAGGTCCTCGCTTGGGTGAGCGGCGCGCGCGAGGTATTGACGGCATGGCGCAACCATGAGTAGCCTGCGGGTGCGAGACATCGCAAGCAAGTGGGACGCGGGGTCATGACTTCCCTCGTTTCCCACTTGGAGAACATCGATAGCCTAAGAGAGAAAACATTCAGAGTGGGCCGCGGACTGCAAGGACCAGCCGCACGGAGCCCTTCCCCAACTATGATCTTCAAAGTCCTCGTTTGAATATTTGCTATTACCGTCGAGGGTCGTATTGGGCCCAGTTCACCTAGGCCATGCATAGGGCCTTGCAGTAGGTTGCGCCCTCAATTCCGCGGCCAGCTGTCTGAGTGGGGGCTTGGCCGAAGCAGACTTTGAGGTGGTGGCGGGCTCTGCCGGAGTGAAGGTGGCAGGAGGAGGTTGTGGCGGTCAGCGGCGGTATCCGCTAGACGCATCGCCGTCGGATCGGGTTAGGGGCTGAAAGACTCATTGAGCCGATTAGGTGCCAAGTCCCTTCGAAACTCCCGGAGGATAACTGAGACTGTTGGGGGCCGCTTCCCCACCCTGTCGGGCTGCACAACGACGGGCAGCGTTAGATAGGAACGCGGTCGCTAGCGAGGTAAGTAGTGACTTACCTTTTTGCGAATTTCGGTCGTCGCTCTGATCTCCGTGTTGGCTTAGCGCATTGTAGCACAGCAGGAGGGCCGAGAAGTGAGGAACTGTGGAGACAGCAAAGGGAAAGCTGAGAAAGAGCGTGAACCGGGACGAGATATCGCGCCGGATGTGTGCACGATGAGAACGGGAGATGGTGGAGAGTGTCGGGCAAAGGAGTGAAAAGGTGGAGGAAATGCAGATCTCCTTCGTTGCTTAACAGAATCGACTAAGTGAAAGGGCTATTCTGAGGTTTCAGATCACGACGAATAGAATGGCGGAATTAGATTTGAAAAAGGAGGTTTGGTTTAGGCTGTGGGGAAGAAGTGAGGTGCGCGGAGAGTTGACGAAAGACGGTTATGGCAGACGGCAAAACGCATAGCGTGCTCGATTCCTTATGGAATCAAGCGACCTAGAATGCGAACTAAGGGTTTAGAAGCGGTGCGAATCCATTTGTAAGATTAGATTTGGGCGCAAGTTAGTAGATTAAAAAGTTACTAGAAACGGGGGAGTGCGGAACTGCTGAACTGATGGCTATGGAGGGAGAACAAGTGAATAGCTCGCCCGATTTCCAACGAAATCGAGCGAACCAGGGCTCGTTTCCAAGGTTTGCTGGCAGTGCGAACGTGATGCCATCGATAGTCTTGCCGATGGGTTTGTAGTTTGGCCAAGGTTGACGGAAAAACCCTCGCTCAGGAGGGAGACACTATTACGGGAAAATGTATCTTTCCTTATTTTAGCGGAAGATTCGGTATGAGTTTTGCTTAGCCTGTCGGTGGAAGTAGCGTGAGGTCAGCCGCGCTGCACACAAAGAGAAAGAGGGAGAGAGAGAGGGTGCTCACTTGGAAACTGGCGATGCGAGGAAAAGTCACCAAGGTACCGGGCATGTATCTGCCCGTGTTTCGGTAGAAGGTAGGTTCACACTTGTACGGCCGGACGGTGGAGGAGAAGTGAGAGTCGGGCTGCAACTCCGAATTGGGCAGTAACCCGATGTACGGGTTGGTGGTGGTCTCCCTGTTTGGAGGCTCGGTTCGCGTGATCCCTAATGAACCTAGCCGTCTGAGTGGCTATGTGGGTTTGCATATAAGAAGGGTGAGGGCACGAACCCGGCGTAGTACGACTTTCTGCAGCAAGATGAAATTAAGGGAGAGACTGAGGGATGAGGTTGGTGATGTGCACGCACGTACCTGGTCCTGGTGGCAGTCTACAAGGTCGACACCCACAGGCGCCTCGAGTGCTGCTGTGGACGAGGGAGTGTGTTGTTGATTTGGAAGCTGGAGTGTAGTTGTATGTGTGGTGGTAGTCTGGGCGCAGAGTACCAATCGTGAAAAAGGGGGTTCTGCATGAGCACATTGGTTGGTGCCCAACTCGTAGTTGTCGTTGGCCCGATTGGCGGGCGCCAACCTCAAACTGCGCTGCTGCTACGCCATTGCGATTGCTATGGCTTGTGATTATGCATCGCTGAACGTGGCGTGGTGACACTTGTGATTGGTGCCGTGACCTGTTGCTGTGCTTCGTGGCTACGCGCGGCTGCTTGCGCACGCGGTAGTTTACTGAGTTTTTTTTTGTTCCATTTTGCCCACGCTTTAAATAAGGCACAGGAAGGTGCCCTATCGGAGACGCGACCCTCTCTATGCTATATTGTTATAGTTTAGTTCGAGGCTGGAGTTGTGTGACTTGAGGGGATAGCCAGACTTGTAAGGGGGTGGGGTCAGGGCAAGGGCAAGGGCCTCTCTCTCTCTCTCTCTCACACACACACACACACACACACTCACACAAAAACAAGGCAATGTATATTCCCACACTATAGCGCCAGATTCATTCGATTTTGCTCATCCATTCGAGGGCGCAGTACCATGAGGCCAGCCGCGAAGAGAGAGAGAGAGAGAGAGAGAGAGAGAGAGAGAGAGAGAGAGAGAGAGAGAGAGAGAGTGGCGGC
>BFEA01000016.1:1682773-1701877 GCA_003427395.1 Chara braunii | reverse complement strand
GGGGGACCCGTAACTCCTCACCTGTTCTCTTTCCAATTGCGAGTGACTGACAACCTCCTCCCAGTTACAGAGGAGATCTTCCCCTTGATCCAACTCTTCTTCCACATAAAGTGCTATCTCAAAGTCCCCTGTCCATAGAAAAAAGTGTAACACCACACGTCTACCCCTCCATAACTACCCACACTGATGCCGGCTGGCGCAACCTCCAGAACCCTCAAGCTCATAGACTTAGTCCCCTTCCCTTACTCTTTATAGTTCAGGATCTGCGAGAAACCACCCCTACCCTAAAAGAAGAAGGGGCCTGTGAGCCCGACGGGATCAAATGGACTAGTGGAGGAACACCATCTCAGTAGGCTACCCCCCTGTCCTCCTTCATCGAGAGGTCCTCCCGCTTCCAAGTATAGCGGCTAGCCGCAAGCACAAGTTATCCCCGAGGAGAGGTGGCAACCCTCACCCCGGAGTCGGACCGGAGTGACGCCGTAGTCACACACTCATGCCGTATGTTTCTTACTGATCCTGTAATTAATATTTGTTATTAAAGTCTCAATAATTCTCAAATTCCGAATCAGAGAAATCGGCGAGACACCGGTCTACCCAAGACCCGGCCTCCAATCCCTCGCTTGTCACACTCTCAACTTCCCAGGTGTCTCCCCTTTGCGAGTCCCCTCCTCGAGTCAATTCCCCTCTCCCTCCTCTCTCGATTCGGGGTGAGGGGACTTCAACTCTAGATTCGGCCCTTAGGGCGGTACCCCTCTCCCCTAGGTCTGGGGCAACCCTCCCTACCGAATCTCTTCCTTCTCTCCGACGCTCTATTACCACGGGTCTTGTCGTGAGTCCCTGAAGGTCAAGAACGGTAGGTAAGGCCCTTTCCCTTGGAATCAACCCCTTAGGATCCAAACTGAAGGTATCCCCCGCTCTCCCCGAAAAGTCCTTCCCTTGAGGTTATTCGTTTCTTCCCCACGTGCCGACCCACTGACTCGGTTCTCCCATGAGACCACCCCTCTTCTTTAGTCATTCAATCCACACAGTAGCAAGCAAAAACCTTTACCATCTTATTTTTACTTTTTCGTAAAACAAACATACCAAAAACATACCCCAGGGCGATCTAACCTGAATTCTTGGAGTCGCAAGCGGGGTCGGCGCAGACCTGCAAAAATAACAAGTCCTACAACCCCCCCAAGATCACCCCAACAACAGAGATCCCTGCCTGGGAAGCAGCCGCTGACCGTTCTCTGAACTGTCGAAGCCAAGTATAACTTAAAAAAAAACGATAGCCGAAGAGGAACACTGTGACCCCGAAATCACGCCGCATAGATTCAAGGGTCGAAGCTGGATGGAACTCACAAAAGCCTGAAAATTCGTAGAAGTCGAAGTCACTGCCTGTTGCTGCCTGTCACACTTGTCGCTGCTAGTCACACTTGTCGCTGCCAGTCACACTTTACTCTTTGTCCCTTCGTCCCTTGGGCCAGCCGAAGCTGTTAAAGGAAACCCTCCCCCACAACGACGCCAATTTGTCGGCCAGTCGACGGTTAAGCCGGACCACGCAGAATTCGAAATACCTTATTCCATTAGAGGGCCCCCCTTCAGACCTATGGTCATCCTGAGACTCAACCGCTCAGAGTAGTGTGGTAGTGTGAGAGGTTCATTGAGAACAGCAACTACCCCTTGGGTAGACAATCCACGTGATAACAAGCACTCAACGCACAACACTCGATGCACAGTGTCGTCGTAGGATCCATAACCAATCAGAAGCGGCTTACAATATCTCCGTTACATGTCCGCCCTCCTGCATTTTTCTCAACATGCTTCTGCTAGCGCCGGACACTAGCGTCTTCAGGAGGACTTAGAAAGGTAGGAGGAAAAACTATTAACTAGTTCACCATAAATAGTAAGTGACGATTCCTACTTTTCATCATGGCACCGGGTTCTCCTCCCGTTCCCTATTCCCACATCCAGTCCCTTGGTTCCCAGCCTGAGTTTCACGTTTTCAGTTTCATATGACGGCACGTCGCTGGATATGTTCGAGAATCCTTTCGAATTTCAATTTCCCTTAGATCTGATATCTACTGGTCCCTTATTTTGTTTTTATTACCCGCATGCCTCACGGTCTTTAGCCACCGAGGCTAACCTCTGTTCTTATTGTCTGTTTCAAAAAGCCAGACTACTCCAGCCTGGCTCTTCTTGGTGTACAAATTTCCAAAAAGCTTTATTAAAACATTTGGTTGGGTAGCCCACCAGCCCAAGTTCGATCCTCAGTGCCGACAGGGATATTCTTGAATGCTCCGTACTGGTAGCGCAGCTCCTGATCCTGTGGAGCTCGCCCATTATCGTCGCGTGCTTCGGTTTCAGGTCTGTAGAGGATTTGAAATCCTGCAGAGTCCTAAACTTCAGTTGTCCCTGGCAATTCATGACAACGTCCTCGTTTTCCCCTTTGTATCGACATACATTCCGAAGTGGTTTGTGCAAAATTCTCACCTTGAATCCCACATACTCCCACACGTTCTCACTCCCATCCATCCTGACTGGTTGTAGGTTCGCGTCGTACATTCCTTCCACTTTTTTTCTTTGTACCTCCATTTTTCTTCTTGCCTTCTCACAGTTACCCTTCCAAAAAAAAAGTGTCAAGTCGTCCACCAGTCTTATAACCCTGATGAGGTTCCTTTATGTACCATGGTTAGACAGGAATCTAAATTCACAAAAAATACATAGCAAGTTCTCCAGGGGTGGGTTACTTCATTTGCCCATCGGTATTCCCACCGTCTGTCGAATTAACCTCCCAGAGGCGAACAAGTAGGTATATCGTAGCTCGTACTCGACGTAGCTCGGGATATCCTTAAAAGGCAATTTCTACCCATTCTTTCAGGTCTGGGGTTCTCAATGATGATCCTTTTCCCTTTCTTTTAACATACACTTTCCTGTATCATTTCTTCACAAAGAAGAGTGTATCCACTGCAACGCCCCTTTTATCGAGTTGTGCGGTAGTCTACTGAACATTTCTTTGATATCGTACGATATGGCATCAATTTTCCCATTCACACCTCTGGCTTCTCCCGATTTCTCAGTCCTCCTCAATCTTTTCTTCAGATCTTTGACCGCCTGTAAGTTATAGTGCCCTGTTACCGGAAGATGCTTAATCAAGCAGTTCATTGCTCTCCCTACCCTCTGGCTGACACATCTTGCCGGTTCTGTGTATGAGGGACTGATTGGTCTGAACTTTCTTGTGTCCTTGTTTTTTGGCACCACATAGCACTTCCCCCATCTTCCTTCCTTTCTCCACCTCCCTAGTTTCCCAAATCCCTGATTTTCATACTCTTGGCGACAGTTTATCAGTGTCTCGATCTCAGTATCGCATACTACTTCAAATGACATATTTTTCATTTCTTTTGCATAAGTCGGGGGATACAAAACCAGCGTTTCTGTTGGGTTCTTGTCCACAGGTGAACAAACAAATCCTCTCATCATGTTCTTTGCCTCTTTCAACCCATTACTCCTCACTTCCCTGTCCTTCCTTGCCACGCATGCCTTCACCTCAGCCGGCTTCACCGTTTTATTCACCCCATATCTGACAAGGTCCGTGTTTATTTCCCTCATCAGTGAGCCCCTAAGGTTTCTTCCTTCCCTCTGTAGCACGTTTTTTGCATTTTTCAGGACTTGAGCGATTCCCTGTTCTTCGCTTATCTTGCAACTCACATGGTCCTCCTCTTTGAAAAGGACAGAGTCTGCATAAGTGCAAACAGACACCATCTGTTGGAAGTAGCCTTGATGGTTGTGCAAAACATTACTTATGGTAGGATTTTTCCTCCATACCACTCGTAATCGTCTGCACATGAGTCACGAGAGCGGCGTAGAAAAACAGTACTGCTCCCTGATCTTCATCTTCATTGCATCAGACACCTTTTTTTTACATACCCTATCATCGTATGTGCACTTCACCACTATACGTCTTCGTAATATAATCCCAAATTTTGCAATCACCCCACTGTCAATCATACACTTCAACTTCTTCCTTGAATATTTTCGGGAGATTTCACTCGTAGCAGAAAAAAGATTCACCAATTCCTCCATCGAAAGCTTGAAGAGTTTCTTCCTTGTCCACGACGCAGCCTGTAACTAGATAAGGGTACCCTTATGCTTAGCTACACCTTTCTTCCCTTCGATTACTCTCACAATTTTCACTTCCCCTCCTTTCTCCAGCTCTTTCTTACAATTTCTTTGCTTATCTACTCTTCCTCTCATCTTTATTACTACCTCCCCGAATTTATGTTTTACTAGCCTACATCCCTGCGCCCACATCTTACCTCCCAGCACTACATATTTCCTCCCTTCCCCATTTTTTGTCATCCTAATTACGTTTTCGAGGTCGACGAATTTTCGTTCATCGCTGCCAGTGTAGCACACCGAACATGTTCGGAGCTTTTCCTAACGTTCGAACATGTTCGGGTGTTCGGCCGAACGCCACCCGAACGTGTTCGGCCGAACATATTAAAAAAAAAAAAACTTTTTTTTTTGTTTTTGATTTTTAACTCGAGTTTGGTTACGAATTTGACCATACCTCCAAGGCACAAGTTGTTTGTATATTATTTTATATAACATATATTGTTTTCAGATTTTTTGGAGAATTTTTTTTTTTTTTTTTTTATAAATATTTTTATGTTCGCGTTCGGAGAGTTTCGGCGCTCATTCTCGTTCGGTCCCGAACGTTCGGGTCCGGTCACCGAACCCGAACACGATGCTACACAGATCGCTGCACACGAATCTTACCAATCCCTGTCTATGTCTCACTCCTGGTCTTCTTTCGTTCCTTCCTCTCTCTTTCTTTCCTTTCCTGACGTTTTTCCTTTTTCAACATTTTATAAATGTATTTTCCACCATTCTTAACTCGTTCACTTTCGCATGCACCTAAGCCAGAGAAAAATACTCATTCCATCCGAATTTCCTCATCCATGAATAGAGCTTATTCCCACGACCCCCTGACACGTCCCCCGCCGTAGCGGATTTTCCGTGGTCGTCCCACCTTTCATATAGCGTCCTTTATGTCTTACCGATGTAGAAAGCCTTACAACTAACGCTTAATAACGCATATACACACGAGCTTGGGTTGGTCCAATAATCCGGATCCGGATCGAAGCATTCAATCAGCAAATCCATGAACTTCCCATCCCATTTTATTTCGCCATATAAAATTAATTTAAAAATCGTTAATATGGCTATCGACTCAATTAGACTTTTTACCCGTCTTGATCCCTTCAGATCATGTATATCTTTCGCAGTTCACTTATCTCCCTTAGTAAATCCCAGTTAGTCTGTGTTTTCTGGGATCCCAGTTAAGCCCTCCTCGTTGCTTTCCTGCATCACGACACCTCTGACCCTTACATTAGCCGAGCGCGCGAGTGAGAGATCCGTGTAATCGAAGTAGTTCCTCATTGCTCGCAACTCGGCTAATTCTTCCACCATCTCATCCTTCCCTCTTTAGTTAACTCCTTGTTTCTTGCCCATGTTTTTCAGGTGGGAGACGGTCTTCTTCTCCAAAAACACCTTTACTGCCGACTTATATGCTCTCTGCGGTGTGTAGTCCAAAACATCGGTGACACCTACCCACGGGTCGTCCGGTTGTGACTCGGCCTTCTTCCTTGAGAGGCGTCCTCTTGCTTTTGGTTGTTCCACCGGTGATGCCAGTTGTGTCCCACTGTTTTGCCCAACCTCCATCCTCACTGATTTAGGCGGGATCTCAGCGGGCGGGCTTGTATCCGTAGTTTGACAACACCGTTGCATATGGACTCCTCGTTTCCTCCTTTGGAGGCAACCCCCTTCGTCCTCCTCTATGGCATTGTCCTTGTCTTCATCAATATCCATCATCTTCATCTTCCCCCACTTTCTCTCATACAGCCTTTGGAATCCCATATCGATTGAATCCGACAGATCGACTTTTAACTCATTTTTCTGCATCGCCATAAGCTTCTTTATATTCCATAGTCTCTCGGCTTCTTTTTCTTCCTCTCTCATTTTTCTATACAGTTCGATTTTTTTTAACGCCTCCCTTTGAGCGTTTTCTTCATCCTCCTTCTTCTTTTTTTCCTCCTCCATCCTCTTTTGTTCTTCCTCCTTCTTTTCCTCCACATGGCTTGTGGACCATAATGTCATTGCGCCTAACGATTCTTCGACTTCCGATTCTTCGACTTCCTTCGACAACTTGACGGTCGCGCCTGCCGACTCGGCACCGTCTCTACCTTGCTGTCTATTGCCTCCTTCATGGTTACCCTGTGTCAGGCAGTCTCTCGCCCAGTGTCCAAATTGGCCGCAACTGTAGCGTCTCGTATTTATGTTACCTCTTCTTCTTCCATTCCATGCACCTTCGTTCCAACCACCTCGATTGTTTCTATAGACTCCGTTTTGTCTCCCTCCATTCCATCCTCCTTTGTTACCCCCGTTCCACTTTCCATTCGGTCCATTGGTACTATTTTGTCCATTCGGACCATTCCCATTTTGGCCATTCGGTCCTCCCCAGTTTGGTCTATTCACACCATTCCAATTAGGCCCGTTCCATCCCTGACCTCCTTGTCCCCACTATCCGCCTTGTCCGTTCCCATTCCCTTCGTTACCATTCCCTTGGTTTGGTCCACCTTCCATTCTTCGACTATCCTTCAACCACTTTACGTAAGGCTATCTCCACTCCCAATACATCTATGGTCAGCTATGCCCACTGTCACGTTCTTCTCTTCTAGAAGCTCCTTCCACGTCCATCTTCGTCGTCACCGTATCTTGGTTTCTTCTCGAGCCGGTTCCGACGTCTTCACTGCAGTGTGAGAGGTTCAGCGAGAACAACAAATACCCCTTGGATAGACAATCCACGTGATAACAAGCACTCGACGCACAGTGTCGTCGTAGGATCCATAACCAATCAGAAGCGGCTTACAATATCTCTGTTACATGTCCGCCCTCCAGCATTTTCCTTAACATGTTCTGCTAGCGCCGGACACTAGCGTCTTCAGGAGGACTCTGAAAGGTAAGAGGAAAAACTATTAGCTAGTTCACCATAAATAGTAAGTGACGATTCCTACTTTTCATCATGGCACCAGGTTCTCCTCTCGTTTCTCGTTCCTCATTCCCAGATCCAGTCCCTTGTCTCCCAGCCAGAGTTTCGTGTTTTCAGTTCCATACTACGGCGCGTCGCTGGAAATGTTCGAGAATCCTTTTGGATTTCGATTTCCCTTAGTGGCGTTTGGTTGCTGCATACGGATACCTTACAGATTACCGTTTGTCGAGCATTACCACAAGGCTCGTAAGTTATGCACGATGGTTGAAGGCGTTGTGCTCGCTCCGAAGTGTTGGAGTTGAAATAAAGCACAGGGTGTGGGGTACACTTTATTCAGAAGTGGCCCTTTTAGGCTGCGCAGTGGGTTCTCAGTCAGACACGGGGAAGTGTGACTTGGGAAGTGATCGGGCTTAAATAAGGGGGGGGGGTCTGTTGTTGTGGAGTGGGAGGATCGCCAGGGAAGTCAACGGTTGACGGTAAGATTTCAGTTCGGCCAAGCTGCTGCTGTGTTTCGGCCATCATTGCGGGGCCCTCAGGTGCATGAAGGTATCAAGGCCCTCTCGTGGGAGTTGAGTTTGTCCCTCTCATGTGTCTCGAGAGTTTGAAACCCCTCGTCTTCTGCCCTTCTTACTCTAAGTCTAATCTAGTTCTGAGAGGAAGGCGACAGACGGAATTGCAACCCGTAGGACCGCAGCAAGACTCTGTGGGGAGTCAGCCCACCGATTGCGGGAGCTCTGCCAGAACTAAGGAGGAGTTTTGGAGGTAGGGAACTGAAAGGTAAAGATTTTGTTTTTTCTCTATAAACTCAGTTATAACCCCTATTTGTATCACTCTTTATGAGTTGACTGAGTATTGCATGCATCCTATATTTGACTTTGAGTTTGACTTTCAAGACACAAATCAGACTAAGTAAGGGAACGTATGTGCAATCTCAGCTTTAGACTTTGTTGATTGACTGAAAGCAGATTGTAAAAAAAGGATTGCATCTAGGGGAAGGTGAGGAGGAAGGCAATATTGCATTAAAGTTGACTGGTTCATTAAGGCTGGGAAGTCCCTATAAGTTTGGGGAGACCCAGTGCTATGTTTATTTTGGATTGCTTGAAGCATCAGACCATTCCATGAGTTTGGGTGGTCTGATTGCTTTGGAGGTTGGGAAGTCCCCATAAGTTTGGGGAGACCTAGTGTTGTAGGATTGCTTTGAGAATCATGCCATTCTATAAGTTTAGGTGGTCTGGTTGCTTTGACTTGTGAGGGTTAACTGCGATTGACTTTTCAGGAGCCAAGCACATTTCGTAAGTTCAGGTGGGTTGGTTGCCTTGTTTACTTGGGCTTTCTCAGTTTCTTTGGTTCTGAACGAGGAGGTCTGAGCCATTCTATAAGCTTAGGTGGTTTGGCCGGTTCCTGCTTTTATTCTGAGGAAGTAACTTTGGAAGAGAGTCAGACTATTCCATAAGTTTGGGTGACTTCGACTCCATGCCACGCACAAGTTGAATCAGAGAGGAACGAATCAGGCAGAGAGCTATACTGTTCTGTAAGTTCAGGTGGTCTGACTCAAAGCCTCGCACATGCTGGAACCCAGAGGTTATTATTTGGCTATATTTTATTACTATCATGTGACTGAGTGAGATCACTGTTTAGTCCGAGTGTTAGTTGATAGGTAGTTGCTTTAGTTTCTCGCCACGTGCTAAAGCCATAGGATTTAGTTTCAATTCCTGCATTTTTTGGGATTTTTTATTATACTTGGTCTTGTATAAATCTTGGTAAGCCACTTTCTCTACGGGAAGCGCTGCCGAAATTTCTATAAAACCAAGGAGTTAGTCGGATTTTTGTCTTTTCAAAATTCAATTTATCTGACTTTTATATATGACTTAGTAAAAATCTGGAGAGTCTGTTTTTTCAAAGGGAGTGCTGCCCAAATTTTTGCTAATTCAGGGAGTTAGATAAAATTGGACCTTGGGAAGCCAGAGTCATCTTTAGATTCTGAACTTGACTTTGTATAAATTTTTGTAAGCTACTTTCTCTACAGGAAATGCTGCCAAAATTTCTGCAAATCCAAGGAGTTAATTAAAATTTGCTTTCCAAAAGTTCAACTTGTCTGATTTTGATCTATGGCTTAGTAAAAATATGGGAAGTCTCATGGGAGTGCTGCCTAAATTTTTGCCAATTCAGGGAGTTAGACAAAATTTGGCTTTGGAAGGTTGAAGATTATTTATATTTTCATATTTGTGCTATCATAAATTCTGCGAAGGCACTTTTCCTATGGGAAGCGCTGTCGAAATTTTCATAGTTTAGAAAAGATAGATTATATTTTGACAGGTGGCGACACTGGTGATCCATTCTGTATGGGGAGATTCTGCCATAGGTCTACCTTTCTTTGGGCATTGGCTTAGAGATAGACCTAGGTTTGGCTATCGGGAGAGTCTTGAGTGAGAAAGCGTAATGGGGATTTGATATCCATACATTGACGATTTAACTTGGACATTGACGTGTCGTATGATACAAGTCTTCTTTGGGCATTCGATTCAGGATTTGGACGAGTTTCAGCTTGTTCCTACGAGGATTATTTTCTGTTATCACTGATAACAGGTTGGTTGGTTGATCGTCGACTTGTCGGCTCACGAAACAACTTTGCTTACACTTGTACCTCAACCTGATTGCCTTAGCCCTGTGATTTGATATGTTTCTTTGAGGGTTTTAACCGGACTTCTTTTAACTGGCCATTATAAAGAACTTATGAGATTTATGGAAAGTCGAACTACGACTGGGGCTTGAGTGTGTGAGGCATAGTGTAAGTTACAGGGAACAGTAAAATTGACGATATTGGTGTATGTCAATGTGGCTATTGTGTGTGTCTGTGTTTTATGTAGGTTAGTATTTTGGAGCTTGGTACATGAGCCATACTTTGGAGGCAGTGAGAATGATAAACATGTGACGCACGATCTGCATACATGATGGGTTTATGTTTCCCCGTCCTTTATTTTATCTCGAGCCCTGATTCGATATATGAGTGTTGAATGTTTATTTATTTACTGATTGATTTTGCTTGTTAATTTTTATAGATTTGGACATTGTAGTCCGTGACAACCGCCAAAGTCAAACCCCTTGACTTCTTTCCAGACCCTGGATAAGAGAGCTGGTCTCCAGGGCAACAAGAGACGATTGTCACCACAAGTATGAACCTGTGTACCACCCATTCTTTGCAGGGTGCAGAAGAGGGTGTGGTTTTCAACCGCATTTGGCGGTTGTCCAGCGTCGAGAGATCATTCCCTCAAGGCGTGTGTCAGCCGACACTTGAGTGTCGAGTGCGACCCTCGAGATTAGCGAGGACCGCTTGAGTATGGGTACTACATAGTACGCTATCATTGCGACCGCTTGCGTACGCTTGCATTGCGAGTCGATATGAGTTAGTCCTGCGTCCGCGCGGTTTTATACTAAGTCTCGAGCGCAACGCCTATCCGATTTCCGCGTCGGAGAGTTATGGATTGGCTACTAAGGGACTAGGAGTGTTGTCGCGTTGTTTGATGTGTGTGTGTGTGTTTTATTTTTTTGTTCGTAGTGTGGTGTGCGCATGGTAAGTGGGGTACGTCCTAGTCGACCGACGACGAGTCACGCTTGGGGTTTCAGCCTTCCCAGTGTGTCGGTTCGCATGCGGGTCTGATAGAGGCGTATTACCGCGCATACCCCCTATGCTACAACGAACGAGAAACGCCCTCGACTGGTCCACCTCTGCGATTGCAGTTGATCAGCTTTCGTACTGTGGAATGGTAGCTCGGCGGGGATACGCCCACCGAAGCGAGGTGACAACTCTCGTAAGGTGGAGATAAGTCGTGCCTCGCGTAGGCCCTATCCTGTCGTAGGGGCTTGCGGGAGGTATGGCTGGCGCACTCGGCCAGAGCGGCTTGCGGAAGCTCCATGTATATTTGCGACGAGGATTTTGACCAACTTCTGCATGACGGAGCCGGGAGGGTCCCACGCTCCCCTGTGCGGTGCCGGACCGATGCGCTCGACAAGTGTCGCCGTTGCCGGGGATAACGGTTGCCTGCCGTTGTCCCTGGTGGAACGACATCTGGGTATGAGAATGTGAGAACTAGGCAAAATGAGAAACTTTCTTTGGACGTATAAGATCGATTGCTTGATACTTTGACTATCGTTGAAGATGTCTTAAGAATGTGGCTTAAGTATGAAGTGCTTGTTATAAGAGGTCAAGATGAGTCGCCCTCCCCCGGTCGATAGAGCCTCGTTTTAGAGGAGGCTTCTGATACACGAGCGACGAGGATGAGGATGGATGACTGATAAGCGCGAAGTGAAGGGTTTAATGGCAAAAATATTTCCTTCAGTTTAGACTGAATTATGATATGATAGGTATTGTGTGCCTAAATCCTTTGATGGTATCAGTTGGCGGTAAGTTGAGTTACCTAAGGGATTGTTTAGATGTAACTGCCGATAAAAGTTGAGAAGTAGTAATTACTTAGCTAGCATTTTGGCTAACCCGAAGAGAGGCCTATGTTTTAAGTGTGTGTGATATATGTATATATTTGTTTTATGATAACTTTTACAAGGTTGTTGCCATATATACGTTTTTCTGTATTTGTTTGATGTTTGATTGACGACGTATGTATGGATTGCCTTTCGAAGAGGATATAGACTATGCATGAAACCCACATTTGGCATGGGACCAGAAGTGAATGGGTTGACTCATTTCTAGGGAAGGTGGTTCTTCCTCATGGGAGTAAGTCAGCGTGTATAGTTTGTCCTCAGTGGAAGTGCATTATGAAATTGTTACTCCCTCGTTGAGACTTAAGGAAGCAATTATCAGTCTCAAAAATGATAGTGAGACCCACGCCGGAACTATGTTCCTGGTCCATTAGTGGGGTGTTGTTATCTTTCCTATGATAGGAGAGTAACTACATTATCTATTGAGAGAGGAGGAAAGGACTTGTTACCTTGCCAAAACTGTGATGACCAAGTGAAACAACTACTGCTTAGTGAGAGCGATTCTGGACGAGCGACCTAGGTTCGTTTCTCGTTAAGCAGGACCACCATATTTGTGAGGGTGCGGATTCGTTGTTCGTTGCCCTGATAGGTATGAAAGGGGTTGTTCATCTGACCATGATAGGGGTGGTGAGGTACAAGCACCGAAATCAGAAAGGGTTGCGGTGAGGCTTGATCTTTAGAGCAGGGCTCACGAGTCAAGATGCTATCTCATGAGGATTGCACCGCTCCTCGGTAATATATGCTTCGCTTAAGAGTTGAAGGGGTAACAATTTTATCATGTTATTTACTCATTGCTAGTCTTATTTTTGCCCTATAAAATATGGGATAGGTTGTTTATCATGTTATTTGACTAGCAGTTGAGTTGGGTTTTCATTGTTGTTTATAAAGCATACTGTGCTCTTCAGCTACAACCCTTGCAAATAATTGGTGTTTATCATGTCATGAAGTATTGTTATCAATACATGTTTTTTATCATGGTTTGTGTTGTATTTGGATTCATGTTTGGGGTACCCACCTATGTGGCATATGTATATCGTGTCATTCCTTGATAATAAAAACCATAAATGGTTAATGCTTGAGTTATGATTTAAGGGATTTATTATTGAATATTTATGTTTTATTTTAGGTGGATATTTATTTAAAGACTCTCTTCGGTACCGCCGTTGTTCTGAATAAAATTCTTATATGCGTTTTCATGATGAGGACTGCATAACTTAGTAGTGGGATATATTCTACATTAGATTTAGTCGCGTTACTTCTCTCGAGCCTCGACCCTAATGCCATTCGTTGTTGTTCAACAGGTGATGGGGTCGAGGGAGCTCGAGATGGAAGGGTCTCAAGGGAAGATTGGGGTCGAGGAACTTGCCAACCTTCTGGGTGTGCGTAATTGGGAGCGAGACAACCTACCCAAGGTTGAGATCGACTTCTTCAAAGGCTATCATGTTTCTAACTTCCTTGATAAGTTTGAACAGATAGCATCCCACTGCAAGTGGAATGAGGAGCAGATGTTAAAGGAGGTTATGAAGTATATTCATATAAGCCTAAATGAGGAAGTCAGTGGGTTGATTAGGAGAGCAGGGTTGTCATGGAGGAAGTTCCATATTGACATGTGGAATAAATACCGGCTAAGTGAAGAACAACTGACCAAAGACGATCTTGAGAAGATAGATCGCTATAGTTGTGTGTCGGTAGGACACTTGCTGGTGGAATATGAGCGCGCATTGCGCAAGGTCTGAGCGTTGTCTGAACATGACAAGTGTTTTGTCTTCCTCATGAACTTCACAGACGCTGAGCAGCGAGACCTGATTCGTGGGGCAGAGGGGAGACTAATATGGGATAAGATCCGGGAGAACTTTGAGCAGGGGGATTTCGACCAGTACCTCTGCCATACTCTACGGGAAGGAAGGAAAAGAAAGGAGCTGCAAAGTTGTGGTAAGAGCGGGCATGATGAAGGCACAAAGAAAGTTGTGGCAGGTATCAGAAGGAGTACGGAAGACGAACCTCAGGAGAAGGTTAAGAAGTCTGAACGAAATCATAAGTAGGGTGAAGAGAACAGGGTAACGGTCTGCGTTGGTAAAACAAGGGAAGTTGAAGTCAGACACACTATGCCTCATACCTGTGAGACGTCCCGAATAAGGAGCGAAAAGAGGGAGAAAAAAAACAGAAGCAAGCGGATATGGCCCCGCCTACTACTACATCCGGTCCTGAGAAAGGACGTGCCCGATGTGATACACTGTCATCTGAAAGTAGGACGGATCGTAGAATAAAGAGAATGCGGGACCGGCAGGCAAACATAGTATGTGTCTGTTGTGGAAAGACTGGTCACACCCCTCGCAGCTGTAAGGTGGCAAAGAAAAGAGTTGAAAGGTGAGATCGTTTGCCTTAGATGACGGTTTGATTTATCCCAATGACTATCACTATACTGCTTGTCTCGCTTACAGCAAGAGAGAGGTAAAATGGTGTCAGCAGTTTTGAACGACTTGTGGATGAACACTCAGGAAGTTATGACAATGTGGAAGGCTCGGTTGCTAGACTAATAAGCGATCATTTACCTATTTTCCTTTTTAAGCTAAGTCTCCAAGTCTTATGAGGCATAGATTCTATCTTGTGTATATTTATCACTTCGAGTGAGAATCTTTACCTTATTTTGGGATTGTCTGTACGTTCTAGGTTTGGCTATCCACTCTCTAAACAGGCTTTGGTTTTGTTGAACGCAAGTAGAGGTCTTGTAAGGCTCGATTGTCCGTACGCTGACGTCCTTTCATCTTTGCAGGAACGGTTGGGATCGTTTTGTGTGTACCTGTCTTGTACGACTTGTATAGAATATTATACAAGGTCTTTTGTTTCTGATTGGGACCTGGGATTGTGATAATTTGAGGCTTGTGAAAATTCGAGACTCGAGATAATCTGATTTTCCCCTGAGAACCATCTTGGTATAGGGTTTTGATTTCCCTGGGTTGCGGAATCGTGCACATTCTGGTTGTCATTGGCATTCTCACCATGGTGAATTTGTGTTTTTTTCGGTATGTACTCTATTTGGCATATGAGAGGGGAAGCCTTAACTGTGTATAATGAAAGAGTGACCAAAAAGGGTCAGTGAAGGGTGCTCGAACCGGGGAGGGTTCAATAAAGTGAGGAAGGCGTGATTATCAGTGGAAGATTTCTTGGAGATTTAAGAAAATTCATAAAATCATATTGAGAGAGAGGTTATGCCCGAGGGTGGCCTAAACGGTTGATTGTCTATTGGGACCCAACTTCGAGTAGAAGGATTTTAAAGGATTATATTGGGAAGGATAACTGAAAGATTTTTGGTTGAGAGATTTGTCTTCCTGACATGTATACAACGGTCACTCTGCCCTCGGCTCATAGCTGTCAGAGAGGGACTCGCGACAGGGAAACCAGTCATGTATACGGGACCCTCACTTGACCCTTGGTTATGGACTGCGAGTGGTTTAGTCTGCGTCAGAGGGTAGGGGTTATACTGTCATATATACAGCAATGTCACCCTACCCAAGGTTCACAACTGCCAGTAAGGGAGACTCACGGCAGGGAAACCTGTCATGTATATGGGACCCTCACTTGGCCCTTGGTTGTGAACTGCGAGTGGCTAGCCTACGACAATATTTCCCGTGATTAAGAAAAACCAACTGAAAATGGTTGATTATGGTGAGATTTTGGGAAGTATAAACTTTGAATTCTATTTGGAAGAGGATTATGAGAGTTGCTCACTGAGCAAAGCCTATGGATGAGACTGATAAAAGGTATGATGGAAGTGAAGAACCCTACTCATAAAAGTAGGATTTATGAGCAAAAGGGGTGGTTTTCTTTTACTCTGAAGACCGAATGAATACCCCTACCCGTCTGTTTGATGAATGGATAACATAAGTGACTTCTGCATGATAATAATGACTTGTGGGACTGGGCTTAACGGGGCCCTACCCATAAGGCACATTTGTGGTATGTATGATGGGGTCAAACACCCTAATCTTCTAGATTAGCTGAAAGATTGAGGTGTCTGATTAAATCCCACAGTGGGGTGTTCTTTTGAGAAAGAGCTTGTAAAAGAGTGTATAGATCAGTTGAGCTTGAGTAATTGATGTGTGAAAAGAAAAGAGTCTAAATAAAGATTGAAATCCTGAATTTTGACCTACGACTAAGTCAGAGCTTTAGCTAATGGTGGGATGATCAGTATGCCCGACGCGGTAAAATATCGCTGTCGGCGCGAAAACCCTTACAAGGGTATCCGCCCTGGTTTTTGCAAGTGACATGAATTAAGTCTGGTATAAAATTTAAGTATTCCGCGCGAGGCGCGGTTGCGCCTATGGTTATGCGGCGAGTGGTTGACTAGGATGTCTAGAAGCAGAGAGTGCGTGGGCGCGCGTATTTGAGGAGTGCGTGATTTCCTTCCCCTATTGATGGTTGTGAAGCCGGCGCGGATGCCGGTCGCCTTGTTTTACTATTATTATTTATTAACTGTTGAATAAACTATGATTAAATGATATCTTTCTTTGATTGGTACGTTGACTGAGACATGCGTGCGTGCGTGGGGGTCGGCTTCGACAACGGCGTGACTTCTATAAGTGGAGCGTGCGGGGAATAAAACTCGCGCCAGGCCTCCGCGCGGTAGGTGCGGGAGCTTGGCGGGCGTAGAGTGTTGACGACAAGGTGTGGCCCCCCGAGGCTTGAGAACGTATGGCTTTGAAGGTAGGCAACATAGCGGCCCTGGTTTCTTTTGCCCTTATCTTTTGTTTAATTTTTTTCTGAGTGGTTTCGAGACCCGTGGTGAAACCACTGTCGGGGGGCCGCAGCTATAGGTGCTCCCATGAAACCCCCTCACGACGGTCCGCCAGGGCCTATGCTAAGTTTTGCAGCAGGCCGCGTCCTCAGTTCAGCGGCCAGTTGTTTGAAGAAAAGGGGGGGGGTTCGTGCCCTCTCGCTATTCGAAGGGGCGGAGTAGCCACGGTGTGGTTTGCCTTCCTCGGGGAGGGCTGGCTCTCGCGATCACAGGCTCGCTGTTCGAGTTGGACGTACGAGGTTGCAGTAACCAAAGCCGAAGGCGCTAAGGAGGAGAGCCCGACAATCTTGACGGGCGGATTGCTCGTCAGTTCTGGATAGAGGAGCGGAAAGGCCAGTCGAACCACTCAATGGCAGAGTTCGCAGTTCCTCACAGGGTAGCGGAGACAAAAAGGGTAGTTTCGCTTCCCGCTTGTGAGAGTGAGCGCTACGGCGGAGTGCAGTGGGTACGAACGGGACAGCGGGCGACGGGGCAGACGAGAAGAAAGAAAGGGGGTGGATGGATCCGGGCGGGGAAGTACGCCGGATACGTGCAGAGCAGGGAGGCGCAAGGGCTGGCAACAGGCAGCAGTGGGCTAAGCCATAGTGTAAAGGAATAGCGAGCGGAGGGTCCGACCGGGTGGCACTAGACAGCAGCGGGAAGCAGCGCAGCGCAGTTGCAGGCGCTAGTCGCAAGGGTGAGCAGAGCGGATGGGAGGCCGGGCATAGCAACGAAGGGGGATGCGTTAAGCAACGACGGACGGTAGGAGTGTGAGGGGAGTATAACGAACCTCGTTAGGTTCTGTGCCGGGGTGCGTTCAAAATAAGTGAAGGAGAGTGGACTGAACCCGGACGAGGGGCTACGCCGGGTGCATGAGGGGAGGGAGTAGCCAGCTCCTACGGAGCACAAGGGAATCAATTGAGAAAGCGAATGAATCTCGATGGGGTTTAGCACCAGGTACGTTCGAAGAGAAATAAAAATGGCGCAAAGGCCAGCAGGGCGCAGTCAAGGAGCCGTAGTTCCCTTAATTCTTAGCAGAATCGGGGGAGGTAAGGACTAAAATCAGGTTTTTAAGCCCGGGCGAATTCGATTCTAAGGTTACTCTTGGCTAGCAGTCAGTGGTATGGGAGATAGTAGTAGAGAAGTTAGTGCCCGGAAGCTATGGCGGAGGAACGAAGAAGAGAGGGGCGAAGGAGAGATTGTTAATATCGCCCGTTTCTTGATGAAAACGGGCGAGGGAGACTCGAGTCGGGGGTTTTCGACCTTGGCGACCCCGATTCCATACTCAGAAGTAGTAGAAGGTTAGTAGAAAGAAAGTTAGGGAAAAAAAGGAGTGCGTGGAAGGAGTCGAGGACACCGGGTATGGTGGGAGTGTGAAGGTAAGAAGTTACTCACCTAATGATAATAACGAGTGAAAGTGGAGGCGAACTGGGGGTTTCTGAACAGGGCGAGTTCAGTGGTAGTGTTAGTTTTAGCAATAGGTTAGTAGAGTGAGAGTTAGATGGGATGGGAATTGCGTTGAGGTATCGAAAGAAAGAGGAAATAGTGGAAAAAAGGTAAGCGAGATATTAGTCGAATTGTGACGGATTTGGGTGGTGTGAAGACAGAGGTGGGTAGGCGACTCGAGACCCAAGGTTGGATTTGGAAGAAGGTTAGTCATAGGGAAAAATTAGTGGATAGCGAACCAGAGAGGGAACTTGGAGAAACGGGACTGCTAAGGTGACAATGTATCTTTCCACGTTCTGGTGGAAGATTCATTCGATTTTGTTCAGCCTCTTACTAGGAGCGGCGTGCGGCTAGCTGAGGGGTTGGAAACTTACCTGCAGGTTGGTGCGTGGCTCCGCTCATCGAGGGAAGTGGCGTCTCCTTATCTCTCTATGTGCGTGGCCGGATGTCACGAATCCAGCCGTACTCCAGCGGAGGATTCACTCTCAAGATGGCACAGGAGATTGAGCCGGCCGTGCCTCTGTATTACGTACTATAGCCATGCTAGACGAGGTTGCGCTCGGGTTCCCTTGTAATTATCGTCGCGCTCGTAGTTTCTCCTCGGGTTGGTTGTCGTATCTTCGTCCTTACATTCGGCGCCTTTTCCGATTAGTGCCTCCCTTCGCCTGGGGGTCGTGTTGCACACGTAGTTGGGTTTGCGCACGTAGGGGCATAGGCACAGACAAGAGGCCACACAATGAGAGAGAGAGGTTAGTATGGTGACATGAGGGGACGTACTTACCTTGGTGCAGCATACCAGTGACCGGAGCCAGCGGGCACGGTATCGGGCACAGCAGGGGAGTTGAGGCAAGGCTCATGAGCCCGGGCAGTGCTCAGCGTGAGTTTTGAAGTGGTGGTTAGCGTCCGGCAGGGCCATGGCTGCAAAAGGGAGGCTTTAAGTGTGTGCCCGTCCAATTGTGGACCGCCTAAATCTGGGAACTTGGAGCGTAACTACGCTGCCTACCTCTATGTGTTGTTGTCTACTGCTGAACAGTCGCTGCTGGGCTTTTGCTAACCAGCGCTGTGTAGGCTATTAGAGTTGGTTGCTGTGTGATCGAATGCCGGTGCTATTGCCGGGGTGTTCTAATATCCCTGTTGGGGCCGACCCACGACTGAGGTTGAAGGGACAGGGGTTGCTGCGTTTTGTCTCTCCCTGCGTGCATAGCCAAAAAAGGTGGTGTACAAGACCATATTCCAACAGAAAAATTGTGGGAAATTTTCATCAAGTTTTCAACTTGCTCACAAGTTGGAACCAACATTGGAATTACGTGAAATGATGTGGCCAATCGTTTAGGAGGGTCGGGTCCATGTTTCCAAC
>BFEA01000016.1:1647462-1671784 GCA_003427395.1 Chara braunii | reverse complement strand
TGTTTTTTTAATGCACCGCATCACTTGTTCGTGCGTGCATGTGCGTGCGGCACCGCGCGCATGAGATGCGTTGCAAGTATGATTCGAACACATCTCTCTCTCTCTCTCAGACTCTCTCTCTCTCTCTCTCTCTCTCTCTCTCTCTCTCTTGTGCGCGTGTGCACGCGCAGCTCTCCGCGCCGCGCCACGCCGCGCAGCTCCCCACGCAGCTCCCTCTCTCTCTCTCTCTCTCTCACACACACACACACACACACACACACACACACACACACACACACACACAATCAATCAATCAATCAATCAATCAATCAATCAATATCAATCAATCAATCAAACCTGTTTTTTTTTCAAGTTTTTTGTTTATTTATTTTTAAATTTTGTATCTTTATTTTTCTAAAACACCTCCTACCCCTGCAAAAAACAGAAATTCATTTCCAAAAAATACAGGTGAGCTCAGGGACCATATATCTGATGATAAAAAATGACAAAAMAAAAATCCAACTTTTCTTTATATATATATTTTTTATTTTTTTTAAATCGAATTTAGTTTTTTATTTTTAAAAAATTTGAAACAAAGTCAGATTCGAAAAAACAAAAAATGGGGTTATAGGGCTTAAAATTCCCTACAACCCCATATATATATATATTTTTTTTTTAGCCTATTATTTAATTCAGGAAAATTCTGGTAAAATCGGGTCCGCGGCGCGGACCAAGTAGGCCGCGGATGTGGACCCGTCCGCGTCCGCCATCCGAGATTGGACCCGGGGACGCGTCCGCGGGTGTTACATAGCGGCGGAGCAGATAGAAAAATTGGTCTCTATAAAGCAAGACATCGCATCATCTGTCTGCAGCCGCGATACAGTCATGAGTTTTTCGATCATCAAGCTGGACCGTGCTGTATCTGTTGCTGAGAAGGCTGCTGTGTTGTTTCGAGCTGGCGTGCCCTCTGTCCACAGGAGTGGGCCACATAACACAACAATAACGGATGACGATTTCGACCTGGAGTTCATTGCACCGCTTCATGAGAGAAGCAGAGACGGAGAGAGGGATACAGAAAGTCCGTGCGCCAGACCTTGAACAACGGGGGGGGGGCGGGGGGGAAGAGGTGGTGAACACAATAGTGTGAATCAGAAGGTTCATTACAGAATCTGTGAATCAGAAGGTTCATTACACAAGATCACGGTCATTGCATGCTAGAGAGAGAGAGAGAGAGAGAGAGAGAGAGAGAGAGAGAGAGAGAGAGAGAGAGACGGGGAGATGAAGACTTTGAACCATGACACTTGAACAGTCACTTTACAACATATGGTCTGTTATTTATGATACACAATTGTACAGTCCCTTGTAATGCTCATCTTTGTGTGATTGGTCATAGAGCGACTATGTTATGAAAAAAACATCATCCGTGTTTGTCCTCAATTCAAGGTTGGTTAGTGCGCGCCACTCTCTCTCTCTCATGCCACCATGTTGCTAAATTTGTGTCACGCAGTAGTGAACCGTGTTTGTAGCAGGGCAGCTCAACATTTAACTGAGGCTCCCTCACGCGTCCATCCATAGAATGAAGCACAGCAATCCTACGGACTCGAAAAGGAAGGTTGGCTACCGCGTGCCACTCTCTCTCGCGGACGACCATGTTGGTAAATTTGTGGCCCGCAGTAGTGAACCGAGCTTGTCGCAGGGCATCTCAGCATTTAATTGAGGCTCCCACACGCGTCCATCCATAGAATGAAGTACAACAATCCTACAGACGACATGTTGGTAAATTTGTGTCACGCAGTAGTGAACCGTGCTTGTAGCAGAGCAGCTCAGCATTTAATCGACGCTCCCTCACGCGTCCATCAGCAAAATGAAATACCGCAATCCAGCACCAATCAAAAACAAAGGTTGGCTACTGCGTGCCACTCTCTCTCTCGCACTGCCATGTTGGTGAATTTGTGTCACGCAGTAGCGAACCCTGCTTGCAACTCTCTCTCTCTCTCTCTCTCTCTGAACCATGGCACTCTCTCTTTATCTTCAGTCATCGTGGTCTTTGCATGTCATAAGTACTAGAAGACTCAACGATTGACATTTGCGAAAGAGCATAGCGTATCGTGCAGTAGGAGAAAAGGACAGGAAGAAACCGCGAAAACTGATGACATGAGCCAAAAATTTCGATTTTTTCCCCCAACACAGAACGTAACATTCTACGAAAGGTGAATCATGTTTCAACACGTTTCAACAAGTTTTCAACACGTTTCAACAAGTTTTCAACACATTCTCAACACGTTTTAACAAGTTATCCACAAGTCTTCAACAAGTTGTCAACAAATGGTCAACAGATGGACCAACATCCTTTTAACAAATGGACCAACAAATGGACACACCAGTTTCAATTTTCCCAATGTTTGGTCAGCGTTGGTTTCCTTCACTTCTGGTGGAACACATGACCCCCCCCGCGCCAAGCAGTTTATAAACACAGTTCCAACGGTTGAAATATGGTGTCCACCTGTGATCATCCTATCAGAAAATTTGCCATAATTTTTCTGTTGTCCAGTGGAAGGATACACTTGCCATGGCCCATTCGAACAGTTAGGAGTGGTGGGAGGTGAGCAGGGAAAGTGAAGGCTGGCTACGAGAGTGAAGGGTTACCTGCTACCCGAGGCGTTGTTCATCCTACCGCCCGGAGTGGCGAGAGGAGATGGGATCAGTGCTGCGACTTGGAGAGTCGCAAGGAGAGGCTGTTTGACTTCGGTTTGACCTGCGGCTGTGCGTTTTTGCCACCATTGCGGGGCCCTCAGGCGACTCAAGGTACCAAAGCCCTCTCGCGCGAGTTTGAGCGTACCCCTCTTGTATATGAGAACCTCAAAATTATCTTTATCTGTCCCTCTTACTCTGAGTCTAGTCTATTGGTCCTGAGAGGAAGGCGGCAGGTGGGATTGCAACCCGTAATCCGTGCCAAGGCCTCTGTGGGAGGTTTGCCCCACCGATTACGGGAGCTCTGACGGAACTCAGGAGGAGTTCTGGAGGCAGGGAATTGAAAGGTAATTGTTGTTTTCCCTCTATAAACCCAGATATTAACCCCTATCTGTATTACCCATTGCATGTTTGACTTAGTATATGGTAGGCGGCCCTACTTTGATTTTTCGTCTGACCTTCAGGACTTAAACCAGAGTAAATAAAAGAATGTTTGGGCAATTCTAGTTTCAGTTTTGTTGATTGACTGAAAGCAGATTGTGAAAATAGATTGCATCTGGGGAAAGGCAGGATGGGGGGGCTGTTTAGTATGAGGCTTGACTGGGTTATTAAGGCTGGGATGTCCGCATAAGTTTGAGGAGACCCAGGGCTATGTTTATTTTGACTTGAGTGGAGCGTCAGACCCTTCTATAAGTTTAGGGGGTCTGATTGCTCTTGTGGCTGGGAAGTCCCCATAAGTTTGGGGAGACCCAATGTTGTGGTTTTGTATGGAGGGTMAGGCTGTTCTATAAGTTTAGGTGGCCTGACTGCTCTGACTTGGGAGGGCTGACTGTGGATGACTTTTTAGGGACCAAGCGCATTATGTAAGTTCAGGTGCCTTGGTTGCCTTGTTTATTTTGGGTTCCCTCTGTTTAATTGGTTCTGAACGAGGCGGCCTGAGCCATTCTATAAGTTTAGGTGACTCAGCCTCTTCCTGCCTTATTTTGAGGAAATGAACTTAACAAAGGGTCAAACCGTTCTGTAAGTTGAGGTGGTCTGGCCCAATGCCACGTACAGTTTGGATCAGAAAGGAATGAATCAGGCAGAGAGTCAGACTGTTCTGTAAGTTCAGGTGGTCTGACTCAAAGCCTCGCACATGTTGGAACCCAAAGGGTACAATTTCACTATACCCTATTATTATTCTATCTATGAACGAGATAATCAGACTGTTCTATAAGTTTAGGTGGTCTGACTATAGCCTATCACAACTTGAAGAGAGTATAATTAAGAGTATAACTGAAGGTAACTTGGGCTGATTGGGCATTGTTTCTAAGATGAATGGCTCAGTCTTACGCCCCCTTTGAAGATTAACTTCAGATATATATATATAATTTTGGTTATGTAAACAGTTCAGGGCGACTAGAGTGGTCTAGTCATATGCCCAAAGAAGAGAAAAGTTGTTATGCCCTTTGTTTTGTGTATATTTGGCTAAGTCAGATGCGCTCTATAAGTTTAGGTGATCTGACTTTAGGCCTGGCTAAGTTGAGCGCGCTCTGTAAATTCAGGTGGCCTGACCTATGCCTTATGTAAGTTGGATATAAAAAGGTAACTCACAGAGGGAGCACGAACTATTGTTTGCTAAGGACTTGGGGTTGGTGAGAGTACTTACTTTTGTGGTTTGGCCTGCATGTGGCTGAGTGAGGTTACTACTTGGTCTGAGTTTCAGGTTGACAGGTAGCTGTTTTAGTTGCTCGCCACGTGCTAGAGCGATAGGAGTTAGTTTCAATTTCTGCATTTTCTGAGCTAAGTTTTTTTACTTAGATCAATTATCGCATTTTCTGGGATCTTTTGTTATACTTGGCTTTGTATAAATTTTGGTAAGCTACTTTCTCTACGGGAAGCGCTGCCGAAATTTCTGCAAATCCAAGAAGTTAGTCAACCTTTGACTTTTCAAAGTTCAACTTGTCTAAAGTTCATACATGACTTGGTAAAAATCTGGAAAGTCTCATTTTCTTAAAGGAGTGCTGCCCAATTTTTTGTTAATTCAGGGAGTTAGACAAAAATTGAACTTTGGAAAGTCAAAGACTATCTTTGGTTTCATATTTGGGCTGATATAAATTCTGGAAAGGGACTTTTCCTACGGGCAGCGTTGCCGAAATTTTCTTAGTGTAAAGGAGATAGATTATAGTTTGATAGGTGGCGATTCTGACGATCCACCCTGTATAGGGAGGTTATGCCAGGGTCTACCTTTGCTTTGGGCACTCCTTAAAGGTAGATTCAGGCTTAGTTAATTAGAAGGATCTTGGGTGGGAATGTGTTATGGAGTTGTATTCTCCATACGCTTATGATTTTAGCTTGGGGATTGGCCTGTCTTGTGTTATAGGTCTTCTTGATGGATTGATTCATGATTTGGGCTAGATTCAGCTTGATCCTACGAGGATCTTCTTCTGTTATCACTGATAACAGGTTGGTTGCCGATTCGTCGGTTTACGATAAAACTCCAATCCACTCTTTCCACTCAACCTAAAGGCTTTAGTCCTGTGGTTTGACTTGTTTCATTGTGTTTTCACCCGGACTTTATTGAATGACCATTTAACTAAAGTACTGAGTATTTATTTTGTGGAGTTGCACAAGAGTGAAGTTTGTATGGCTAAAGCAAGGGGTATGAGTATAGAGAATGGTTGAAGTTGACCCCGTATAACGCGTGGACTTTCGTTGGACCTTTGATGTGATTGCAGGTATGCGTGTGGTTCGGACTTTGGATCAGACTGCCTGCGAATACATACATATGGCTGAGAGGAGTCCCAGTGTGACTGTGAGAAGTAATCGTCCTATATTAATAACCCTCTCTGTATATGTGTACATATATGCCTCGAGTGTTTCGTGCGGACTATTGTGACCGCGCGTAAGGGTTGAACAGATTATGCTTCCGAAGGGAATAAGATTTCCCCTTATCCTTTTGCTTTTTGGAGATTTTTATAGTCGGACGTTGGTCCTGGGCCGGCATTTCGAGGTCCTTGTCCAGGACATCCCAAGCCCTAGACTCTGCAGGAAAAGAATTTGCCCCCGTGCAGAGCCTGTTTGCCTTGCCTGCCAAGGCACTCAAGCCAAAGGCCGGAGGTCTCGCGGCGGCCGCACGGCTGTTCCTTCAGCCGTGCAATATCGTGAGGGATCAGGTCGTCACGATACTTTGAGTCTGACACTTGAGTGTCATAAGCGGTACTCGGATCCACGAGGGACCGCTTGTTTATGGGCACTACATAGTACGCCATCATTGCGACGGCTTGTGTACGATTGCATTGCGAGTCGATATGAGTTAGCCCTGTGTCCGCGCGATTTTATATTAAGTTTAGCGCGCAACGCCTATCCGATTTCCGCATTGGAAAGTTATGGGTTGGCTATCGAAGGGGCTAGGAGCGTTGTCTTGTTGTTTGTGTTGTGTCGTTTCGTGTGTGTGTGTGTGTGTGTTTTATTTTTGTGATTCGTAAAGTGGTGTGCGCGTGGTGTGAAGGATGCGTTCTAGTCGACCGACGACGAGTCGCGCTTGGGACATCAGCCCCCCAAGATGTCGATTCACGTGCGGTTCCGATAAAGGCGTATTACCGAGCGTACCCCCTATGCTACAGCGAACGAGAAACGCCCTCGGCTGGTCCACCTCTGCGATTGCAATTGATCAGCTTTCGTAGTGTGGACTGGTAGCTCGGCGGGGATACGCCCACCGAAGGGAGGTGACAGCTCCCGTAAGGTGGAGGTAAGTCGTGGCTCGCGTAGGCCCTATCCTGTCGTAGGGGCTCGCGGGAGGTATGGTTGGCGCACTCGGCCGGAGCGGCTTGCGAAAGTTCCATGTATATTGCGACGAAGGATTTAAAACCAACTCCTGTGTGATGCGACCAGGAGGGTCCCGCGCTGCCTCGTGCGGTGTCGGACCTATGCGCTCGACATCGCTAAAAAAGACCGGAAATTGTGTAGTCTTAAGTTTGACATTGGATGACTTTCTGTCCGTAATTATAGTGGGTGGAAAGTGGCTTTATCCACTTTGTTAGATTAAAGGTTGAAGCATGTCTGTGCTTAACCGATTATTCGACTATTATAGATTCCTATTTTGATAAGGAATTGGGTGATATTTTAGACCTTTGACTTTGGTCCAAATTGTCTTGAGGAGTCGAGGTTTAGAGTTAATATAGCTTAATAACCGTTTTAATCCAGTTAAAGACTGAGGAAGTTATTATGTACTTCCTCTAAGGAATATATTTGGATGGTATTCGCCATGATTGTCTGTTGTGACGGGGACGTCGCTTAATAAGGTCTGGCCAGGTTGTCCTACCAAATACCCTTACAAGGGTATTTGGTGTATTTCCTGCAAGTCACGCAACTGCGGGCTCGACCGTCTGACGCCATGCCTGGAGTATTGACGGCGGGTGTGCGAGAGAAAGTCTAAGTCCTCGCCGGGGTGAGTCCCGCGCGCAGGGTGTTGACGGCGAGGCACATCCGTACGCAGTCGGGGTGAGACGTTTATTCTTATTTTTATCATTTATTTATTTATCCGTTTTTATTTGTTTATAAGGTCGATAGCTCGGTGATTGATTTCGAGGTCGATGTCGGGACCGACGAGCCTAGCTCGATCATTGTGCCGTAGGATACGGGTGACCGTCACGGCAATCGAGGACCTTGACCGCGCATTTCTCTCCGTGGGCTTGTACTGGTTCCTGCATGCAGCGGATGCTGGCGAGAATTTTCCAACCCACCCGCATTGAAACGTAGACCGGAGAGGTCAATGTGCGTGGAAAGTGGCGGGGTCCGTGGTCGCGGCTTCTCCTGTGTCCCAATTGGAGGGCATTCCGAATGAGCCTGTGGGGCTACAACTCAAGGATGGTGGGGGTTGTTGCGTGGTACAGTCCGCCCCCGCTGTCTGCCTGCGAGAGGTTTGAGTGTGAGTGTGACCCTTGGGACATGGTGGATGGTGGGCCGTCCTTGGGCGTAGAGGGGCAGAGCTCTGGGGCTGAGGCCACAATTCTGCAACAGCCACTCATTGAGGTTCAGGGACCCGCTGCACGGAAAGGCTCGTGCTGCAAGTGTTACAGCAGAGTCGTGCCCATCTCCTCATAGGGGCAACCGTGTGCCTCAGCGCCGATCAGCGGGGCAGGCCGGATAGCGCTGTGCAACAGCGGTCGGAGAGAGCAACGGGCAGCGGGGCAGACCGGATAGCGCTGTGCAACAGCGGGTGGAGAGAGCGACGGGCAACGGGGCGGGGAGGATAGCGCTGTGCAACAACGGGCGGAGAGAGCGACGGGTGAAGGCAGCGGGTGAAAATGACGAAATGAACCCGGCGCGGATTCGCTCCAGGTGCATCGAGGAATCACGATGGTGAAGGGCGAGCCGAGCGCAGTCAAGGGGTTAGAGCTCCCTCGATCCTGAGTGGAATCGAGAGAGGAAAAATCCGATTCCAGGGTTTTGACACCCGGCGAAGTGAATTGCGACGTTGGATTAGGGGGAAAGTCAGTAGATATGGAGGTAGGAGAGAAACTTGCTGCGCGGAGCTATGGCCGGAGGAGAAGAAGTGAGGGAAAAAAAGTGTGAATCTTCCCCGTTTTTTGATGAAAAAGGGCGGGGAAAGATTCGTAGAGGGGGTTTTGAGGGAGGGCAAAGCCAATAGTAAGGTTAGTTTTAGCTCTACGTTAGTGGGTTAAAAGGATAGTAGAGAAGGCACTGCGAGGAGGTGTGAAGAAAAAGAAGAAGTAGGAGAAGGGGGACGAGCGTTTGTACTCGTTTGTGGACGGAGTTTGACAAGGGGAGATTCAGATTCGGGGTTTTTGGGGCGAGCGACCCGGATTCCGAAGTCAGTTTTAGCAATAACTTGGTGAAGAGAAAGTTAGTAAAAAGAAGTATTATGAGGGAAAAGAGGCTATGAGAGGAAGAATGAACCTGTCTGCTTTTTAGCGGAAGATTCGTTATGATTTTTGCTTACCTTTTCACAGGGAGCAGTCCCTAGCTATGATCACCCGGATTTTTGTCTGTCGAAAGTGGTCTATCTCTATTTCTTCTCAGGCAAGCCGACGACGCGTGGGTTGCGGGTTGTGAAGGGAGTGCAGACGTACGGGGCAGGAAGAAGTCACAATGGGTTGTGCGAACCTGGTCGGACTTCGAGTCTGAGGCGTTCGAACCCAGGAACAGAGGTGTGCGAGGTATGAAGAAAACGAGAAAGAAGCAAATTGGTCGGCTTGTTGTGATATGGATCATGCCTGCAGAGTGTTGTAGTCAAAGCATTCACCTTCCTGTGATCCCAGCGGAGGAATCACTCAGATTAGCCCATCCCATCGATTGGGGTATGTGGGAAAGACGGGAGCCACAGGCAGAAGGAGAGACTGGGCAGTAGGTGTACCTGACCAACTTTCAGAGTGATATTTGTCCTCCTTCTACATATCTGATGGACAGCGGAGCGAGACGACTTTTTCCTTGAGTATGCCGTGCTGATTTTTTCCCCTTGGCACACTTGATGAACCTGGACAAGTTTTCGGATGAGGTGCATTGAAAACGAATTGAGCAACAGCGGAAGAAAGGAACTCACCTCAGATTTGTCGATGTTTGTCCCTCGGCGAGCTTAGATCATCCTGGAAATACCTTGTTGGTTTCCGTAGTCGTTATGATGTGTTATCGATGTTACAACAGCGCCATCAAGGCTGAGGTTGTTCCCAGTGGTATTGTTTACAGGGGGGGCGAGCACAGTCGTATGCTGTCTGCGCATACGGCTGCTGCACATGCTGCGTCTACTGTGCACACGACGCTCGCCGAGAGCGAGTAGTAGGGTTGAGTCAGTTTGTGGTTGACGCTGGGTATTTGAGTGCTAATCTTGCATTTTCGAAAGGAAGCTACTATTTTGCAGTAGTACTGATGTACTCCTCAAATGTTGTGTGGAGTTGCTATGCTTTGCGTTGTGCATTACTGCATTACTGCGTTCCCGCGGTGCATTACGGAGAACGGGTTATGACAGTCGTGTTTTATTACTGTGCATGGTCACAGGGTCCCTTGCTGCGAGCTGTCGAGCACATCAGTCCGGCACCGCACAGGGCAGCGCGGGACCCTCCCGGCTGCGTCACGTAGTAGTAGATTTAAATCCTCGTCGCAAATACACATGGAGCTTCCGCAAGTCGCTCCGGCCGAGTGCACCAGCCATACCTCTCGCGAGCCCCTACAACAGCATAGGGCCTACGTGAGACACGACTTACCTCCACCTTACGGGAGTTGTCACCTCCCTTCGGTGGGCGTATCCCCGCCGAGCTACCAATCCACAGTACGAAAGCTGATCAGCTAAAATCGCAGAGGTGGACCAACCGAGGGCGTTTCTCGTTCGCTGTAGAATAGGGGGTACGCGCGGTAGTACGCCTCTATTGGACCCGCACGAGAACCGACATCTTCGGGGGCTGAAGTCCCAAGCACGACTCGTCGTCGGTCGAGTAGGATGCATCCCACACACCACGCGCAGGCCACTATAAAGAACATAAAAATAAAAACGCACCTGTCTGGCTAGCCTGTTCATAGATAAAATAATAATAGGATATAGCCAAATTGTAGCCTTTGGGTTCCAGCATGTGCGAGGCATTGGACCAAGACCACCCAAACTTATGGAACATGTCTTGGTCCTCAGCCTGATTCATTTTTCTCAAAGCCAAAGCAGGAAGCGGTTGAGCCACCCAAACTTATGGAACATGCTCGGACCTCCTCGTTAAGAATTTAAAGAAACTGACGAAAACCCAAAGTAAACAAGGCGACAAAGCCACCCAAACTTATGGAACATTATTGGTCCCTGAAAGTCAAACACAATCAGCCCTCACAAATCATAGCAACCAAACCACCCATCCTTCCCCCAGATGCAATCCCACAATCTGCTTTCAGTCAAACAACAAAAACCGAAACTGAAATTGCACAATCATTCCTTTATTTAGTCTGGATTGTGTCCTGAAAGTCAAAATAAAAGGGGCATGCAGTATATTCAGTCAAAGTGTAAAAAGGAATACAGATAGGGGCTATAGATGGGTTTATAGAAGGAAAGCAATGATTATCTTTCAGTTCCCTGCCTCCAGAACTCCTCCTGAGTTCCAGCAGAGCTCCCGCAATCGGTGGGCTGACTCCCCACAGAGTCTTGTTGCGGTCGTACGGGTTGCAATCCCGCCTGCCGCCTTCCTCTCAGAACAGGATTAGACTGAGATTAAGAAATACAGAATGAGGGGTTTGAGACGCTCGAGATATAAGAGGGGGACAAACTCAACTCCCAGGAGAGGGCCTTGATACCTTCACTCGCCTGAGGGCCCCGCAATGGCAGCCAGAACACACAGTCGCTGGTCAACTGAAGTCAAAACACCAACTGCTGACTCCCTGGTGACACTCCGAATTGCAGCAATAATCCCCTTTGCATAGGCTACCCACTCCTTCAAGTCACACCACGTTGACTCCCCTTCACAACCCGATCACCAAGTATAATATCCACAAGTAACGTTGCACCTTTGTAGCCGGTCTGCTACCATTCCATGTCTGATGGGACAATCGACATGCCACCTACCAGGCAAACCTCCAAGCCCACCAATCGCTCCTTACTCTTTGCGTCCGACGAGATGAGCACAGTCTTGGCCAGATAAGCCTTCAGCCTGTAGCCCCCTTCGCCACGCTCAAGCCCATAGGTAAGTACTCAAGCCCCGCTATCACTCCTTCGTTGCCTGAGCCTGTGGCAAAGGCACCAACCAGCAGGTAAGCTGCAGTCTCTGCGTTCTTGCCCCTCACCCCTTAGTCAACTGGTAAGTCTGTCCCTTCAACGCTAGCGCATAGTTGCGCTGGCCGAAGGGATGATTAGCTCAATGGTCAATAGCCCAATCTGCAGCTCCCGCAACTGCCCTGTTGTAACCTTGCTCGAAAACAGCCTGCCGACGCAACGGCTGCAAGTCTCTCTTTCCGCAGGCAGAAAGCCGCTTCCCAGTTATTCGGTCTGATAGGTAAGTCTCCAACTTGCGCCCGACCCTCTTGTGGCCTTGCTTGACGGTCCAATGTGCAACAATCAAACTCACAAATAAGTATTGAAGCCCCACTGCTGACCATCTGCTACCTCGTTCAGTAAGCGAGGGTGTCCAACCCTTCGATCAACCAGTAGGACTCCGATCTGTTACGACTCGTTCTTCACTGACTTCTTTAGCTGGCGGGGTGAGTTTTCCGCAGGCAGCGGTGATACATGTCGCCCTTCAACTGCGCGTACAGGGGGACAGATGTGCACCCCCTCTTACCGATTCGCTGGTCCGAGCCAGATGTACCGCCCACCAGGACGTACGCCTGTCGAGAGGTAAGTGTCCAATTCCACGGTTGGCCTCCTATCCTCTCTGTTCGGCAGAGTTGGCCGCATCTCATCCAACAGGTAAGTATTCGACTCGCTGCTCATCCCATGATGCTTCCAACGATAGATGGGCAAAAAGGTCGAATGGATCTCCCGCCCAGAAACGAGGTGGGTACACCGGCATTTCAATACTGAATCCGTGCAGCGGCGATCGGCCTCCCACAGGTAAGCTCTCCTCTCCTCTGCTGCAGCCGGCGAGATGGCAGCCCGTCGTTCCATAGGATGCCTCCAACCCGACTTCACCCTTCTTAACTCTGACAGGCAGCACGTCAAATAGCAGGTAAATTACCACCCCTATAGCTCTTCCTCCTCCGTTTTGAAAGTAAGTATTCTCCCAGAGTGTGGAATGATTCACGATGAGCATGTCCATTCCAAGCAACCGCGCCCGAATGGGTCCATGCACGTGGTCATCGTCGAGACCAGCTCACGAGAAGACACTGAGAGAATGCGGCGGAGGCGTGACCACGGCCCAAAACCGTTGTGGCGAAGGCCAGCAGCCGAACGGAACAAAAATGTATTGCAAAAGGTCTGACTCTACTAAACTTTTAATACGCAGCCCTTAAAATGAATCTTCCGCTAGAACATGGAAGTATTCATTTGCATGCTTCTACATTGCCTCTGCCTACCTACCGCGTAGCCCCTACCAATGATGTAGCCTGGCCCGTTACTCAAACACGGAATCTGATCCTACCATCAGATTCGCCACGCCTACAAACCGCAAACTCGAGCCTTCGTTCGCCCGTTTTCATACAGAAACGACGATTCCACCTGACTTTTTCTCCGTCCTCCGCCATAGCCTCGCGCACGACCTTCCCTACTAACCTCTCTTCTTACTAGTTTTCTACTAAATCTAGCTACAGATTCGGGTTCGCCCGGCGTTAGAACCCCCGGCTATCACTTTGGCCCGTCCATTTATACTCAGAAACGGCAGAGCTTCACATTATTCCGCCTCGTCCATAGCTACTTCCACCATAGCTTAGCGCAACTTCTTTCTGTGCTAACCTCCTCTCTACTAACTATCATGCTAATCTGACAAAGATTCTAACTCGCCCGCTCCAAATACTGCTAACTAGCATTTTTTCCTACCTAGAACCATTCGGGGACGGATGAGATATACCACTCCCTCGTATGCCCGACTCCTCTCCGCTTCCAACCATCCCGTCCGCGCGCAGCCCGAAACTCTCATAGCACAATCTCCACTACCTTTCCGCAAAGTCCGACCGCGCCATAGGATTCGCGGTACTTCAAAAACCCGGGCCTCGCCCTTTGGTTCGCCTTTTCTTGCTCAGAGCCGAGTAGGAACGAGCTTCCCCCCTCGTCACGACCGCTTTCTCCCTCGTCTTCTCCGCCATCTCCATCTCGGCGCACGCTATTTTCGTACTAACCCCTATCCTACTGATTTTCTTCTAAATCTAACTTTTCCATTCAATTCGCCTGGGGCAAGAACCCGGGGATCGCACCTTTCCCCTCCCGATTTCATTCAGGATCGAGAGTGTGGTGTGTTCTTTACTGCGCCTGACTCCTCCTTCCGCCATCTTCACCTCGTCTATGTGCACCCGGCACCACGTTGCGTCCAGGTTCATTCCCTCCCCAGCTTCCTCGGCTCTTCTCTAGGCTGCGCGCTAACTCAATGGCAATGACCGCTGCTGACGGCTCCCTTCCTCTTTCCGACCCGACAAGCGCCTGGCTCGCGACTGGCTCAACTCGGCCTGCCCGTCCGCTCCAACCTTCCTGAGGGGAACTTCGGGGGAGCTTCTGGCTGTTTCGATCGTTATTTCGCCCCATTGCCCAAGTCTGATGGTCGATCCGTACGTAACAACAACATTGCGGCCCTCCCCCGAGTCTCCCCTGGCTTATCGGGGAGGCTCGATCTTGATGCTACCCGCCAGCCCCGGCTGGTACCACCCACTGCTGCAGATGTTGCCCCTGGTGGCGGGTGCAGCCCCCACACGTTCCCTCGTTGGAGGCTTGAGCACGGGCGTGGCTGCCACAGAGTTTCCCCCCTTCGACTCCGACAGAGTTCACCCCCTTTTTCGGTCCATAACGGCCAGCCCACACCCAGACTTTCCTAGGGGCCGGGGTCGCGGGCCCTGATACAGATCTTGGTGATAGTAGCAAATATTCAAATGAGAACTTTGAGGACTGAGGTGGGGGCAGGGTCCGTGGGAGCTGCCACCGCGGCCAATATCGTTCAGGCTCCCTCAGCAATGCCCCAAGCCCACTGCGCCCAAGCGAGGTCCCGTTTGACAGGTATCAGCGTGCATGCTCATACTCCAAACCGCTTGCCACAGGTCATGGCTAACGAACGGTGCGCCCGCAGCAACCTACGCTACCTTCAGGCCGCAGTCCAATCCCCTTCTACCTTTAGGCTATCGACGCTCACCAAGTGGAAAGCGAGGGAAGCCACGACCACGGACCTTGCCACTTTCGACTACGCTGGTCTTTTCGGCCTGTGTATGAACGTGGGTAGGGTGGATGACTTTTTCGTCGGCACGTTGTGTCCGACGACGTAACGACTAAGCCAGGCCAGTCGGTTCCGACACCAGCCTTGGAACCGATTCTCAAAGCCAAAAATAATAAATAAACAAATAAATAAAAATAATAATAAATGCAACGCATCTCGCAGGTCCGCGACGTGCCGCTCACCCAGGCTGCGCATGGTTGCGCCTCGCCGTCAGTACCCCGCGCGCGCCTCTCACCTAGGCGAGGGCCTAAACCCTCTCCCGTACGCACGCCGCCGTGTAGACGAGGCCGCACTAGTGCGATTTGCAGGAAACACGCCAAATACCCTTGTAAGGGTATTTGGTACGACAGCGCGATTGCTTTGCATGCAACATTCTACGAGGATTTGTCGTGTCTTGCTTGCCTTTGCTTGCTTTTGCATTGTGCGTTATTATGGCGTTTGGTTGCTGCGTACGGATACCTTACAGATTACCGTTTGTCGAGCATTACCATATGGCTCGTAAGTCATGCACGATGGTTGAAGGCGCTGTGCTCGCTCCGAAGTGTTGGAGTTGAACTAAAGCACAGGGTGTGGGGTACACTTTATTCAGAAGTGACCCTTTTAGGCTGCGCAGTGGGTTCTCAGTCAGACACCGGGAAGTGTGACTTGGGGAAGTGATCGGGCTTAAATAAGGGGGCGGAGTGGGAGGATCGCCAGGGAAGTCAACGGTTGACGGTAAGATTTCAGTTTGACCAAGCTGCTGCTGTGTTTCGGCCATCATTGCGGGGCCCTCAGGCGCATGAAGGTATCAAGGCCCTCTCCTGGGAGTTGAGTTTGTCCCTTTCCTGTATCTCGAGAGTCTGAAATCCCTCGTCTTCTGTCCTTCTTACTCTAAGTTTAATCTAGTTCTGAGAGGAAGGCGGCAGGCGGGATTGCAACCCGTAGGACCGCAACAAGACTCTGTGGGGAGTTAGCCCACTGATTGCAGGAGCTATGCAAGAACTCAAGAGGAGTTTTGGAGGTAGGGAACTGAAAGGTAAAGATTTCGTTTTCCCTCTATAAACTCAGTTATAACCCCTATCTGTATCACTCTTTACGAGTTGACTGAGTATTGCATGCATCCTATATTTGACTTTGAGTTTGACTTTCATGACACAAATCAGACTAAGTAAAGGAACGTATGTGCAATCTCAGTTTCAGTCTTTGTTGATTGACTGAAAGCAGATTGTAAAAAGGGGATTGCATCTGGGGGAAGGTGGGGATGAAGGCAGTATTGCATTAAAGTTGACTGGGTCATTAAGGCTGGGAAGTCCCCATAAGTTTAAGGGAGACCCAGTGCTGTGTTTATTTTGGATTGCTTGAAGCATCAGACCATTCCATGAATTTGGGTGGTCCGATTGCTTTGGAGGCTAGGAAGTCCCCATAAGTTTAGGGAGACCTAGTGTTGTGGGATTACTTTGAGAATCAGGTCATTCTATAAGTTTAGATGGTCTGATTGCTTAACTTGCTTTGACTTGTGAGGGTTAACTGTGATTGACTTTTTAGGAGCCAAGCACATTCTGTAAGTTCAATTGGCTTGGTTGCGTTGTTTACTTAGAGTTTCTCAGTTTCTTTGGTTTTGAATGAGGAGGCCTGAGCCATTCTATAAGTTTAGGTGGTACAGCCTCTGGTGAGGGGCATGACGAGCTGGCTGGAGATATGCCACGAGAGAAGGTCCATGAGCCCGAGCGGGAGACGAGGCAGAGCGCTGAAAGAGGAAGTGTCATAGAGGAGGTGATAGAGGTTGAGGAGAACACTCCGCCTCAGGCGCATGCTGCAAAGTTGGGACCAGAGGTCGTACCAGAGATCACCTGCGAAGAGGAGGGAGAGCCTCTACAGGAGGAGATTCCGTCCCCGCCGCCGGAGACAATCCTTTCGCCAGGGGTAAGGATGAAGATGGAGCGAGAACGGACTGACTAGAGGAGAGAGGTCATCTCCACGATTGATTAGTATCTAGCTACGCATGCCCAAGAGCACCCCGACATCGAGGAGCCCGTGCCTATGGAGCCACCGCGAGAGTCACGCCAGCTAGAGAGAGAGGTGGGAGCCGAGATTCCGGAGGGAGCTGACCATCGCACTAGAGGGAGAGTACCGGCAGGGGAGACAACCGAGGAGAAACGGGCCAGAGTTGGGAAGCGCGTGGAGGAAATTTGGCAGGAAAGGCAGAGATAAAAGGCGGCAGGGGCACTCCCAGATCAGCCACCACCGCCTAAACCATGTGGAGTCAAGGAAATGTGGGACGAGTTTTTTGGCCAGCATGGCGAGGGGTTGGCGACTCCAGAGAGAGAGAAGGAGTCGGGACATCAAAGATGGAGGATGAGTACTTGGACCGTAAGATCTGCTTCATGGCCAAGACACCTTTCAATAGGTACCTGATGTTGGAAGCAGATCTGGCCGGAAAGAAGATAAAGGAAGCAAGTCATGGAGTGCGTCTGGAGGCGGTTGAGGCGGAGGTTTGAGAACTCAGGGCATTAGTGGCTAGTCAAGCTGCCATCATTCAGGAGTTGAGGCGGCAGCCTCGAAACGGGGCCGACAGGACAGAGAGAGAGGAACCTGCCGAGGTAGTGGATGGGGCGGGGAGTAGTCAGCATGACACTGAGAGAGAGTCGGTACAGGGTCTATCCGGGCAGCCATCCCCAGCTGGACTCCTCCGGGAGCCACCCATAGGAAGAGTCATCCTAGAGCCTGAGGAGGCAAAGACGAGGAGGGAGGCAGAGAGAGAGACCTTTGAGTTCAGGGCACCTACTGAACTCGCCACGTTGCTAACAACGGTTGTGGAGCCCATAACATTGGTTGTGCCATTATCAGTCGAGGGGGGGCAGCAGATAGTTAGAGGCGAACCGATTCAGGGCTCAGGGGAAGGGTCTATAGATGTGCTCCTTGAGGCTGTTGATACAGTGCAGGAAGAGGCGAGTCTATTTTCGCTTGAGCAGAGCGTGGAGGGACCGCCTAAGAGAGAGATGATGATTGCAATGGAGAGCGTCATTGAGGGTAGGCCACAGAGGCTGGATACTCCTGAGTACAGATCTGAGGGAGTTAGGATATGAATGGAGCTGGGTACTCAGGAGATGGATGTGAGATCTGAGGAGCCTATGGATGTGCCCCAGAGCTATGAGATGCGTAGAAAAACTAGCGAGGCACCTTCGTCGCTAGGGTCTCAAAAAAAGAAGAAGAGACTAAGAAAGTCGTACAACCCGACCTGCTTTTTCTGCAAGGATGGGGAACATAGGGCCTTGCAGTGTCCTAAGTTTTTGAAGGACAAGGCAGCAGGGAAGGTTACCGAGAGTGATGGTAAGATGTATGATAGACAGGGTACAATAGTGGAGCGATCTGCCGATAGGGGCAAAGCTCAGTTATATAGGCAAGACCAGGAGGAGATGAGTGAGTAGGGACTGGTTTACCTATATGTAGATTACGGTTAGAGTAACATAAGGATGAGCAGAGTATGTACACTAAGGCAGAGGTTTGATGGTATCCTTGTTTCTGTTTTTTGCATTCTTGGGAGTCTGGATATTTACATTGTTAGTTGTACTTATGGAGGATTACAGCATATGATTCTCATTGAGGTTCTTTTAGGGATATAAGAGTCAGGATCATGTAAGCTAACGTGTGTATGATGGGGATACTCCTCCTTGACTTTGACATTCAGATTCAGTACTTGTCTCACTGACGTTTCTAAACAGTACAATTGGTCATGTACCATATTGAGAGTGACATTGATTGATTCAAGTGAGTTATGGATCTGGGTTACTATGTGTGTTTTTGGATGAGATATCTTATCCCTTGGTGTATTTTTGAGTTGAGTTCTATCTGAGACTATTCCCCTTTATATAACGATCACAATCACTCTTACATGTGTGGTTTTATCCTGATGTATGATGGCTTTGTGTGAGAAATGTATGGGAAGCATCTCGTATGTTGTGTATTTTATGAATGTGAATGAATGTGTACTGTCTGCTCTTCGATATACTCGTGCGATCTTCCGACAGGCGGATGGTAGGGTCGGGTATAAGGAGAGGAAGTGCAGTTTGTTTTTGTGAAAAGTGTGAGAATCCTAAGGGATTTATGAGTCTTTGAGACTCGAATGTTTGCCATGCCGAATGTTATTGTTGAGTTGCCATGAGGACTCATAAGTTGGTCTCTCAGTTTGAGTTGTTTTATGCTTAAAACATTCTCAAGTAAGGAAGATAGTTTTGTGTTTGTTGATAGACTTATCTTCAGAGAGGAGAGATGTTTTAAAAGAAAGAGTCGCATGAGAATTCATCCATGAAAGAGAAGGGATGACTGGGAGACCGATTGAGTGAGACCTCCTTCATATGAAAGGTGGTTAATAGATTTAATGGCATGGAAAGCTGATTTTGAATGATAAAGACTGACGAGAAGAACCATGTTTTGTTTAGCCACCGGTGAAATTTTGGAGGTCATAAAAATGATTTATTTGGGAGATGTCGCTGAGAGGTGACCTTCTTGCTCTGATCTAATAGGGAGGTCACGGCCTTGTGAATCTCGCGGTGATTTTGTTTTGTGAATGTGGAGAGGTTGCTGTGTTTCTCTGTGTTGTCCCACAGAGGACTGGCAAATACCTTTTATGTGTGGCAAACCTTTGCGTAGTCCCGCAGTAGGCTTTTTTTGTTGCGACACACCGTCCAGCCACTTGTGATAATCTTGGGGCATTTATGAGAATACCAAGCTAACGGTAAAGTTTAACATCACTTGGGCACAACCCCTAGTGTCGGCTGCTGATAGGTGTAACCTGAACAGCGGGCCTGCGTCTTGCCAAGGGAGTAAAAGACTTAATGGGGTGTGACCACCAAGGAGGGTTTTACTCCTGCGGAACGGCGTGGGATGGGGGTCGAGTCAAGTCTTTTTTGAGTCCTGATTGATTGTTTATCAGGAAAAGCCTATCGCGGTGCAACCTGCGAGGGCACTACCACTAAAATAACAACGTGGTGGGTCGTAGATCTGGCTCAATCACCCAGACTATGTTGGGCCAGGATGAAGACATGACCTTCCTGTACTAGACTACAGGAAGGATCTATGATGAAGGTTGTATGTATATATATATATGTTTGATTGCGAGAATTATGGGAGGGAGGCAAGAATGCCTTCAAAGGTCTCCGTTAGGGTCCGCGTCCTAGTTATGGCACTGCTTGCAGGGTAGAGGCTAGGGACACCTAACGAGACGACGGCGTTTGTCTAGGACAAAGGGGAGAGGATAGTTAAGAAATCCAGTGAAGACCTATGCTGTAGTATAGTGATGAGTATCCCACTGTCCTAGTGTCAGGACGATGGAGGCCCTGGTTGGAATCCTAGGAGCATAAAGTTGTGTTTGGACTGGATTGATAGAGGCCTCAAACCTGAGTCTGTCGGCTGATCGGATTGGTTCCTTTTTCGTCAGCATTTAGAGTTTTGGATGAATTTATAGCTTTTCGATCTTGCGAAGCGACGGGGACGTCACTTAATATGGTTCGGTAAGTTGTCGTTGTGAATATCCTTACAAGGGGTATCCGCCCTCGTTTCTTGAGAGCGTCAGATGATAAGTTGGTTTAAAGTTTAAATATACCGCGCGAGGCGCGACTGTGTCTGGGTTTACATTGACTGAGTGATTGACTAGAGTAGAGAGTGTGTGGGCGCACAGGCTTATGGCGCGCGTGATTTTTTTGTTGATGATTGAAGAGCCGGCGTGATCGCCGACCGGATTTTGTTTTGATTAAATTAGGATTAAAAAGATTAGATCTCGTTGAACGATGCGCTTGCCTGTGACTTGTGCGTACGTGCGGAGGTTAAAGGTCGTCACGATGATCGAGGGCCTTGACTACGCGCCCTTTTCCGGCATGGCGGAGGGTAGCGATAAAAACCTCCTATGAATGGCCGTTACGGCGATTAACGACTTTGACCTCGCGCCTCCTTTGGTTAACCTACGGTTCCTTTTTTGCTCAGGAGGCAGGTGAAATCTCCCTACCCTGACCGATGGGCAGTTAGCCTATGAGGCAGAAGAAATCTGGGTGGCGCGGACCTCCTTGAGGGTGTACCACCCACCAACCGCGATATGTTATGAAGGGAGTTGAAGGACGGTGTCGGGACTTGTGGGTCCCGAATAACTTCCCATCACTCGAGAGATTGAATACGGACAATTTGTGTACAATAGAGAAATCTGGAGTGAGGAAGCAGGAGAGAGAAAAGACAAAGGATTAAGCCGCAGAAGGGAGTGATGCTCTGAAGGGAGAACCACAGGAGGAAGGAACTAGCGACGGCAAGCAAGTGAGCTCAAGAACAGGGGCACATAGAACATAGCAAGAGGCCGGAAGGGCCATCAGAACGCAGTAAGGCTAAGGCCAAAGGGCCCTTTGAACTAGCAATTGCAGCACGACAGCAATAAGGGAATGAGGAAGTCGAGGGATGGGCGGCCAAAAGCCGCGGGAGACCAGGAAATGAGGGGCCAACGTGGAAGGCCACCGGAGCAGAGGCCTACGACCAAAAGAGATCGGCACGCGAGGAAAGACTAAGGAGAGGGGTCGCTAGGGGGTGACAAGACGCCCAAGGGGCATGGGACACCTCGGGGAAAGGCACCCGGGGCCACGTGGAACTAAGTAAAAATAACGGCGTCCGGGGCAAAATGTGTCGGGGACCGCCGACGGGACTAAGTCTCGGGGACCACCGGCGGGACTAAGTGTCGGGGACCACCAACGGGACAAGTGGCGGGGACATGTGAAAGTCCCAAGAAGAAACGGCGGCACCGCATGAAAGAAAAATAATAAATGCAAGGTGCACCGTCAAGATCGACATCCTGACGGCCAAGAATATTAGCACCACTAGTGCAAGTACTAGTGGTGACAAACGGGAAAACCAAAAGGAAAAGGAAAAGTAATAAAAACTAGAGTGGGAGGCATGGGAGCAATCTGAAAAATCTCGGATCAGCCTCCCTCAAGAAAATAGAGTCAAATAAGACCCCATGCGAAAAATAACCCTTCGAGGGAACATCGGAGTAGGAGGGACCATTGTGGGAGAAATGTATAAGTAAAAGGAGGCTTCCATGGGCATGGGAAGCCCATTATTGCAGTCCGAGAAACAACGGACTGCACCTTGGGCATAGGGAGGGCCAAAACTAAGAGGAAGAGGCTAGAAAAGGGCCTTAACGGTCACTTGACAATCGGCATGCTAGAAAAAAGAGAGAAAATAAAAGAAAATGAGGGAGAATAAGACAAAATGAGTGAGAGGGAGTGAGTGAGTTGGCCGTCAGTAGGGACTGGCAGGTCCCTACTGTCCAAGAAAGGAGGAGAAAAGAAAAGAAAAGAAAAGAAAAGAGAAAAATGCCTTAACAGTAAAAAACGCTCACTTGGGGAGATTTATCCGTGACCAGATTCATTTTGGAATATGGCGGTTACAAAAGACTTTGATTTTCTTTGATTTTTGCAGAGAATAAAATCAAGGCCTCTTGCAACCGGAATAAAACGGAATGCATGCATGAGGAAAAACACATGTTTTAGGTGCGTCCGGAGTCAAAATCAAGGCCGGATGCACTTGGGAATTGACCGTTTCTTTTTCTTTTGAGTAAGGGCTAGTTGTGGGGCATTGGGGCTAAGGAATTGACCCCCATTGCAGTCCGAGTTGCAACGGACTGCATGGGGGAGAGAAAACACATGTTCTAGGTGCATCCGGAGCCAATACTGAACCCGGATGCACTAAAAAATTTAACGCTTCATCAACCCTCCTAGAGGGGAGGACTCCATAGCCATAGCTGGGTGTGTTTGCCATAGCCTGAGAGAAAGTAAGGGAGGAGGAGAGAAGGGCTTGGAGAAGCAGGAAGTCATAGCCAAGAGAGGATTGTGCAAGGAGAGAAAGTTTCATCAAGAGGACACCAACACCAAGGAATGAACAAGGTGAGAGGAAGGAAGAGGTTTTTTTTTTTTTTTTTTTTTTCTTCTTCTTCTTCCTCTTCTTCTCCTCCTCCTTCTTCTTCTTCTTCTTCCTCCTCACTCCCTACTTCTTCTTTCTCTTCTCTCCCCTCTTCATCTCCTCCTTCCTCCTCCTTACTTTCATTCTCTTTGTCTTCCTTCCTTTCTTCTCCATCTCCATCTTCCTCATCTCTCTCCCCTTTTCCTCCATCTTCTCTTACTTCACCTTCTCTCTTCCATGGGCTATTCAAACTCTTCTCTTTCACTTATACACTAGAAGGTAGTACTCCGATTCTTTCCTAGATGCTTCTTGATGCAATCTTGGTGATTTAGGAGCTTCGAACTTGTGATTTTCACACTCACAGTAGTAGGTAGTGTAGCGCTTCACACATGGATGCTACTTGATGCAATCTTGGTGATTTGAGAGCTTCAAACTTGTGATTTTCACACTCACACTAGTAGGTAGTGTAGCGCTTGACATATGGATGCTTCTTGATGGTATCTTGGTGATTTGGGAGCTTCAAACTTGTGATTTTCACACTCACACTAGCAGGTAGTACAACGCTTTACACATGGATGCCACTTGATGCAATCTTGGTGATTTGGGCTCCCCAAACTTGTGTTTTTCACACTTACACTAGTAGGTAGTACAACGCTTCACCCTTGAGTGATCCATAATGCAATCTTGGTGATTTGGAAGCCCCAAACTTGTGTTTTCCACACTTACACAAGCAGGTAGTACAGCGCTTCACCCATGAGTGATCCATGATGCAATCTTGGTGACTTTGAAGCCCCAAACTTGTGTTTTCACACTTGCACTAGTAGGTAGTACAACGCTTCACCCATGAGTGATCCATAATGCATTCTCGGTGATTTGGGAACTCCAAACTTGTGATTTTCACACTCACACTCGTAGGTAGTGTAGCGCTTCACACATGGATGCTACTTGATGCAATCTTGGTGATTTGGGAGCTTCAAACTTGTGATTTTCACACTATCACTATTAGGTAGTGTAGCGCTTCACATATGGATGCTTCTTGATGCTATCTTGGTAATTTGGGAGCTTCAAACTTGTGATTTTCACTCTTAAACTAGTAGGTAGTATAACGCTTCACACATGGATGCTACTTGATGCAATCTTGGTGATTTGGGCTCTCCAAACTTGTGTTTTTCACACTTACACTAGTAGGTAGTATAGCGCTTCACCCATGAGTGATCCATGATGCAATCTTGGTCATTTGGGAGCTTCAAACTTGTGACTTTCACACTCACACTCGTAGGTAGTACAGCGCTTCACACATAGATTCTACTTGATGCAATCTTAGTGATTTGGACTCTCCAAACTTGTGTTTTTCACACTCACACTAATAGGTAGTACATCGCTGCACCCATGGATGATTCTTGATGTTATCTTGGTCGTTTGGGCTCTCCAAACGTGTGTTTTTCACACTCGCACAAGCAGGTAGTACAGCGCATCTTTCATAGATGGCCTTTGATTCAACTTTGGTGATCTTACCTACTTAGACTCTTGTTTTCAGTTATGTAATAGCATGTGATGTACCGGATGATCTCCCCTCTATGTGCATGTGCTTTCCATCTAGCTCTAGCATCTCTTTGTCATATTCCTACTTGGTGTGATGCTCTGGTTGATCTTCCCTTCAATGTATGTCCTTTCCATCTAGCTCTAGCATCTCTTTATCATGTTCCTACTTGGTGTGATGTTCCGGATGATCTTCCCTTCAATGCATGTGCTTTTTCATTACTCTAGCCACTCATTATCACGTTCATACTTGGTGGGATGTTCCGGATGACTTTCTCTTCAATGCAAGTGTTTTTCCATTAGTCTAGTATCTCCTTGTCATGTTCCTACTTGGTGCGATGTTCCGGTTGATCTTCCCTTCAATGCATGTGTTTTTCCATTAG
>BFEA01000016.1:1615415-1643264 GCA_003427395.1 Chara braunii | reverse complement strand
CGGGATCCGGAAGGAAGCATAAGTTGAGAGAGAGGTCAGTTTGACTCAACCATTTCCCCGACTGTATGACTATGAGAAGAGGATGGGCTGATTGAACAACAAAAAGGGAACAAAGCACAGCCAAAGAGCTTGAAAATGATAGGCATGTGGGAAAGGCTATGTGTTGACCCCCAACGAGGAACATTGTATAGATCTTCTTGCTTGTGTGGGATTGTGCAGGTGAAGAATGGTCAGAAATGCCTTGAGCTGGATAGGGGCGAGAGGAACTGGGCATCAAGAGGAAAAGGAAAAGGGGGCGAAAGGGCTATGGGACCCTTGACATAGAGCCAACCCATGAGAATGACTTTTGCGCTTGAGACTTGGAAGTGTGATTGAGAGTCCAATCGTACCAAGGAAATTGTGATGTTATGCGTGCATGCATATAAGGACCCCGAAAAGACTAAGGGGCCTACTTTAACAAGGAAAACAACAAATTGTGAGACTCGATGGATGCGTAGAGGCGAGGGGGAAGACGGCTCCGCCACAACCTAATGACGCCGTATAGCCACATTGCTTAGGGAAATGGTGCGTGGCCTAAGGATGACACTTAGCCTACGCACAAGAGAAGAGAAACGCTCAAATAATCCTTGGACTGCCTGCGTATTGGAATGAGCAATTGCATGAGAATACAACAAAGAAGCAAAAAAAACTCAGCGTTGCGGAACAACCAGCGAGACTACCACCTGGCGTGAGGGCTGAGCTATATCCCCAATGTCAAAGCTCTTCGCGCGATGGCCCCCGTCCATCTCAAAGCACTAGGTGGGGGTGACCTCGGGACGAACAACCCGCGCCCCGAGTATGAGCATGGGCGGGCCGAGCCAACTGGGACCCGCAGTGGGGTCGACCAAGGCTCAAAAGTCTTCCGGCTACAAAAATGGTGGAGGTGACGAGCATGGGGTTAAACTGACCCTTACGATTCCGAGGGGGGCGCCCGACGTATTGACGTGTACATAACCAAAGATAAAAAAAATGGACTTTTGTTCGCTATTTCCCTTGTGAGAAATCAGATTTGAGAGTGGTTGGGCGCATGGCATGGCCAGGCCTGGAGGTATAACATGCATGCTATGCACTTGATCAACCGTTCCTTTGAGGAATGACTCTAGCCCTCCTTCGTCCGGTGCTAGTGCTCGCCAGTCCGGGGAAGCCTTGGGCAAGTCGCAGGTCGACCCTTCCTCTTCGTATGAAAGAAGGGTTCCGGTTACCTAGCAGGCGGTTGGTGCTTGGCTTAGGCCAGGTTCCAATGAAAATCCCATGGCGGAGTGATCCGACTGAATGGGTGTTTTCCCCTTCTTCTTTGAGCCCAGCGGGCTCATGCACTTTGCACCTTTTTAATGATTGAAGGAACCAATATGAACACAACAGGTCATCAAGAAAGAACAATCCTACCCTATGAAAGGACAGACAAGTGAAGAGAAGGGAAATGAAGGGAGTTGCTAGACTCCAACGAAAACTAGCTCACCCTTGAAGATTCTCATGAGAAGGAACCAACCACTATGTATGAAAGTAGGGTGAGTGACACTCATTGTCCTCAGAGAAAATCTGTGAGTTATGGGTAGGAAGCGCTGGGTGCACCAAGGGAATGGCACTTGTACTATGTGTGTCCCACTTGGGACTTGTGTTTGCATGATGGGATTCGAGCGTCCTGCCTTTCGGAAGGAAAGGATTAGTCGGCACCGGCCAGTGCGGGTTACGAAATGTCGTTCTCTTTTGTAGGCTGCCGTGTGTTCGTATGTGGAGGTCAGGCCACCGAGCTGTCGGACGGGAGTTTGTCATGTCGGTTGATTAGTAGCATTTTCGTTCGAGCGGTGACGGGCTTCGGCTCGATGATCTGCTGGACGGGGTGTGAAATCTCCTCAGGCGGGGCTTAGCCTGTAGGCAGGCAGAGGGAGTACCACTGCATGCGGACAAAGACGGGGCCTCAGAGGCGATTAGTAGCCTCTCGTAGCATGGTTTTGAGAAAGGCTGATTCTTGTCGGACCGATGGAAGTGAATGTCCGGACGACTGACTTTGTCCCTGTATTTAGGCACTCGAGGTAACCCTCGGTGTCGGTATGGATGTGCAAAGCGGCAAGACGGGATGAGGTATTCTGGGTAAGGAGGAAAGGGTGAATGTCTTGCCGAGACCTGGGTATGGCGCTCGCGACGGTTGAGCTGTGCTTGAGGTATGGGATAAAACTCTACCGATAGTACCAGCGGAGAGACCATATTGGGGATGACCGGTGAGGAGATGACCGGCCCGTATGTAAGGTTGCCTGATTTTTTTTATGTGTTCCCCCTCTGTAAAATTTGATTGAGCTCAGACTGTTGGACGAGACATATTTCTAAGTCTATCCCCCCCCTCATCTAAGTCCGCACGAGTGAGAGATGATCGGAAGGAAGAAGGATAGAGGTCAGTTCGAATGGAACCAAGAGAAAGAATATGGGCAAATGGATGGCCGACCTAGGGAATTATGGGAAGGAGGTACTTAGGAATTGGGAGGTAAAATAGGAAGACCTTGATGAGGGGTCTGAAATAATTCTCATCAAGGACAAGGGTTGACCTGACCAAAAGGACCGGTTGATGCTCTTTTTATGAAAACAGGGGTCGGGTGCTGAAAACAAGATGGCGCGATGGTTGTCTTCCCCAATCTATACTAGCGGTCCGGAAATGCCAGTAGATGTAAAGGAAGAAGTGTCGGTCGTCCTCCCGGAAAATGGAACGTGGGCGGACCTTGAACCGGCATATCAAACGGTAACGCTGCAAGGAGGGGAGACTTTTCTTTGGATAGAAACGGTATGGATCAATGTCAGCTTGACGAGGTTGTCGCCAAGTTTAATGGATTTGGAATTCCGAGGGACAGTGGAAGCCCGGGGGTGGATCTACTTGTCGCAAGATGGGAAGAAAGCTATGCTCATAGAGTTAGCACTCGGGAATACGCCGGACGAGTTGTATAGGAAGGCAGAAGCAGAGGTTGTGTGGGCTGGATGTCAACGGAGGAAAATGGAAATGGAAAAGGTAGACGTACGGGTGGAACTTGGGGATAGAGGAAGCATGAGGCGACCCGTAAGAACCATGCGATGTGTGCTGCCCCCCTTCCTAGTGGATGCGGTTTTCGGAACTCGGAGCAGGCTAGTGCGAATATGCCAGTCCATGACGAACCTCGGGCTATACCAATGCGCTAGGCAAGATTTTTTTTGGTTATCAGTAGAGATGGGACCGTTCGAGGGGAACTGGGCGAGGAAGCTGGGCGAGATACTAAACTGCCTTAGCATAGACAATATCTTTGTCCCTAGCGCTGTACATTGGGAGATAGTCTACAGAAATGTACCAATAGGGGGGACGTTTCTAGATGGGGTAAGGGAGTTGGTATACGACGAGGAGGACGACTTCAGTGATGAAGACGAAGATGAAGAGATAGAGGACAGAGACTTCTAAGAGGGGTGGGAAAACTTAACTTAGGAAGGACAGGTGGCCTGGTATTGTGCCGGAAAGGGAAAGATGACTAGAGAAGAAAGGATGATGGAATACCCCTTCAAAGGCTGGAAACCACGACGACTCAGAGAAGGAATAAAAATTCATATACCAACAGGGAACGGATGGAGAGGAACCACGTGTGATTGGATTGGGTTTGAGGTTGTCCGGGACTTGTCATATGTATGGATAGAGCGAATTTGGAACCCGATAAGGGAAGATGAAGGTTGGGATGATATAGCAGAAGGCAAGGTAGAGTCAGTTGGAACGATTGTCCTTTCCGAGGATGGATGGCACCTGTTTTGCACCATGTTAGCAATGGGACAGGACCMRATGTGGCTTCTAGGGGATGCAGAGGCCCGAACCCGAAAGGAAGGCAAGTTGTTCGCCAACGAGGGATGGGACGAAGTTAGTAGCAGAGTTGTGATGGGAGGATGGAAGGAACTTACGCCTCCAAGTCTACGGATAACGGCTTGGGTACCGGAATTCATAGCCGAGTGGTTTGGGGGGTTTGAGCACATCTTAGAAGTAGTCGACTCCATGAGAAAGGTGCATATAGAGTGTGTCTGGCTGACTGAGGAGTTCTATAGGCTCTCATTGAAATATGAGCCCTTCTACGTAGATAAGGCCAAGGAAGTCATCATCGTCCTAAGAGTAGGCAGGTATGACCGCCTAGAGGTAGAGGCGGAGTCTTGGGACGCCATAGTTAGCCGGGAGGCGGCGGCCGCACCCTCCTATGTAGACGATGTTTTTAAACTATTTGAGGTATTGTGGTTCGACTGAATGAGGCCAAGGGATCGAACACCGCGAAAAGGCCTGAGTATGGAGGGTGGTTGTGAATTGAGGTGTAACATAAGAAAGGGAGTGTGTACATTAGGCCGTAAATGATGCATAAGGATCGAAACAAGGGGGAAGTGGCAGCAACTGGAAAAGGGGGGGGAGGGTAGAATTGAACATGTATGAGTTGGGGATAGCGGCAAGAACCAGTGTACGATAAGTAGGGAGGGTTGAAAGACTAAAACACGAAAGACATGAAATCTCGGTGGGTGCAGCAATCGGACTAAGAAAGCAAGAAAGGATACATTGCGAGATGGTCCGGCGAATGACGTTCTGGGAGGATAGACCTCGTGGGATCCTGCCACCAAGAATATCAGAAGGCAGGGTCGAAATAAGCCTGCCGGCAAGAAATGCGGTAAGCAATCCGATAATGGACTGGGTGGGGGTAGAATTGGTGGACGATATGTTGTACCTAGTAGTGGAGCTGGAATGGCGTGCGAGAGGGGAGTTCGGGGGCGTAGACTTGAACCTCCCAGGGCGTGTACATGCGACGGGATCCTTACACCTGTCGAAAGGAGGATGGCGGACCTTTGGGATTGCTTTTGGCTTCCGGGGATGACCCCGTGCGAATGTTCGAAGGGGCATGGCAAATAACCTGGCGAGAGGGGTTTGAGTTTGCAGACCCGGAACGAGATGACGTAACGGCAGAGGTAAGAGTCGCCGCGACGGGGGTTTTCGAGCTGCCAAACGAGGTCATACGGATGAGTCTACCACCCTTCCTGCTAAGATGAATGGGAGGCATAGAACGAGTGGAGCAGGCGGTGACTGCCGTAACTAGGTTAAATCTTGACGAAGCATTAATGTATCGAAAATACTATCGGGCCTTCCTAGAGATGGGGCCTTTCGGGGACGAACAAGGGCGCGAGGTGCTTTGCATTCTACGAGCAGCGGTAAATGCTAGGCCAAGAGTCCCACAAATAAGTGATGAGATGATGTGGAGAGTCATCCGCCGAGAGGTAGGTCGGGGCGCGGCCTACATAGATGATCTTTACCGGTTGTACGAACAGCCAGAGGAGGCTACTGCTCTCGGGGATATAGAGGGATAGTTGGGACTAGAAAAGGGAAATGAAAACACGAAGGGCAAGGGAGACAGTAGGTGGGCAGATTCTGAAGATTGGCTGTAACCGTTTCTATGTGGACTATGCAGGGAATCACCAAGGTAACAATGGCAGCAAGACGAGAGCGAGTGGAACGTCAGCCCCGTGTGCGAATGGAACGCCAGCCTCGGTATCCCGGACCGCCCTGGAACAACGGTGGACGATGGGAAGTATCCCTCCCGTCGAGTTCTACCTATCGAGGGTTCGACACAGAATGGCGGGTCGTGACTTTGGGAAGGGACGCCGCCTTCATGTTGGTAGAATGTCGGTGGACAGGGATGAGACTCAACCGAAGACCCGGAGATGATCTGTTTTCCAATCTGGAAGTTACCGGGACCATGTATCTGCCTGAGATCGGCTGGCACTCATTGGGGGTAGAGATAGCACAAGGTCACGAGTTGACACCGGTCTTTCAAAGGGCCGCCCGGACGTTGACCCGGATAGGACAATTGGTCAGGGGAAGAAGGAACGTGGGCTTACTTACCCGGGTGGAAATGGGAGGTTGGAGGGAGTTAAGGGCACCGACCACACCGCTGAGATGCCGAGTGCCCCATTTTATGATAGACCTCGTCTTCGGAAGCCTTGCGAGGGCGCGGGAGCTGGCAGACTCGGCGATAGTCTGGGCATGCCACTTTCCCTCCCTTACCATTGGGATGTTCTACGATGTCGTTGTGGAGCACGGGCCGTTCTGGGGAAAGAGGGCCCACAAATTACTAGAAGTCGTCCACATCCTAATATTTTGTGCGCCCCGGCTCGACTGGACGGGGTGCGAACGCATAATCCAAAGGGAAATCGAGATAGAGGATAATTATTTAACGGGGGTGGCTCAACTATTCGAGGAGCCTACCGAACCGTAAGGGCCACGAAGGCGAGAACAACTAGCACCCGCAGGCGAGCCAGTAGGGCAAATCAAGCACAGTCCGCTACATTCGAAAGCCACCGACAGAAATAGGAAAGGGGGGGGCGGCTCGGACCCGGATGATCAATAACCGCCAGACGGGGAACACCGCGCGAGAAAACTTTTTCCAGCGGGTTGCCCAACCCGGACCCCTACGCACCGACCAACGGGATAAGGGCGCTCTAAACAAGCCGGTGATAAGGGAAGTTAAGTCATGCCCTTAGCTCAATGAGGCATCAGAGCCGGATGCGGCTCCATATTAAGGAAGCCATCAGAAAATGGGAATGGGGAAAAGCCTAATTACCAAGTAAAAGGATAAACCAACAGGATCGGAACCTAGGGAACCTGAAATGCCTCGCACTGAGTTTGTTCTGGGGAATCCTTTGGTTATGCAGAAGTAGGCAAGTATGGCAACAGAGGACGAGACGGGTAATCATGAAAACGAGGGAGGACCAGGCTTAGAAGGCAGTGCTGAGCAAAGCAAGGAAGGGCAGAAGGACGGGGAATCAGAAAATCCGGATGGCACCAAAGGGAACCGGAAGGAAATGTCCTCCGGAGAGAGCTCGGAAAAAGTCGGGGGAAGCAGACAGGGGACCCAAGAAAACAAGGAAGGCAAGAATAAGGATAGGGGGAGCCCCAGAAACTCGGAGGGAGCTGTGTCTAAGAAAGTAAGGGTCACGAACGCGAGGCGCAAACTAGCAGAAATAGATAAAAGGACCGCGGAATACAAGGCAAGGTTAATTGAGGCAATGATGATTGGGAACGAGGAAAACTCTCTGCAGGAGGTACCGCGGGACGAACGGAAAACCAGTCGGGGAGAAACTCGGGCAAGGGGACAAGGGTAGTGACTGTGGGGGAACGCCGAGCAAAAGAAGGAAAGAGAGAGAGAACTCGCCGGAAATGGAGACAGAGAAGGCGACGAACCCCTTAGCCACAAACAGTAGGGCTAGCCGTCTGCCGACCTCGCCATCGACATCGCGAGGATGCGAAGGGCTCTGGAGCCTCAGAGAAAAGGTGCTACTAGGTTGGTTCGACCCGGAAGGAACGGCAAAGACTAGAGGGGGGCAGACAGCCAGCAAGGAAGGGTCAGATACCAGCATGGCAGGCGAGGCCAGTAGCTCCGAAGGCAGCCTAAGGAAGATAGAATCATCCCTCACACGAGCACTGAACAAGAACCAAGGCTATCTGGCAGACACTAAGAAAAAATTGACTTTCGATGGAGCAAACATCACGGAGTTCATGATCGACTACCAGAACCTAGTTACGTTACTAAAGTGGACCGAGGAGGAAAATATGGACCATCTAGGACAGCATGTGTCGTTAAGCCTAGGACGGGACATAATGACCATTGTAGCCGCAAGCCGGTCTTGGAAGGAGACCCGGGATGTGATGATGAGTAAGTACCTAGCGGCAGAGAAAATGGCAACGGAGGCCGACGTAGCGGCAATTCAGAGGAAGAACTTCGCAACGTACAATGATTTCCTACGTGAATTTACTATAGTAGCACTAAGGATCCCCGGGGTCACGGACCGGATAATGAGCAAATATTTCCTCAGGCAGTTCTCCGAGTTCGACAAAGACAAGATCCTGTCAGCTTACAAACAGACGAGCAAGTTCGTAAACACGCGGGATGTTGATTTTAGCACGGTAACGGATCTGGCTGAGAAAATGATAGTAATAGAAACGTTGGCCTTGCTCAAGGAAGGAGAGATCATAGATCTGACCGGTAGGGCGGGCGACAAGGTAAAGAAGGGGATTGAAAATCTACATGAACGGGTGCACGGGGTCGACAATAAAATTGAAAGGATGGAAGACGCGTTACTGGTTATGCAGGCGCAAGTATCCCGACCAGCCCTCCCTCCCGAGGAAGCTGTGGTTCCGCCAGGTGTAGCCAACCGGGGATTCGAACGGAGAGATCCTGCTAACGAGCAATGCAAGTACTGTACCGCAATAGGACATTATGTGCGCACGTGCCCAAAGCTCAACCATGATATTCTGAAAAGAAGGTGTACCAGGTCATTAAAGGGGGAGATATTTGGACCACAAGGGGAACGGGTGAACTGAAACTCACCAGGAGGGATGCGACGAGCCATTATCATGCTCAATGGGTTAGAAAGTCGTAGAAGCCGAACCGGTGGGTGAGATCATCTGGGATCAACTCCGGGGGCGCGGGCCGCAGACCAACTTTATTTTGGAAAGCGACGGACGTGATAGGGTGAATGCAACCACTCGACTGGGAACGGTCGGGAGGAGGATTAACCGTGACACCATTATGCAGGAGGTCACCGGAAGCTCCGAACCCCAGGCAGAGCCTGAGGTCGAGGAACCAGAGAAAGTCTATGGGAAGCTTAGGGAAGAGGAGTCTGCGGACAAGGTTACCGCCGCTAAGAAGAAGTTTAGGTATCAAATTTCGATCTTAACCTTGCCTGAGCTCGACGACACCATTAGCAAGTTACTAGGAACCATGGTGTCGGTGTCTTTTCGGACCATGCTGCAGGCTAGCCCTAGGTTGCTCAAAGGACTCAGAAAACTGTTGACTCGGAGGCGAGTAGAGATAGGCGACAACCCCGAATTACCAGAAGGGGAGAGGGAGGAGGAAGCTCCGCAAGAAGTGGCTAACCTTCAGAGGAGTCACTGGGACTTGGAGGATCTCGAAAAAGCCTTTGCAGACATTCGTTTGAGCTTGCCCGACCGGGAGAGCGACGAAGTCCTGAGATCACCACCCGGGACAAAGCTTAGCTTTCATGCACTGCCCGTAGGGAAACTGAAAATCCAAATCGGGAGTCATCATACCGATGCATTAGTAGACGGGGGAGCAGAAATCACTTTCGTAAGGAGAGATTTCACAACGATCACGGAATGTACGGTAAACAAGGAAGTAACAGGGAGTATCCGGGGAGCTGGCGGGGAAATCCCGTTCGCTGGGTACGTCACAAAGTGTGTTGTGAAGGCAGGGGTCAGGGAATCTATCTGGTCGTTTCAGCGGATGACCGAAATGGAGGAAATGGACCACGACATAATCCTCGAGAGACCGTGGTGCGTGAACGTAGAGATGATAGGCATGCACTTGCATGATGGTTCGTACATGGTAGACATAGAGGACCCTGTGACCGGCCGGGGAGAGCTCATCCGACTCCTTGGAACGGGAGGAGACCCCCCGAAGGAGAAATTGGCAACATGGTCGTCGTCGTTCGAGGATAGCACGCGAAAAGGGGCTTTCGCACGGATGGAGGGTATGAGAGAAAGGGTAGAAATCATGATTGAGGAAACATTCAACAAGAAGGAGTGGATCAAGATGGGTCTGCCCCAGAAGAAGAGGAGGCAGGAGGACGAGGTCCTAGGTGTTATGGTAGCGGAAAAGGAGTCAGAGGTCGAATTTGGTGCTAGCCTGCCCAAACGGAAAGAAGTACGCATAGACGTGCTAGAAATTGCACTCGAGATCCCCGATCTATTGCAACTCATCAAGGCCCCCAGATACCACAAGGTCGGAGTGGATTCGGCAGCCTTGGCCAAGTTCGAAAGAGAGGTGCAAAAGGGATATTGCCTGAACGGGAAACTAGTTAGTATTCAACCACGAGTCGTAGAGGCGACGGGGGCGATTCCAACTGTTCATTTTTTAGGAGAAAGATCCCGAAAGGAAGTGTTCGAAAGTACAAACTGGTAGGGAAGAAAGCAAAACCAGTCTCGATCTTGCTAAAGACATCAAAGAAAGAGGCTATGGAGAAGGAGGAAGAGGTCCTTCGAGTGATCCGAGAATTAGGGCGACGGAGGGACATCGGATACCAGATGAGGTAGCTGACACAATGAAGATAAGGATAGACGGGTTCTTAACAGAAGAAGAAACCCGGCTGATCAAAAGAATCTGCCAGGAGTTTCACCTGGCATTTGCCTTTAGTGATCACCAGAAGGGACGACTGGATGCGAAGCTGATCCCTCCGGTCAGAATCCACACAGTAGAACATGAATGCTGGAATGACAAGGGGCCGTCCTATGAATTTGGGATAGCAGGAGAAGTAACAGACCTCCTCCGAGCGAAAATGGACTCCTTTGTTGCGGAGCCTACGGCGTCGCCATACGCAAACCGGTGGTTCGTCTTTCGGAAGCCTAACAAGACACTAAGGTGGATTCAGGACCTGCAGAAGTTGAATGCGGTAACCATCCGCGATGTTGGCTCGCTACCTCAGGCTGACTTATTAGCAGAATCGCACGCCGGTCGGAGCATTTACTCCTTGATAGATTTGTACTCAGGGTACGACCAGCTTCCATTGGATGTTCGAGACAGGCCATACACCGCTATGCACACCCCCGTAGGCCAGCTACAGATGCAAGTGACCCCTATGGGATTCACAAACGTGGTGGCCGAAGCGCAACGCAGGATGCTCGTCGTGGCCGGGGACATGTTCCCAGAAAAATGTGAGCCTTACATCGACGACAATCCGATCAAAGGCGCGCAGAAGAAGGACGAGACGGAAGTCCAGCCAGGGATCCGACGTTTTGTGTGGACCACCTGCAGGACATCAAGGACTTACTCCGCCGGTTCCAAGTATACAACATTACAGCTAGTGGACTAAAGAGTATCCTAGCAGTACCGGAGGTAACTATACTAGGATTTCGTTGCGGTGCTTAGGGCAGGAAGCCGGATCCGGCAAAGACCGACAAGATATCACAGTGACCGACACCGCTGCGCACGACGACGGAGGTAAGGGCATTCCTAGGCGTAGTCGGCTGTTGGAGGATCTTCATTAAGAACTTTGCCAAGATTGCTGAGCCTATCCGGGCTATGATCAGGGAAGAAGGAACCATGGATTGGACGGAGGAGCGAGAAGGAGCTGTCCAAAGGCTCAAGGACATATTGACAGCTTAGACAGTCGCCCTGTCCGCGCCTTGTTTTAATGACGAAGTGGGACGACCCTTCATCCTAGAGACGGATGGAGGACCTTTGGCCATAGGAGGTGTGTTGATTCAAAGGGATGAGGGAGGAAAAAAGAGACCGATTAGGTTCGAAAGTAGAACCCTAAACTCCGCAGAACGGCGGTACTCACAATTCAAGAAGGAAGTCCTAGCCATCCTGCATTGCCTTAAGACCTTCCAGGCCTACCTATTTGGGAGGCGGTTCATCTTAAGGATCGATCCGGCGAAGGTCGTAGGGGCTCTAAAGAATTACAGGCCTATAGATCCGACGGTAGGGAGGTGGGTAGGATTCATCTGGCAGTTCGATTACAAGATCGAACGGATTGCTGGAATCCGCAACAAGGCAGACGGGCTGAGTCGGGTTTGCATCACTCTCGAAGTGATGGAGGATGCAGAGTCCATAGCCGCATTCCTCGAATACGAAGGAGGGACTCTCACGGTGGATAACGAAATGATGAGCAGGGGATGCACATCGGGAGAACTATTGATCCAGACTTTGGAGAAGGGGGCACCTGCCATAGTAGCAGAACTTAGAGAAGGACCAGTTACCACTCGAGGACGCAGAGAAAAAAAGGACTCATTGGAAGCGATAGTAGGACCGAAAGAGGAACTTATGGCAATGGCGGTCGAGGGAGGCCGGGAAGCAGTAATGAGCTTAGTGGAATCTTGGGAAAGGAAGGAGTTGCAATGGGTGGTAAACCAGATGCAGGAAGGAAAGGATGGGGACAAGGAAGGAGAGGAGTTTTTCTATGTCCAATCATACGAAGGGCTCTTTCGGGAGATCGGGTTGTTGTTGGTAGGAAACAAACAACCTACGAAAGTCAGTATTAAGGCAAGAGAAGAAGCCGAAAGGTACATCCTAAGAGGCGAGTATTTGTTTCGAAGGGAGGAAGGTGCTATGCCCAGAAGGGTTGAGTGCGGAAGACCTAGGCAAGTAGACGTTATCCAGGCAATGCACGACGTATTAGCTGGAGGTCATCGGTCGTCCAAAGGAACACTTGCAAAGATAACGCCASTCTATTATTGGTCAGGCATGGCAGGCATGGTCGCCGTATACTGCCAGACTTGCCTTATTTGCCAAGAACGAAGCTCGGTGCGGGTCTTCGAGCCGGTTAGACCAACGCGAGTGCTAGGGCCGGGGCATCTGGTCCACCTCGACCGTGCGGTCATGCCTGTATCAACAGATGGGTACAGGTATATCCTGGATGTGCGAGACAACCTGAGCGGGTTCGTGGAAGCAGTCGCCCTCAAAAAAAAGACAGGGAGGAGTGTGGCGGACTGGATAGAAGACTTCTACTTGAGGTATTCGTTCGTCAGGAGGTTTATAGCAGACAATGGACGGAGTTTGTGAACCAAGAAGTATTGGGGATGCTTAAGAGACTCTGTGTACCGATCAAACTCATCGAGCCGTATCACCCCGAGGCCAACGCACCTGTGGAAAGGGGGCACCGAACCTTGAAGAACACGATTGCGAAGCTCGCAGCGGACCATCTGGGGAATTGGCCTAGGTATCTTAAGCAGGCCGTCTTCGCAGAGAATATGACCCCTAAAAGAAAAACAGGATGTATCCAGGCAGAGCTGTGGTACGGAAGAGAGATCGATTTTCTTGTGGAAGCCTTGGTACCTACCTGGAATAGGTTAGATGATGATCCGCAAATGACCACTGAAGATTTAATCGAGGCAAGATGTCAACAGATCCTTAAGAACGAGGAGGTCATGGAAGATATCGCCAACCGGGTACTCGACAACAGAATGAGGGACAAAGCAAGGTGGGACCAGGTTAAGAATGTCAGAAAGGAGCCACTTTAAGTGGGACAGATGGTATCGTTAAGGAACTCGACACTAGAAAGTACTTGGTCGGGACAGCTGGGAAGGAGGTTCAAAGGCTCCTACCGGGTCGCCGAGCGGGTGGGACTGAACACCTTCGAACTGGAAGATTTGAATGGAACTGGATTGAAAGGACCCTTCCCGGGGCGACGATTGGTCAGGTTTCTAAGTCGGGACCCAGTGGAACAATGGCTTCAGGAGGCCGAAGATAAGGAAACTGAGGAGCCACAAGCTAAAGACTGACCACAGCCTTGCCCACACTATGGTTTGTCGTTGACCATGTTCATGAGACTGTCATTTTTTTGGGGACTGGCGCTTTGGCTTGGACTGACAGAGGTTGAAAGGCAGCGTGACTTGGGGGCTTGCAATATCTGGCTTGTGTGACAACGGGAAGGGATGTCTGGGGCATTGTACCGTAGTTTTTGACCGGAAAAAAATGGGGTCATCACAAACGACGCATTCGCATGTATAATAGGGGCCTGCTGCGAAGGATGTTGGGGACATTCTGAGAAAAATGGGGGGACTACCTACCAGACCGGGGGAATGGGTGCATGAGGGGCTTTGCGGGTGTTGTTTTGTAATACAGGGTCTAAAACAAAAGAGAAGATGAAGTTCGGTGACGAAAATGACAGCGGGGCAATCAACAGGCCTACCGAAGGGGAGGAAGCAGGACCAAGCCGAGGGAGGAGAGCGGCAAAGAGAAAGTTGTATATAGGACTCATGGGTGGCCCAGAGGTAGGCAGGGAAGGAAGGAAATGCTTGTGTAGGAAACCCTTACCCCTCCGCGAGGGAGAAGGTATAGAAATCTCATCTGACAGTGAGGAAGGGAAGGAAAAGGCAGAAGTGGAAGAAGGAGGCAATGCAGAGATGGGGAATAAGGTTCAGGTCTCTGACGAGGAAGGAGTTAACAGGGGCAAGCGACGTGAGACTTGGCATGGGGAAAGCGAGGGGGGACAAGACATGCACGACAAATATGAGGAGGGTGAGGAAAGAATGGAGAACCCGCTTGAAGGACGAAGCGGCCACGACAGTTGCGAGGGGTATGGGACGGGGACAGAGATCCCTTTTACCTACGATCTTAAGAACCTTGCAAGTGGGTATAGCCCCATACAGACAGAAGACGAGGAGGACGAGGAATAGGATGTGCGAGAAGTTATAGAAATCAGCAGCGGGGATGAGAGGGATGAGATCTCGAAGCCTAGGGAAGAGGGGCGGCCTCCGATGCACCAGCCAGGCGATGGGGCTTTCAGATGGGAAGACGAGTTTGAGTCAACGCCCAGTCATTGGTTTCAGCAATGGACCAATGTGATCAGACACGAATGGATTATCAAGACTCGGGAACTCGCAAGGACAGAGGTTGAAGCCACACCACTGGATTTTTTCAACGAGGCAGAGTTACGAAAAATTGTGGGGATGAAAAGAGAAATCGAGACCTATGGCCTTGGGGTTAGAAAGCTTGCCGAGGAACGGGGTGGACAAGGGACTGGGCAAGACGAGGCGCAAGGCAGCAATATGAACTAGGTGTTGACTTAGCATTGAAAATGATTGCTGCTTTTCTGTCTGCGGAAACATAAAAATGACAAGAACGTGTACAGTATGGGCAAGCTTGCTAAGGATGAAGTAAAAAGAGGGCCAGCTAAGGCTGTGTCACGATAAGATAGAAGATAGTTTTTGAGGTTACTTTTTGGATGAGCTACCTTGGGTACATAAGACAAAGACATGGGATTTGGGTTGAGACCAATTGGGAGAGGGTGTATTGTGAATTCTGGATGGAATAAGGATTCTGCTTTTGAGAGGGGAAAACCTTGAGTACGCATTGACGAGCGAACCATGGCATTGAATGATTGGTCGAGTACAAGAGAGGTTAGGGAACCTATGGGTTAAGGGGCGTGAAGAATACTCCTTCCCTAGGAGCCTAATCCAACTGAGTCATGAATGAGACTGAGAATAGCCGAAACCTGAGTGATCAGGAAGAGTGAAAATGAAAGGGGCGCCTTTGTCTTTTGTTATGGATGAACGGTCGGGTGGGCTAGTGCTGCTTGGGGTCGCGCGCCCCAACTCGAGTGCTAGACGCTAAGTCGGATGTACGCATGGATGGTACATTACTGTGAGAAATGGAATGGAAAGTACATTACAGTGAGAAAAGGAAGAAAGAGAACAACACGCAAAAGATGAGATGACCACCTTCTAACCTCCAGGACAGAAATGGGATCCTTAACCTCGAGGCTCACCCCCTCGGGCACTAACATTGAGAATGGAAAGGAATGGCCCTAACCAGGCTGTTCGACTTAAGAATGGAAAGGAATGGCCCTAACCAGGCTGTTCGACTTGAGAATGGAAAGGAATGGCCCTTACCAAGCTGTTCGACTTGAGAATGGAAAAGAATGGCCCTAACCAGGCTGTTTGACTAGAGAATGGAAAATAACGGCCCTAAGCAGGTTGTTCGGGAATGGACCCTGACAAAGGTCATTCCTTTTGAAATAGGCACTGGGGTCCCCTGCACATTTGATTGAGAAAGGTTGATTGAGAATGTGCTGGAATGAGCAATAAGAGATGGAAAAGGCCGATGGGTCGGTCATTGAAATAGCCAAAGGATGGATGAGAGAGATGGAAAAGGTCGGTGGGTCGGTCCTTGAAATAGCCAATGGGATGAATGGAAGAGATGGAAAAGGTCGGTGGGTCGGTCATTGAAATAGCCAAAGGGATGGACAGAAGAGATAGAAAAGGCCGGTGGGTCGGCCACGGAAATAGCCAGGGGGGCGGATATGAATGAGAAGGACAGGATAAAGAAGGCAAAGCCTTAAAGCCGAGAAGGGCAGGGACCGTTGGGACGACGTCGGCCCGAACACCCTTACAAGGGTATTTGGGCACATTTTTGCATCTCACAGAAGATGCATCATCAACAGCATTCGAGAAAATGTCCCATTTCTGGGCAACCACAACCAACTCCCAGCAGGTGGGAGTGGCACTCGCATTTTGTGATTGAATCAGAGAGTGTGAGGGCGTGCACCTTGAGGGCGTGCACCTTGAGGGCACGCATTAAGCTAGCTAGACAGTTACTCAGTATAAACCAATAACCCCGCTTGGCAGTACGAGCTAGGAGTAGGTTAGGGCCCAGCCTCGCACGCGCTGACGAAATTTCAATCCATAGACAATTCTACAATTGAGAGTACGGCTGAAGGAGGGCTCCGTTTGACTCACGGCGGGTGGCGTTTGGGGGCCGCGCCGTGCCGGCCACGCAGATACTAGGTTTGACCATGTGTTGTCGGCAGTAGGAGCCGTGACAAACTTTGGCTAGGATGGCACGGGCTGGGTACGGTGTGAGTGAAAGCCAGGGTCTTTCCGACTCGGAGATAGTAAAAGGACACCCTTTTGACGGATATGGTGGAGCAGGAAAGCCTCGGCCTTTGGCTGCAGCACGGCGGGCCTACATACAAGATGAGTCTAGTAAACACGGCCCTAAGGTCGCAAACACGGGCGTGTGGGGCCACGGGCTCAGGCAACAAGCCAAACGGTAGCCTTGGCGCACACTTTGCAGGCCCAGGTAGGTTGTAGTTACTCTTCATAAGAGAGATTGCACCTGCTACAACCAGGCTTGGGCTTAGCCCTATTAGTTACAGCACTAGACTTTCAGCCAGCAGATCCGGGGATCGAGACCAGCCGCCAGCAGCAAAGGAGCGCAGGAGAGCTGAGGGGTTGAGGGTCCTGCGGGGCTATCCCCCTTCGTTTTGTTGGGAAGTCCGCCTACGGGACCGGCGAGCAGGACCAAGGGCAGGGTTCAACATGTCCTCCTTTTCCCCTCGCTTCGTTCCCATTTTCATTTTAATTTTTTAATGATTATTACCATTTTTTTTATAGGTATTATTAATTTTAAATTTTTGTTGGGCTTGGTCCGACGCCGGTACATGGGCCAACCGTGCAACCCGAGAGCCTAACTCAGTGGGTACACCCACGAACTGTTGAACTACAGATGACCAAAAATAAAAGTATTCTGATTACCCGATGTCGTCAGCGGTATGTCGGTATTTCAAAGGCATGACCCTTAAGCAAGAGAAAGGAAAGGGCAATGTGCCTGACCAGGGTGCAAATTAGGCACACCGCCCGTCGCACCGCTATTTGCCATGAGATACTTGAGTGTGAGTATGCCCATGGGGACCCGCGGGGTGGTGGACAAGGCTTGGGAGGCCGTGACCAGGGGATACAGCGGACACCAACTTCGACCTGCTGTGTGAGGCTTGGGTGTGGGCCTGCCCAGTCCCATTTCTGTAGTGAGAGGTTTGAGTGTGAGCGTGCCCATTGAAGCCGGTAAGGCATCAGACCGGTTCCACAGATTCTTTGAGGTCCCAAGGGTACCATCTTGTGTATGACCACTTGACAGCAGCCTCAGTTGTATAGCCGCGGGGTACGGAGATTTGTGGTCACATTTAAGGACGACCGCAGATGCCCGATTTTATTTATTTATTTATTTATTTATTTATTTATTTATTTATTTTTGGTATTATGTTCGAGAATTGGTAGAAATTAATTCACAAGAATTCATGCACAATTTGTGGGTAGTGCCGTGTGACCAGCAAACTGAGCAAAGTACTAAGTTGCCGCTACTGCAGACGGCCAGGGCTGGTCCCATCTGAAGAAGTACAGCGATGTTACCTGAACCATGCCCAAGACTGGTCTATTCCAAAATCTGCATGTTTTGCAGGTTTGGGGCTGTAGTATGAGCATTTCCAATGGGACCAGAAAGGTGGTCAACTATGGCTGAGCAGGGCGTAGCCAGAGGGAAAGCCAACATATATAGGCGAAAACCTACTCAAACCGGTATCTAATTCCTCCCGTAGTTTCCCGCAAGATAACTGAAACTACTGGACCATTTTACGGCACGACAATGTGACCGTGCGATGTAAATCGAAGGTGGGACCGATGGGCTAACTCAGTTGGTACGCCTCTGAACTGTTGAAATGCAGACCTGAGTTCGAGGTCCGTTGAGAGTGGGCGAGTAAGATACTATTAACCCTGGGTTATTAAAAGGACCGGTCTGCCAGGGATGATATTTTAGGGCCGCCGCCCTGTCTGAGTCCTCCGGGACATCTGTTAAGGTTGAAGCAATACCCCAGCTGCGGGGGCGGTCACGGGCGTTTGGGCCATGTGTGGGTGACTGAAAATCCGGGGGCTTGTTGCTCCCTGAGTTGTAGTCTTGCGAAGCAACTTCTGCTATAAGTCTGGCAACAGTTCCGAGGCCTGTAGTAAAACCAAATGGCTCGGCTCAGTTAGAGCACTCACCACTGCAGGCAGGAGCATTCACGTTCGTATCAATACGTGAATACGGTAAAATACAAGTAGGGAAGTGCAATGGTGAAGTCATCCTTGTGAGTAGTGGGGGATCGTGATCCTCGATTCTTGCTTTTTTTTTTTTTTTTTTTTTTTTTTTTTTTTTTTTTTTTTTTTTTTTTTTTTTTTTTCTTCTTTTTTTTTCTGTCGTCGCTTTGAAGATGGTTCTGGCTTTTATGCCTCTTTCCCTAGAGGGATGAACCTGGCGCCGTGTTTGATCAGATTTATCCCACGCTGACTTATGCCGGGAGGCTGCAAGGAGTACTATATGAAGTGAGCCCGACAGCAAGGCACGAGGACGCTGCTATTTCGAAGACAAGTTGTTGAGGGATTGCATAGTGGCAAGCAGCGTTAAGTGGGAATGCGTGCGTTAGCAGCAGACGAGGCGGAAGAAAAGGAAGAAGAAGACGGATGCGACGGGGAAGAGGGAAGAAGAGGATAGAAGACGGTGTAGTTCGCTCATTCCTTGATGGAATAGGGCGAGGTAAAGGTTTGGCGAATTCAAATCCGAGGTTAGTTTTGGTGTAGGTTTAGTATAGAGAGAGATAGGAGAGAAAGGGCTTGCGCGATGATGGCGGGGAAGAGGTGATGGTGAAATCGAAAGTTGCGTAGCTCGCCCGTTTCTCGATGGATTTGGGCGAGGAAAGATGCTAAACCAGGGTTTCTGGCCATTGCGAGGCATTAATTGTTTTGGATCTGAGCAATAGGGGCTGCGCCATTGCTATCAGAGGTTGAGTATAGTAATGAATCTGGCCGCATTTCTAGCAGAAGATTCATTCTCATTTTGCAGGCTTGGTGACCAGCGGGCAAAGTGTCTCGTTGTGTTCTAGCGGGAAATTCACCCCTTGCCTCATCGCCATTGAAGCACCTGTGACGGGCGATGCTATTTCTTCATCATCAGTGTGCATGCATGCGGCCAAGGTCTCGGCCAGGTTCATTGGTAGCTTTACATGAGCAGGGGCAAGGCGGGGGTCGAGAAGTAAGCACCAAGAGGAGAGTGGGGCCGAAGGAGAGAAGGGAAATGATACTTACCTGACCGCACAGTTTGTTTTGACGTCTATCATTCTCATTCATGGTGGTGGTGGTGGTTGTGGTCTCCATCGCCGCGCCATGATCCTCGCCCCCATGTTATTGTGGTACTCGCCTACGTCCAGTTCACCGCAGTCATCTTCATCGGGCCGTCACCATCGTCTTCATTCACGATGCTGCTCTTTGATTGCATTCGCCACAAGTGATCATGCTCGCGATCCCGGTCTGAGTGCAGATGCTCGTCGTGCCCGATGGTTGTAACTACCAGTCGGATTCAACCGTAAGTGCGTGCAGGAGCCAGAGAGAGAGAGAAAGAGAGAGAGAGAGAGAGAGAGGGGCACTCGCCACAATTTGGTGATTGCAGAAGAACGGAGCGTCGAGCTACGGTGGCAAACTGCAGACTCACTCGGCGGGATAATGGACGCTGCATCTGGCCGCATTTCTAACGGAAGATTCATTCTCATTTTGCATATTTGGAGAGTACAAGGGCGAGGTCTGTTGCAGCGCCCCTCCGCTCTTAACCACAACCGCTGTCTTGATCCGGCGTGCCTCACCGTGATGTCCGTTTTTGTGATCACCTCTTTGAGTTCAAACATTGTTCGTTGCTGCTATCGTGATAACATGCGTCATTACTCATGCAATCGTGGTTGTCATTAGAGTATGTTGCCTGGTATCATACTCGTCATCACAATTATTTTCTTGATCTTGATCCCGGTGCTTGGCATCGGGGTTGCTTCTATCTTAATGGCTGCGTTGCAGCTGGTTGCACCCTCCATCGTGAACTTGCTGCTTTTCCCGTCGAATGTACCAAGTCACATGGACTACCCAGGTGCATTCCAAAAAACTATTACTTTCTGTTTTTACTAGGAAACTGCACCCAGATTTCGAGAGAGAGAGAACGAGGGTGAGACTATAGGAAAGAGAAAGTAGGAGGAAGGAGCACGAACGAAAGGGAAAAGCGTGGTGAGAGCGAGGGCTGACAAATACTTACCTCACCTGCCGTGCTCGAACGCACGGGAGCCAAGACAATGATAAAGGCCGGGATGGTATGTCGGTGCCTCTTCCTCGGTTTTTGAACGAAAGACTCACTTTCATTTACTACGTTTCGTGATTAAGAAGGGAGGGGCCAGCGGCACGGTCAGACTGTGGCTACGTTAAGAGGATACGGTCTGCTGATATTTGGGGTGTTGCTGCCGTCCAGCCTGTTGAATTGTCGTTTGTCCCTGGGGTGATGATTGTACGTCTGAGGAGTTGTGGCTGCAAGTAAGAGTTGCAGCAGTAGCTTGGAGCTTGATGCAGATCTTCGTTCGATGCTAAAGTACTTATATCCAAACCACTAGGAGTTGTTGCTGCCGACATCTCAAGTTTAGGCTCACAACGACTATGATTCTGACAGTCTGCAGTCATCCTAAGTTAAGTTGTTGCCTTTGACCAGGTCGGTGGTACCGCTGTAGCGGCGGGACAACCAGTGTGGCTGACTGAGTGTAGCGGTGTCTGTCGCATCATACCGGATTATTGTTTTCAGGGCCAATGGTACGGCTGTGTAATCAATGTAGCACCTGTTGTTATTTTGGTACTCTTTGCGCCGTCCATACAGCATCTGCTTTCTTCGATAGCACTGATTGCAGGGCACTGTTCACCACGGTGAGCCGCCATTGCTAAAGTTCGTGACTTGAGCCACAACAGTAAGTGTAAGCTGCTGCAGCAAGGGTAGTTGATGCCACAGTATTAGCGTTGCAGCTACCAAATGCCATTAGGACGGTTGCTGCAACAGCTACTCGTGCTTTCAGGAGTGGCGACGACGACCTGAGCTGCTGCCGTAGATCGGTTACCAAGGTTTATTGCTGCTGTACTTCGGTCATTGGGGGCATGCGGAGCGAACGGTACATTTGTTGTGCACATTTGGGCAGAACGGTAAGATTGCGCCTCTGAGCTTCTTGTACGTGGGACGCAATGTTTTTATTAGAAACGGAAACTGAGTTAGGCGCTGCTGCTGCCCGGATCACTGTTCCTCATTTGCGCGTCACCATTGTGCACCATTTCTTATTCACGACGGGGTCGCTGCTGCGAGTTGGAGGACTGTTACTCTACGTTTCGGCTGTGGTTTGATCGTCTTCACTGCGTTTATTGGCCATCATTGCGGGGCCCTCAGGAGTGGAAGACTACAAGGCCCTCTCCCGCAAGTCTGAGTGAACCTCTCTCGTATCTTGAGAGTCTGAACTTTCTTCTTCTGCCATTCTTACTCTCAGTCTAGTCTTTTGGTGCCGAGAGGAAGGCGGCAGGCGGGATTGAAACCCGTAATCCGCGCCAAGACCTCTGTGGGAGGTTTGCCCCACCGATTGCGGGAGCTCTGGCGGAACCCAGGCGGGGTTCTGGAGGCAGAGAATTGCAGGTATAACTCTCGTTTGACGCATATGATCCCTTCCCCTATCTGCTATCCCCTTGGGTATCAGAACGTATATGTGAGAGGCTACTACTTTTTCTGTTTATTATGTTTGACAGAACATGCACTGTGAAAGGTTCAATGAACAAGTATATATGAGAGACCAGATAACCCTTGAGTGAATTCAGACGGAACGAATTGGGGGAAGGTGGGAGAAAAGGGTTATGCATACGTTTGACTGGCTCAACCCAAGGCTGAGCCCCTCCGGGTGGATGTGGACTCACTGCTATGTTTTATTGAGGTTTGTTGATCTGAATGAGTGGCTCTTATGGCTGGTATACCCGGGTGGGATAGGATCAGTCGCTGTTTTATTTGAGGGTTTCTGAACAGGAGGACGGGCACCCCGGGTGGGGAAGGCTCAGAATCCTGGTGTTTATTTTAATGAGTTGCGGTGCGTGTTTTCTTCTGAGGGAGTAACGGCATAAGACTAAGCGTACCCTAGGGTTAGGGCGGCTTAGTTATGAACCACGAATTAACTGGCCAACCAAAAGTATATATTTTATTGAACTTATACTTCTGACAAACGGGCACCCCGGGTGGGGAAAGCCAGTCAGTAAGTCAAGTAGAACTAAGGAAGAGGGAAAGAGGTGAAGATTAAAACAAAGGTAATTGGGCAGACTTAACGTACCCTAGGGTTAGGGCGGTTCAGTTATATGCTCGTGATAACACTAAGGAGCAGAGAGTTAGTATAAATTTGTTTTATTTTCCCTTATAGACATGAGGCAGGATCGGAAGTTCCATTATTGGAAAGATTTGATCGACTGCTTAATAAGAGAGGGAAAAACATAAAGTCTGTGAAAATATTTGTACCCTATTTTCTATTGTATGGCTAACTAGGCGTACCCTAGGGTTAGGGCAGCCTAGCGATAAGCCTTTGTCGTTTAAAGTAAGTTGGACGTACCCTAGGGTTAGGGCGGTCCAGCGTTTCGGTGTTTATAACTGTTCAGGCAGATCAAGCACACCCTAGGGTTAGGGCAGCCTGATCACATTGCCTTATGTAACTTAAACTGTATGGCTAACTAGACGTACCCTGGGGTTAGGGCGGCCTAGTGATATGCTTTTGTCATAGATGTGTTGTGGGTTGGACGTACCCTAGAGTTAGGGCGGTCCAACTTTTTGTCGTTTGTATTTATGTTCAGGCAAGCTAGACCTACCCCTGGGTAGGGATGGTCTAGAATGATGCCGTATGTAACTTTGTTTAAAGCAGATTGGGCACACCCTAGGGTTAGGACAGCCCAGTTTTATGCTATTTGTCGTCAATTAGGCAGAAGTCAGACGTACCCTAGGGTTAGGGCGGTCTGGTCATATGCCTTATGTGTACAGTTCATGTTATGTTGGGCATACCCTAGGGTTAGGGCAGTCCAAATGTGCGTACTTTAATTGTGTACCTAGGCAAGTCAGGCATACCCTAGGGTTAGGGCCTTGTCTGACCGTATGTCATAGGAAAGGGGGATGTAAAAGGAAAGGAACTAAGCGATTTAATGAACTACTTGGACTAAATTAATGTGGGATTGTGAGAGATGTTTGGTTATGCATGTTTGTGGGCTTTCACTCTGGGGCATCTCTTTGATAGTTTAGTTATTTTAGGTGCTCGCCGAGTGCTAGAGCTATAGGCAGGTAGGATGGATGATGGGAAGGAAAACTTGGGATAAGATAGAACTGACTCTACTTGGAGTTAAGATCAGTGTTATCGCACAGCCTCATCAAGAGGTCGTACAGATTATCGCTGATTCTACCTTTCAAGTAAGTGTCAGAATTAGTCTCAAGAATAGTTATGTCTTGTCTTTTCAGTTTCAGCTTTATATAAATCTTGGTAACCTCCTGTTCCTACGGGAAGCGCAGCCAAAATTTCTACAAATCTGAAAGAGTTAGTCATTTTTTGAACTCGTAGAAATTCTGGAAAGACACTTTTCCTACGGGAAGCGCTGCCGAAATTTCACAGAATTTAGGAAGTTAGATTATATTTTAGCTAAGAGAGACTTGACAAATCCACCATGGGTAGGGGAGATGCTGCCAAATTTTTCTCAGTGACTTGGCGTTAGTGGGGGAAGCTGAACGTGAGACTGATAGAGGAGCTAGGGTATGAATTTGGGAACTATCCTGTACTCAGGTTGAACATAGTAGTGGTTCTCTTTGACCTATACTGTGATGCAGGTTTTCACATCCGATTGAAGGCTCAAATTGTTCGGCCTGATTCTACGAAAAGATCACTTGTTTGTTATCACTGATAACATGTCGGTTGCCGATTCGTCGGTTTACGACTCAACTTTCTTATTTCTCCTTCCTTTCAACCTAAGGCCTTGGCCTTTGCCAGGATTTGTATGTTTCTTTGGGTTTTCACCCAGCTTCTTTATAAATCGTCATTTCTGAAAGACTGAGTACCTTTGTTAAGGATTGATGGGGAAATGGTTGGGCTTGAGTGCATAAGGCAGGGTATGAGCTGCAGGAGGCTGAAAAGTTGACCCCTTTTAGCGCGTGTGATGTTCTTTGAATGTTGTGTATATGATTACAGGTATGTATGGAAGAGTCTCATTTGACTCATGATTGAGTGATTATGTTTTGAATTCAGATGGGCAAACCACACAACTGTCGTGAGAGTGTACTACCCCACAGCCTGTTGTTTTGGGTAAGATTGTTTTTTTCCCAGCCCGATGATGTGATAATCAGAGTAAGCGTACGCTCGGGTAACCCTTATGGGACTATGCGACCGCACGCTTGCGTCATTCTATTCTCTTTGACTTCGTGTGGTAGGGCAGTTGTCCCAAGCCTGGAAACCAAGATCCTTGTCCGGGACGTCCCAGGCCCCAGACTAACATTGAAGGTATTTTTTTCCGATAGTGCTAAGAGGATTTGTTTTTCATCCTTGTTGAGGTTATTTTGGTGGAACGATAAAGTTCCGGGCGGAAGGATTAGCGTGTCGCTGGTGATGCGCCAGACAACTCACCACCGCTCCGAATTCCTTCCTGCTCTAGGGACTATCTTACCCAGCACTCTTTGGGGCACCTCAGGGTGCAGAAGATGGTAAGGCCCTCAGGGCGGTCTTGCGCTTGCTAAAGGTTTACCCCCCTTAGTGTGCGCTTCAGCCAACGCCTGAGTATCGAGAGCGAACCCATGGCTCAAAAAGAGGCCACTCGTGTATGGGCATCACATAGTGCGCCGACATCACGACTACGTGCGCAAATCCGCATTGTTGGTCGATATGCGTAGGTCCTGCATCAGTGCGGCATTATACTAAACCATACGCGCAACACTTATCGATTTTCGCGCTCTAAAGTTATGGGTCAGGCGGAGAAAGCAAAAGCACATTATGGCCAGTAGGCTCGAGCTTCGGCCGCGCGAAGCGACGCGTAGACAAGGAATCATCCCTAATCGGCCTATGGGGCCCCGCGTACGAGTCTCCAACATCTCGAACGTCGGGCGACCTATGGGCCTGATTTTGGGTCTTACCCATGCGCACCCTTCGCGTTGGCCTACCCCTTCCAGTTGGGACGGCTATCAGACTATTTGCAGTTGCTTCCTCCCTTAAGTTATCATGGTTGGACGTTGTAGTCTGTGGTAGCCGTCAAAGTCAAACCCCTTGATTTTGGCTACCGCGACAACCCTAAAACTGTCTACTCAACCCCTCTGCACAGGGTGCAGAAGAGGGTGTGGTCTTCAACCGCACATGGCGGTTGTCTGGCGTCGAGAGATTACCCCTCAAAGCGCCTGTCAACCGACACTTGAGTGTCGAACGCGACCCTCGAAATTATCAAGGGCTGCGAGGCTACGAGTACCACATAGTACCCCATCAACGCAAATGCTTGCGAATGCCCGCATGGCTGGCCGATAATGAGGAGGCCGTGCGTGCGCACGACTCTTATACAAAAGTCCAGCGCGCGGTACCTACCTGATTCTCGCGACATGAAGTTATGGGTCTGATACTGAAGGGACTAGAAGTGTTGTGATGTTTTGTTTGTTTTGTGTTTTTCCATGTGTGGGTAGATGTGAGTGTTGTGGTGTAACGCGTGGTGTGTGTGATGCGTCCTGGTCGACCGGCACTGAGTCACGTTTGGGACCTCAGCCCCCCAATACATCGATTCGCGTACGTGTTCGATTTTTCGGGCGTTCGACCGTGCGTACCCCCTATACTACAGCGAACGAGAAACGCCCTCGCCTGGGCCACCTCTGCAATTGCATACGAAAAACTTTCGCATGTGGTTCAGTAGCTCGGCGGGGATACGCCCACCTAAGGGATGGTGACAGCTCCCGCAGGTGGAGGTAAGCGATAAGCGGTGCCTCGCATGACACTGTCCTGTCGTAGGGGCTCGCGAGAGGTACGGCTGGCGCACTCGGCCGGAGCGGCCAAAACGCTCTGCGACAAAGTTCTGCAAAATCCTGCGTTACGCGGCCGGGAGGGTCCCCATGCGGGACCGATGCGCTCGACAACGGTCACAGAGATTGGGTGCTGAGGAATGAGAGAATTGAGGAGTGAATGGGCAGAAGGGGCAGTCTTGAGAAATGGCTATTGAGAAAATGACCTCCAGACCGGCCAGGTGGGTGGCCTTGTTGATGAGAGGCTGTCGGACCAGCCATGAAAATCAGCCTTGGAAATAGTATGGGATTGAGTTTTTGAAGATTGAATATTGCATTGCATAAGCCAGGGGACCCTAGGCAACTTGATGTAAGGTCGTCGGGCCGACCATGGAAATAGCAAGAGATTGAGCTTTCCTTTTTTTTCTAGTCTCAGGTCTCAACATAAGGGGGATAGCAATGCCTGCATCGCGACCCCAAGACCTCAACCCGTTAAGGGAAAAGTCTCAGCGCGACCTGCTCCTCATAAGAAGGAATAAGGGTTGAAGGACCAAAACACATCTCTCTTTGATTGATGTTGGCCGTCCGGAACCAACCCCGACAACGAGCTCTCGTCGGGGAGTTCAAACTACGCCTCATGTTGAAACCTTAACGTCAAGGGCGTGGTGCCAAACGGGCGAGAGAGCCATTCTTTTTCCTAAGTCTCATTTTTTCTCCCCAACCACACGCCATGCCGTAGAGGGGCGGCACGTCCATTTGGAATGGACCACAGCCACTCGCGTTAAGTTGAGCAGCACTGTCTAGAGGGAGGAATCGGGCGTGGTACCGGGTGGAAGCCGCAACCACCACAGGGCAAGTGACACCGCCCTGCCGGATCATTACAACCGTTCCGGGACTAACCGCGAGGTCTTCGTAACTGCACTCGTAGACTAATAGAGAACCCCAACTCTCTTGAAAGGAAGAGGACAGATCCAAGAAAACACCACTCGGGAGGGACGATTCGCGAGAAAGCTCTTACGGCAAGATGGGGTCCTGAGAGGCTTGGAATGGACCTACCTTCCAGATGTGGGGTGGTACCTCAGTGATGACGCCCGTCTCGTTAGCACCAAAAGGTCGGACTAGAGTAGGGGATGAGGTGAGTTATCGGCAGGGGGAGGACTGATCACCCTTCCTTTTTGGGGCTGATGGGCCGGCATCCGTCTACTCAGTTGGCGGGCCAAGGTCTGCGTACCTCCGAGTGAGAACTAGTCGTGCGATGGGGACATCGCATTTTAAGTGGGAGGAAGGTGTGCCATCTACCGAAGAAAAAACGTGCAAAAGAGAAGGATACCATGAGCGTAAGGATACACGAGTAATTGACTTTGCGCAAACTTGAGAAAAGGTCTGGCAAGATGTCCAGAAGAAAATAATGAATGAGTAATTGACTTTGCGTAGGCTTGAGAAAAGGTCTGGCAAAATCTCCAGAAAAAAAGAATGGACGAGTAATTGACTTTGCGCAGGCTTCAGAAAAAGTCTGGCAAGATGTCCAGAAGAAAAGAATGAATGAGTAATTGACTTTGCGCAGGCTTGAAAAAAAGTCTAGCAAGATGTCTAGAAGAAAAGAATGAACGAGTAATTGACTTTGCGCAGGCTTGAGAAAAGGCCTGGCAAGATATCCACAAGAAATAATGAACGAGTAATTGACTTTGCGCGGTCTTGAGAA
>BFEA01000016.1:1558001-1584283 GCA_003427395.1 Chara braunii | reverse complement strand
TTTTTTTTTTTGGCAAAATCAGGCGGTTGTCCCTCAGGCAGAGGATGATAAGAGCATCACCCTGCCTGAGGAAGATCCTTAGATTACTCCTTTCTATTGGTGGGGAGCTGCACCAACGGGTCCAGCGTCCCTTGGGCAAAACAGGATAAAATAGCAAAAGAGAAAACTACGGCGCAGTCAGGGTTTGAGTTTGTAATTGCACTTGAGGCAAAAGGGCCCGTAATGCTGAATGTATATGGCATACGTTTTGGGTCCGGTGGGGTCGCGTGGGGGGGTGTTGTATTCGCGGGATTGCCTCAAGTGCAATTACAAACTGTTTTCGTGACTGCGCCGAAGTTACCCCATAGCAAAATCATAACCAGAGGGCTTCGGAATTTTGAGGGAGGGCCCTGTCCTCATTCTCATCCCAGAGATGACGAGACAAGACCAACTGCTTATTGTCCGAGAAGCTAACCCAGCGGAACTCTGAGGCCCAGCGATTGAAAAGAAGCTGCTGAGCTTCTGAGCTCATTGGTAAGCTATTTCTGACTTTTCGCCACTCAGCTAGAATCAAGTTTCTAATTGCTAACTTAAAGGAGTTCCGTAGGCGTGAGACTGTCCAAAAGACTTTGTTAAACCTGCGATCCCTTCGAGCCATCCAGAGTGTCCAAAAGCCTACGATACGGAATTTGTTACCGATCTTTGATCTAGTAGTGGAGGATTGATCTCCAAAGAGAACTAAAGATTTTGTCCAGTACGACAAAGTTCCGGAAGCTGCAAACCAGAGTCTGTTCACCCATTCCCAAAAAAACCTGGCGACCACGCATTCCCACCACAGGTGGGAGGAGTCCTCTAGGGACTGGTGCGGGCAAACGTCGCATGTGACTGACACTTCCGTATACCCTTGTCTGCACACCAGGCAGCAGTGGGTACACTGTTGTGCAGGAGGAGCCATTCAAGGCCTGCTAGTCGAACTTCCAGAGTCTCTAGAATAGTGCAGATAAAGGATTGGACCCATCTGAGACCTAGTTCCTGCATCTGCATTTTCTTCGATTGTCTGTTCCATGAGTCCCAGGCATGGATCTGAAGCGTTGATGCTTTGGAGTGCAGCCTGTAGCCAATCTGTGATGAGTAATCTGCCAGTAGCACAGTGGAGACTGAAATTGAGTCATCCGTTATGGTCCATCCAAGGCGCGTTTCATCTGCTTTCCAGTTACTGAAGGGTGTACCTCCTTTAACTGGAGTGAGCCTTATCTTTCCGTCCTTGTCTGTATGTTGCTTGATCTTCACCTCGAGGAGGTGCTCCAAACTGATGATCTGGGAGGGCGGATCTATCCGCCTGAGGAATCCTATCCTGGCCTGGCGCTACCACAAGGAATCCTATCCGACCAGTCGGTACTCGTGATAGACGAGCGTGAAGGATTCTTCGCCCTCCGTTGGCGATGGCGGAGGCAACGATGCGGTAGTGGCACGAGTGCTCTAAGCTCGGGCCCTCGGCCAAGCGCCAGCTCGGAACGGTGCGGCGATGCGGTAATGAACCTGTCAGGTCGCTGCCACTCAAGTGTCACACTGGATCGGCCACACTCCTATCGGACTGCTAATGGGACCACACCCCTGGTCTCTGCGGTATAATGACAATAAAAAAGGCCTGAAAGAGCGTCCTGTCCAGATTCGGCAGGTAATTGAATTGGTTGGGCTTAAAAACAAGTGAACTTATGTATTTTTTTATTTTTTTTTGTCCTCATCGGGGACCTTGTCCAACTTGCACCGTTTAGTTGAGGCAGCTCAATGGTGCGACAGCTAAAAAAAATCATTTTAATTCAATTTCAAATGAGAAATGCATTTATAAATGGCAGGAATACAATTGTTCTCGTTTTTCATTTTTCACAATTGGAGTGGCATACGGGCACTTCCACAGCAGTAAATGAAGAGGTGCCCGAATCCTGTCCAAAAATGGCAAACGGAAGGAGGCTCGTATAGTTTCTCTTGAAAAACGCCTGTTGGGGGAACAAGAGGGTCGTTGAACTAGCTGTCTCGAAAAAAGGAGACAGCTAGTTCAACAGAAAGTGGCGAGGGTAGGGGTAGTAGTGCTCGAGAGAAAGGATTTATTTCTGTTTTTTGTTGTAAGAAAAAGCGAAGATGGTCTTTATTGCCCTTTTTATTAAAAACGGACCGTTAGATGAATTGGACGACGTGCATCTCCCTTGTCGCGTACAGTCACACAGGCTCGAAAACCCCACGTTGACCTACTAGCTCAACGGAGTTAGTGGGACAAGGTCCCCGGGACAGCCATATATTTTTCTCTCACATGTCATGGAACATATCTTTCTTGTCCCTGTCTACCACTACTCCTAAGGCTATACAGGGGACCCCTGCAAGCATAGCTTTCTACCTCTCTTCGGTGAAGGGAGGTTACCTCTCTCGGTGGAGAGGGGTAAGGGGATGTTTGCCCCTTTGCCCTAGCGTTTTAGGGTGCAGGGTTGGGGCCGCCGGTGGGGCCCCGGCTAACACAAGGACCGAGCATTTGCCAGTAACTGTGCCTCCCTTTTCATCTTCCCCCACCCTCATCGAGTAACAGTAGTGTCTAAAGCCAACACTCTCCCACACACCACACTCAACCCACTCACACACGCACTCACACCCGTGTTGGCTGCAGACCTTACTGATACCGACTGGGAGGATCCAGTTGACTATCTCAGTTGGCTGGCACCAAGAGTGCTACAGGCGGCCATGGGGATTGAACCCACGACCTCCTGGATGTCACTTGCGTGCCTAGCCAATTGAGGTAGGCCACTGGATAACTTATGGAAAATAACTATGGGAGCGGATAAAAGACAAATTAAATAACTATAAGAAACGATATTGCGAGGATCTGAGTCCTCAGCAGGCCTAAGGGGCCCCTGATGCAGATGTGCCCGCCCTAAGTGAAGGCGGGCGTAACAAATCACAAGAGGCCCTCGACTGCCAATTTCGTATTTGGGGTTCAGGCAGTTGTGACGTGCCAGTTGGTTGAGGGAAACACAGGCCGAGCAGCAGGGATATTCCACTGCACTCCAGACCTTTCTGAAAAAAATGCAGGCCCTGGGCAAGAATCGCAGCCTCATACACAGACAGTTGGGAGGCCCAACCGGCCTCGCAACTGCAACCGAGGCACAGCCTCCTAGGGCCTACGAGGCCCAGACCAGTCAGGGCGCCGGGGCAGGCAGGCTCTTCCCTTATAGGAAAGAGCTTGCTGCCTGGTGCCTCATTCAGGCACTTGCATGCTAGCGGTAGCGCTGCTGGAGCGGACGTTCGTAGGCTGCTGCTGGCGCTGAGAGGCAACGTGCAAGCACGTGCGGTCGTGTGGGAGTGAGGGCGCTGCTGAGCGCAGCGCCATAGCCCAGCCTTTTTTTTTTTTTTTTTTTTCCCAGTTGGCTGGGGCTTGGTCTACAGTGAGGCGCAGAGGAGCTCTTCGAGTGTATGGGAGGAAGATGTGGGTGTAAGTCAGGGAAGAGAGAAGAAGGATGATGATGATGATGTGAGGGCTCCTAATGAATCCTGGGCAGACTATCGGGGTTCAACCTCCTAATGAGTCGGTGAAAGTCCGACGAAACAGTCTGGCACCGTCATGTTTATTTTTCGTGTATAGCTCGGCTACCAGCTAGGCCGCCCGGGTCACCCTATTTTCCCGGGCGGCCCGGTCGTGCAAGGACCAGGGAAGGACCTAGCAAAATAAAAAAAAAAAAAATCGATGAAATCCCCCCCCAAAAAAATGTCATGCAGAAAATTAAACTGAACAAAAATCGATAAAATCCGAAAAAAAACTATGTCATGCAGAAAAATTAAACTGAACAACGTTTGCCTCAGGGTCACATCAAAATTCTGTACAAAATTTAAAACAAAAAAGTAAATTAAAAAAAATATATATATATATATCGTCAAATAGAACTGCCCGGTAAACCGTAGGCAGAGAGGGAGAAGAGGACAACAAACGAGGGGCTGTGACAAACTGTTTCGTCGGAGTTTCACCGACTCATATATATATATACTTGTCCCGGGCCACTCTGGTAGCCTAGGTGTATAGCGAATATGACAACACACAAACACTCTCTCACGCACGCGGGGCAAATGCGAGTCTCTTTTTTTGTTTTTGTTTTTTTTATTGATTGATTGATTGATTGGTAGCCCCCGCCAGCAGGGAAACGTTCGAATGTTCGAATGCTGGCAGGGGCTGCCATTCGCGCTTGGTTAGACTTCGCGAATGGCACCCCCCTCTCTTGATGATCGATCCTAGCCACTGATTTCTGCAGATCGGCAGCTAGAATCGATCACCCAAAAAAAGGCCTTCGCACAGCCTACAATTTTTTTTTTTTTTTTTTGAGGGCGTATGTTACCGGCCTTGGGGGGGCAGCCTGGACCGATTCGACCTCTCGAGACCTTCCCATGCATTTTGCGTTGGGACCGCCCGGTGGCCAACCAGGAGGGACAACCAGCCAGGCCCCCTCCCCGGGCGACGTCTAGGGCCCCGGGCGGCCCGATGACCAGCCTAGTCCGATTCGATTGGATCTTCAATTCAAAATTTGAACGACACAGAGAACATTTCCATGGCACATAACACCAATGCTTTGAGGAACGTGTCTGTCCACTATGTGTGGTTGTGGTTTGCTTTTTTATTTTCTTCTGGTTTCATGTCGTTGTAGTGCCCTGCCAGCCAGGCAGGGCATATTTCACGGGCGACACGTAACTTCTTAATGTTGTAGCATCTTGTATCCACCGTGAATCACAGCATAAGGAAGTTTTTTTTTCTTTTTCTTTTTAATTCGTTGTTTGTCTGGTACACAACCCTCACTTAGGGCACAGTCAGACGAGCACCTCACAGAATGTATTTGGAGGTTATTGTGGCGTGAGGAAGCTTTTTTTTTCTCTTTTTTTTTTTACCTTGTTGCTTTTTGGACGGAACGGCCCCGATTGTGCAAAACTCAGTGCTAAGTGAAAATCAGGCTCGACAAGAACAAGATCGAAGGTAATGGTGGTTTAAGCTTATAGCCAACAAAGCCATATTCTTCACTCATGTGTTGTACACTACATATCCTATTGTTTAAGTCTTCGTTCGGTTCCAGAGGCAATTATGGGTTCATGTCTGTTCTATGCGGGGAGCAAACCCTGCCTCTCTAAAACTTGTCACAAGCTGGAAAATGCATACGATGCTTCCACAACCAGCCAGGAGGCCCAAACGATTAATCTCTGCTAGTAGGCCCGAAACGCTTCCCAACATTCCCGTGGCTGGCCGCAGGACAGCGGGCTAGCTCAATTGGTTAAGGAAAGAGGTAGAGAGGAAGGAGGGTAGAGGACGAGATAGTGATACATGGGTCGGTAGGTGCCTAGATTTATAGACATAGTCAATGTGTCTGAGCACAAAGAGTAGGCACCTACTGACCAGTCCAATATTACTCGACTCAACATGAGAAAAGGGGTAGAGAGAGGGTAGGGACGATAGGGGAGGGAATATTGTACATAAGGATATGGCTAGTACATAGCACTACGGTTTTGATATGCATTTTTTTATTTTTTATTTTTTTTTAACTCACAAGTGTGCAACACGATGAAAGTTGAGGCTAGTTGAAATCTGGTTGAAATTTGTTGAAACCTGTTGAAACATGTTGGAACGTGTTGATAAACATTTAAAAATTCCCCCCAATCATTTTAAGCCCACTAAAAGTTGTTTGTAAGCACATGAAATCATGCTCCCTGTTTATGGACGATTATGGAAAATTAAAAACCCGCCTATCTCGCCGACTTTTTTTCTGTTGCACGGTCGCCTTTCCGCCACCTCCCCGAAGGCAACCACTTGCTGCCACGGTCGTGGTCCCGGCTACGCTCGTCAGTCTGGCCGCGTTGTTGGGCATTACGCCCTCCTCCATCGGTCCGCCTGAACGAGAGAGCACGACTGCGTGGGTCAGCGAAGGAGCGGGGCGATGTGTGTGGCCACTGTGGGTGGAAGATCCCTCCCAGTCTGGTATGCCTGATTCGGACGGGTAGTGGAGGAGTGACTACGGGCTAGGGACCTACCTGTTGGCCAGAGTGTCATTTTGTTCCGGTGCACAGAATAGCAGGAAGCGGGGGACAGGGTTGAAGACTACTTATGGGCGACAGTGCTACTCTACTCATCGTTTGAGGCCGAAGGCAGAAGCAGGAGAGGAGGGATGAAGGTTGGGCTTACCCTTGTTTCATTGGTTGTGACCTCCTGGGGTAAACCTTGGCTACTCGTATTCTCGAGTGCAACAGACTCTGCTGGAACCTGCGGTCAGCCCACACTCGGTCGTCCATTCGGCCATTCGGTCTGCTCCACGGGTTTGGAAGACTTACCAACCCAGCCGGTGTGCACCGCACCCGGACGTGTGAAGCAGTGAGGGACATACTGTGGGGTAGTAAGCGGCCTAATGGTTGATGGAAGGGCCCGGTTGCCTGATAACCAGGGGCCCATTTACCTCTTCGACTAGCTGCAGGCGAGCCAAGGACCGGAGGTGATGTTGATGGCCGATGCGTTGTGCTGCTAACTGACGGGAGTAGTCGATAGCAGGTCACGAGCTCGTGCATTTGCCGGTGGCCATTGTACTTAGTGTTGCAGGCGCTGTGGAGAGGCTGCGGCTGTCCAGATGGAGGTATCACTAGAACTGAAAGGTCGTCATAGAGCCAAACGGCTGAAGGTTGGCTTCGGTTTGACCAGACTACGGCGCACCGTGGCTACTATTGCGGGGCCCTGAGGCGCACCAAGATAACGAGGCCCTTTCACGCGAGTCTGAGCGTACCCTCCTTGTATCTAAGAGACCAAATACCTCTCCTTCTGCCTTTCTTACTCTAAGTCTAGTCTGTTGGCTCTGAGAGGAAGGCGGCAGGCGGGATTGCAACCCGTAGGACCGCATCAAGACTCTGTGGGGAGTCCACCCACCGATTGCGGGAGTTCTGCCGGAGCCTAGGCGAGGCTCTGGAGGCAGGGAACTGAAAGGTAACCATTGCTTCCTCTCTATAAACCCAGGTATAACCCCTACCTGTATCGCCTATTGCATCGCTGACTGAATATATGAGGTGCAGCCCTACTCTGTTTCTTCGTTTGACTTTCAGGACACTGAACAATACTAAGTAAAGGAATGTCTGMTCARGTCTCAGTTTCAACTTTSTTGGTTGYATGAAGTCAGACTGTTGAAAAGAACTKCATCAGGGAAGGGCAKRATGATGRGAKGATTTGTATGATGATTGACYGGGTCGTTAAGGCTGGGGAGTCCTCATAAGTTTGGGGAACCCCAGCGCTTTGTTTTATTMTGTTTTTGCATGRAGAAGTCAGACCCTTCTATAAGTGTASSGGGTCTGATTACTCTGAAGGTTGGGATGTCCCCATAAGTTYGGRGAGACCCAGTGATATGGTTTGCATGGAGGGTCRGACTTTTCTGTAAGTTCAGGTGGYCTGGCTGCTYTGACATGTGAGGGGTTTGATWRTGCTTGATTTTCAGGGACTCGGGGCGCTCAATAAGTTTTGGTGCCTTGGGTTGCCTTGTTTTCATTGGGGTTTTACTTGTTTCTMTGGTTTCTGAACRMGGAGACCGAGTTGTTCTGTAAGTTCARGTGRCTSAGTCTCTWCCTRCTCTTTATTCTGAAGAAATAATATTGGCAAAGAGKCAGACCCTYCTGTAAGTTCAGGGGRTCTGACTCAATGTCACKCACATGATGGCTCAGATMGAAACGAATTTGGMAGAGAGTTAGATCCTTWTGTAAGTTCAGGGGGTCTGGCTCAAAGCCTCACACATGCTGGAACCCAATGGTTATAACTTGGCTATATCTTATTACTATCTTATCTAAGAACGAGCTAATTAGACTGTTCTATAAGTTTAGGTGGTCTGACTATAGCCGTATCACAACTTGAAGAGAGTATAATTAAGAATAARATCGATRGTAAGTTGGGGCAGRCTGAGTTCAGTCATATGCAGYCTTMGAAGACGAAGRAGAAGASAGRTATATATAACCTGGATACTTTAARCAGTTCAGRGCGACTRGAGTGGTCTAGTCATATGCCCAAAGAAGAGAAAAGTAGTTGTGCCCTCTRTTTTTTGTATATTCAGTGGCTAAGTTGGRCGCATTCCATAAGTTTRGGTGACCTGCCTTTACGCCTTATGTAAGTTGGGTATAAGGGATTAAATCATTGAAAGATCATGAACTATTGTTTGTTCAGGTATACTTTGGGATGGTGAGAGTACTTACCTTTAAGATCTGGCTTGCATGTGGCTGAGTGAGATCACTACTTATCCGAGTTCCAGTTTGATAGGTAGTTGCTGTAGCTGCTCGCCGTGTGCTAGAGCCATAGGAGTTAGTTTCAATTCCTGCATTTTCTGTGATAGTTTTTTTTTACTTAGGTCAATTGTCGCATTTTCTTGGATCATTTTTTGTACTTGGTTTTGTATAAATCAGGGTAAGCTACTTTCTCTACGGGAAGCGCTGCCGAAATTTCTACAAATCCAAGGAGTTAGTCAATTTTTGACTTGTCAAAGTTCAACTTGTCTTTTCTTTATATCTGACCTAGTAAAAATCTGAAAAGTATCATTTTCTACAGGGAGTGCTGCCCAAATTTTTGCTTATTCAGGGAGTTAGACAAAATTGGACTTTGAGAAGTCAAAGTTCTTTTCAAATCTTGGACTTAGCTTTGTGTAAATTTTGGGAAAGCGCTTTTCTAAAGGGAGTGCTGCCGAAATTTCTGCAAAAATAAGGAGTTAGTTAAATCTTGTCTAAGTTAAACTCAAGTTGTCTTTTGAGTTCATATCTAACGTAGTATAAATCATGGAAGTCTCTCTTTCTAAAGGGAGTGATGTCTAAATTTTTACTAATTCAGGGAGTTAGACAGAATTTGACTTTCCAAGAGTTGAAGATTATTTCTGCTTTCATATTTGGACTTATATAAATTGGAAAAACACTTTTTCTACGGGAAGCGCTGCTGAAAGTTTCTTAGTTTAAAGGAGATAGATTATATTTTGACAGGTGTCGATTCTGGTAGTCCACAGATTACATTTTGACAGGTGGAGATTTTGATAGTCTACTCTAAATAGGAGAGATTCTGCTATGAGTCTACCTTTCTTTGGACACGCGATTAGGGGTAGGGTTAGATGTAATTAACTAAGAGGATTTTTGTGAGATTGTGATATGGAGGTTATTCTCCATGAGCTTATAGGTTTAGCCTGGGGCATTGACCTGTCATGTGTTACAGGTCCTCTTGATCGTTTTATTCAAGTTCAGGACTAGATTCAGCTTGATCCCTTGAGGATCATCTTCTGTTATCACTGATAACAGGTCGGTTGYCGATTCGTCGGTTTGCGATTCAACTCCAATCCACTYTTGCCACTCAACCTAAAGGCTTTAGCCCTGTGRTTTGAACTGWTTCATTGTRTTTTCACCCGRACTTTATTYMATGGYCATTWAGTTAAAGTACTGAGTAGTTATTTTGGGGAGTTGCACAAGAGTGAGGTTTGTATGGCTAAAGCAAGGAGTATGAGTGCAAGGAATGGTTGAAGTTGACCCCGTGTAGTGCGTGGACKTTTGTTCGAATCTTTGATGTGATTGCAGGTGCGTTTGTGGATCGGGCTCTAGATATGATTGCCTGCGATTACATGTATACATGGTTGAGAGGAGCCTCACTGGGATTGTGASAAGTGRTCGTCCTATATAATTAACCCTCATATATTTATARGTGTCTTGGGTMTTTGAGAGGCCTACTGTAATTAGGCATAAGGGTTCACCAGGTKAYGTCTTGAGAGAAAAGAGGGATTCTCATTTTACCTTTGCTTTTTAGAGTTGTATGGTTGGACGTTGTAGTCCGTGACAGCCGTCAAAGTCAAACCCCTTGACTTTCGCCCAGGCCTGGAGTGAGACTCATCACAGRGCCGCAGGAAAYGACTGYCACCMMAGGTATKGACCTGTGTACTASCCACTGTGCACAGAGTGCARAAGAGGGTATGTGGTCTTCAACCGCGCAAGGCGGCTGTCCAACGTCGAGAGATTAACCCTCAAGGCGCATGTYAGCCGAYACTTGAGTGTCGRATGCGACCCTCGAGATTAACGAGGACCGCATGAGTATGGGTACTACATAGTACGACATCATTGTGACTGCTTGCGTACGTTTGCATTGCTAGACGATATGAGTAGGCCCTCCGTCCGCGCGGTTTTATACTAAGTCTCGCGYGTGACGCCTATTCGATTTCCGCGTCGGAAAGTTATGGGTTGGCTACCGAGGGGCTAGGAGCGTTGTCGCGTTGTTTGGGTTGTGTCGTTTCGTATGCGTGTRTATGTGTGTGTTGTTGTCTTGCGGTTGTTAGAGTGGTGTGCGTGTGGTGTRTGRKATGCGTCCTAGTCGACCGGCGACKARCCGCGYTTGGGACCTCAACCCCCCAAGATGCCGGTTCGYGTGCGGGTTCGATAGAGGCGTACTACCGTGCGTACCCCCTATGCTACAGCGAACGAGAAAACACCTTCGGCTGGTCCACCTCTGCGACTGCAACTGATTAGCTCTGGTACTATGGACTGGTAGCTCGGCRGGGATACGCCSACCGAAGGGAGGTGACAACTCCCGTAAGGTGGAGGTAAGATGTGCCTCGCGTAGGCCCTATCCCTGTCGTASGGGCTCGCGAGAGGTATGGCTTGCGCACTCAGCCTCAGCGGCTTGCGGAAGCTCCATATATTTTTGCGACGAAGGATTTAATTCCAACTCCTGCGTGACGCGGCCGGGAGGGTCCCGCGCTGCCCTGGTGCGGTGTTGGACCGATGCGCTCGACAGGTGACGCCGTTGCCGGGGATAACAGTTGCCTACCGTTGTCCCTGGTGGAACGACATCCGGGTATTGGAAATGAGAGAATAGGCATATGAGAAGCTTCGTTGGGGCTATATGAGTGATCAATTGATATCTTGACTATTGATTGGAACCGCCGTAGAATAGAGAGGTCCTTAAAAATCGGGTCTAGATTCGAGGAAGGTTGATGATTCAGGCGAAGTGACCACTTTTGCTTTATTGACTGGTTTGGACAGGATGGTTGGTAGCAGATAGTGCTGGATAAAAAGCATGAAGTGAGGGTCGATTGTGCGATGGGGTTCTGATTGATGCGACCTGAGTTTGATTAATGTGGTATGAGTGACTCGAGGGTGATAAATGTTTTGATTTTGAGTTCGCTGGTTTTGACTAGCATGTTGGCATTTGGGATTGGTAACTCTCCCGATTCGATAGTCGGCAGGCTTGGGCGGTGCTTTGTGTGCTTGAAGGGGCTAAGGTTACGTATGGCTATTGTGAGAGCTAGCCCTATGATGCATTCTCTTTGACTACCATCAGAGTCGTCTGGGCGATCGGGAAAGCATCGTAATACGGTTGCATCAGAATGAATCTAAGGGTGAGTGAGGTAATATTCCTCTGTCAAGAGTTGAAAGTATACATCCTCTCCTAGGCGTTAGGCTAGAAATCGCCTGTGCGCTTTGAGGAGAAGTAGGTTAAGGAAAGCTTAAGGGTATTACTTGCATGGACTTAGATGATGAGTCTAGATTCTAAGCGGTTGTTCTGCTACAGGACGTAGCGAGTCTAGGAAATACCTGCTTTAAGTAGAGGACCTCTAATCCTAGAAGGAGTTGGAGTAGCAATGGAAGAGCTAACCTTTAGACTATTCTGCTCGCCTCTAAGGGAGCGGTGGACAATAATTGATGCTAGACTTTCGCCTGAACCTTTCCAGGGTGGACCATCCACTTAGGAAGCTGAAGGCTTGAGGCCTTTTGTTTTGAGGATGTTATTTTGAGTTATATATTGGACTCATCTATGGATGTCAGACCTTGTAAGTCTAGTCTACGCCTAAGTATGTGGAGTTATATATCTCAGTAGATAGCCTTTTCGGGAGTATTTTGGGTGGGTTATTTTATTGGGGTCATATTTGGAATCTTATCAATCTGTGAAAATTTATATGAATGTCTCCAGTCCAGCATTTGGCTCGTGGTTGGCCATTTAGTCTGTGCGTTTGGATCGCTCCTCTTAGAGGAGCAGGGATTGCTTGTCTAATAATGGAAGACACATGCTGGCCATTTGTCTGTGATGGGCGGAACCCAGACTGAGCAAAGGAAACTCGGGATGCCTTATGCACGGGAAGACCCGCGTATGCTCGGGCCAATAGAGAAAGAGGGAGGGCTCAAGATGTCTTTACCCAAGCGGGTCAGAGCAGGAGAGTACTTCTCTTCATGGTGGGGCATGTTGATGGGCGCAAACAACTTTGTCTGGATCAAGTCTGGGCTCGATGACGAGCCGGAATGCGCAATTGTGAGGGTGAATCTGTATGCATCTGCCACCTTTTGGGTTGAGCATGGGATAGAATTAGCACTTGGGCACGGAAGCCTGCTCGCTAGGCCTCTGAGGGTAGCCGAGGCAGCTGCAGCAAAGTGGGCGAAGGAAGCGTCCCGTGACGGGGAAGAGCAAGTACTAACCCATGTGGAGGTCAAGCGCGGTTGAGAATTCGCGCTTCCATCTGCTCCGCTGCGAGTCACCCTGCCTAAGTTTCTTATAGAGAAGAGCTTTGGTGGGCAGGCAAGGGTAGAGGCGGCAGCAGAAGCGACTTTGAGGGCGCGAGGATGGGAATATGGGCGCTATACATGCGAATTGATATATGGATTGTATTTAGGCCTGAAGTTTTCGCCCCCTTGTCGGTCGCTTAAGAGCATGGCCGGCATAGCTGATGTATACGCCTCCTCTCACGATCCGAATGAGGGAAATATACACTAGGGTGAGCTTCGAGCAGTAGTGGACCGATAAAAGGGGTCTTCATCGTTTTACTAAAGTACGCTCCTTTTGACTTGAGTATGACCATTTCTATACCTATTGTCATAATAACCATTACTGTTCGCCTACAATCAACTTTGAGAAGTCCTGCCTGTATGTAGTTTTGTAGGGACTAAGGGTTCCACGACGTGAACATGAGAGAAGGTAATGAGAATTGAGTTTAACCGTTTGCCCTTGATTGCTTGAGTCCGCCTAGGACGCTCCCTAATAAGTGGCTGCTTGCGTTGCGTATCAGGCTGCTGTCAGCACGATGGCGGAAGCGTGTGGTTTCCCCAGGATCCTGCTTTGGAGAAACTCATGCCTCATGAAGGTGTTGCTGCACGAGGTGTTGAGGGAGTCAATGCCCCCAGGTCTGCGCGCCCTGCTGTTCCAAGGAAGGAACTTGTCCAGCTTTCTGCGTGATTTTCAGGATTTCTGCCTTATAAAAAAGTGGGACAAGAAGGCGAGGCGGTAAATGTTCCCCTTGTTCGTTTGTGAGGAGCTAAGCGAGGAGCTATATGCCCTCAAGCAGGAGGCGAAGACGTGGGATGAGCTCTAGAGGTCCTTGAGGCTAAGATTCCCAGAAGACGGGATGGAAAACCAACGTGGGGAATGCTTTGTGCCACTAGTTGCGGGCGCACCATCGCAAGCGGAGTTGAGCAGGCTACAGAGACAAGTGGGAGTATTAGAAGGGAGGTTAGAGCGGTTGGAAGAGGCCAGGAAAGGCAAGCGGAAGGCGTCAGAAGATTTCCCAATTAAGCCGGTTAGCCAGAGTGAAGGAGGAGTGGAGAAGGACGACCAAGAGTCGCCCCTCCCGATAGGAACCCCAAAGAGGCGAGCCGGTGCTCAGGCGAGCGGCGAAGGTGAATGACTCATTGAAGTAGAGGAGGAGAGGGGTCCTAATGTGGCCCTGCCTGTTACTGCGCCGGATCCAAAGAGGGGGCCCACAAACGAGGAAGTATCCTCAGCTGCAGGTGGGAGAGGCCCGAAAATAAGTGGTGGTCAGCGCACTGGGTAGAGGCGGTATGTGATCGGTGGGAAAAGACTAGTTGTACCCCTCGAGGAAGTAAGGTACAGGGTGTGACAGGAGAAAAAGGGAAGCTTGAACCTCCCACATTGACAAAGGCGCAGCGAAAGGCAAGGAACCTCGCTCAGGGCGGCCAAGGTACCGAAAGAGGGCAGAGTTCGCGGCAGGCAGCAATTACCCCGCGAGAGTTGGAAGGCGAGGCAGGACCAAGGGGGCCTGCTCCAATCGAACAAGCTTTGCATGGGCAGTGCGCGCCGTGTAACCAAATGATCTTGTGATCGGCATATAATCCTTACATGCTCTGGGCGCAAAGTAATTATATAAGCTCTTTGATGAGCATGATGCTTCATGGACCCCCGCCAGTCCAAATCCAACCTGTCGGACCGTTGTGGCCACCGATTCAGCGAGTTTTGCAGGACAGTATGAGAGGTGGAAAGGACCAAAGGTCGGCAGTTAGAAGGGGCCGTGGAGATGGCGGGCGTGGCAATACGGGCTGTGCAGATGGTGGACGCGGCAATAGAAGCCGTGGGAATGACAGGCAAGGCTTCGAAGGTCGAGGCGGGAGACAACAAAACCATAAGTGGGGCTCAAAGAAGAAAGGGGCATGATGGTGCTGGATGAGATGATCATTTGAGTGAGTCAGGTGATCAAGAGCGCGGAGAGGATAAATGAGATGACTAGGGCAGAGAAAGTATAATGGGATGTAATGGGGATTCGTCCTAACTCCTGAATTTGAAAGTCTCTGTTAATTGTCTGCCCTAGATCCTTGGATTCGTGCCGGTAAAGTCTTGTTGTACATGTACCGATCAGGAAATCGGAGTAGCAGGTCAACCGTGCCATAACCCTAACCCCGTACTAATTGGTAAGGGTCAGCTGCATATTGTGGAAGTCAGGACAGACATGTGTTTTGACATGTGTATGTGTACAGGTTAGATTCGGGGAGAGGTTTCACAATAATGGTCCGGTAAGGTAACTGGGACTGTAGATAGGAGTAAAACTCAACCGTATCGCTGAAACGAGGGGGCAATGATCGAGTGGGGACTGGTTCGCCTATACGTCGGTAGGATCAAAGTTTTTGTATATAAAAATTGAGCCAGATATGTGCATATCCAGGTGTAGTCACGACTACCTTGTCCATCTGTACATATGCAGGTTGTAGTACTGGACGAATCGATTGTTTTCTCTGTTGGTGGGATTTAAATGGTTGTGCCCAGATGTGTGATAGGTTGGCATGTACAACTGGGATAAATTTGTGTGATTTGGATCTTTGTGTATGTTTGGGTATATTCCAAGGTATTCGTGTGTTTGAGACATGGGTTACTCAGCAGAGTGGGACGTGAGGGCTAGGTACCTATGTTGTTTTTGAGAGAGACATTTTATCCTCGTGTACATATTGAGTTGAAACTTTATGAGGTTTGGTTTTTGTGACGATCACTATCACTCTCACTTGTGTGGTTTTATCATGATGAGTGTTGACTTTGTGTGAGAGATGTGTGAATGTGTGACATATAAAGCTGCCTACTCCTCGGCATACTCGTGCGACGTGCCCACGGGCAGCTGATGGGGCAGAGTATAAGGGGAGGAAGTGCAGTCCGTTTGTGAAAGGTTGTGAGGAATTTTAGAAGATTTACGAGTCTTTGAGACTCGGGTGTTTCACCATGCCGGTTGTTGATTGCTTAAGTTGTGACGAGGACCCATAAGATGGTCTCTCAAATTTTTTGAGGAGGGGAAGTTTGATTTTATGATGAGGCCCCTCGTGATTTTTGGAAGAGGGAGTGTTTTGTTTAGTGGTGAGACCCCTCGTGATTTTTGGAAGAGGGGGTGTTTTGTTCTGTGACGAGACCCCTCGTGATTTTTGGAAGAGGGGGTGTTTTGTTTTATGATGAGAGTCCCTTGGATTTTTGGAAAAGGGGATGTTTTTGTTGTTGGAAGACTCACCTTCAAAGGTGAGTAAACTGATCTATGGCATGGTGAGTTGTCTGATGAGTGATAAAGTCTGACGAAAAAATTGTGAGTTTTGCTTGAAATGTTTGAGAAAGTCGCATTGAGTGCAGGGCGAGAGATGTCTCAGGATGAGTGGTTGCTGGCTCTGATCAAGTCAGGGGTTACGGCCTTGTGGACCTAGCGGTGATTTTGTTTGTGAGCGTGCGAAGGATGTCATGCTTATTGTGGAAGGGCTGGTAAATGCCTTCAGACCCCTACGTAATCACGCAGTGGGCCTGTGATTTTGTTTTGCGACGCTCCGTCTAACCACTTGTGCTAGTTCTGGGACATATTGAGGAAGACCAAGCTAACGGTAAAAAGTTAGTACCTCTAGGACGTAACCCCATTGGATGGCTGCTAGTCGGCGCAACTTGGCTGCGGGACCGCGGGGTAAGAGTTTAAGGGGAGTTGCCAGCCCCAGGGAAATTACTCCGTGTGATAGTGATGATTGAGAATTTTTGAAGAATCCTGATTGAATGCTTATAGGGAGAAAAACCTATCGTTGCGGAACCAACGAGGGGCACTGCCGTTAAATAACAATGCGGTGGGCCGTAGTCCTGGTCCGATCAGCTCGGCTATGGTGAGCCAAGATAGAGACCTAGCCTTTCTGTACTAGACTGCAGAAAGAGTTGAGCGATTATTTAGTATACGTATATGCTTATGGGTATTTGATTGCGAGAGATTTTTGAGGAGGAAGGCGAGAGTGTCTTCAAAGGTTTCAATTAAGGCCCTCGTCCCTAGTTTTTGTCAGGACTAGGGACACCCAACGAGAAGCCGAAGGTTGTCTAGGACCGGGGAGAGGACGATTTGGGAAGGTCTTTGGAACTTATGAAGGCATAGTTTGATGGAGGCCTCTACCCTGTGTTTGTCGGCTAATCGGATTGACACCTTCTTTTCGTCAGGATATCAAGTGTGGATGGATTTATAGCCTCTGATTTGGCGAAGCGACGGGGACGTCGCTTAATATGGTCCGGTAAGTTGTCGGCGAGAATACCCTTACAAGGGAATCCGCCCACATTTTTGCAAGCGACAGAAAATAGTTTTGGTTTAAAAGTTTAAGTATACCACGCTAGGCGCGGCTGTGTTTGTGGTTACGTTGATTGGATGCTTGACTAGAGTAAAGAGTGAGTGGGCGCGCAGGTTTAAGGCGCGCATGATTCATCCCCTGATGCTGATTACCAAACCGGCGCGAACGCCGGTCTGTTATTTTTATTTTTATCCTTAAGTTTTTATTTTTTGTTACTCCGGATTAAACTAGGATCTAGGGGACATTTTCTGTTGACAGCTACGTTTGACCGAGTCGAATGCGCGTGCGGAAAACGACCTCGGCGGCGGCATCGACAACGACGGCGAGACTTCGTGTGGTGAGCAGGGTGTCGTAGGATGGCACGCGGGGCAATTATGGCATGGTATAAGCAGGCCGGCGCGGGCATCGGGAGCCGCGCAGCCGGTCTGTCATCCCAAAGCGCCGCGCCGCACTCCCATGTGTGGTACTCAGCGGGTGCTTGTCTCATGTTTGGGCTTAGGCCTATAGGTTACGATATTGGGTTGGTGATACGGAGGTTTGGGGATCGAGACCAGCGGGCGCCGGCGCGGCAGTAGTAGAGCGGCGTGAAGAAACCCGAGGGGTTGAGGGCCCGATGGGGCTATCCCCCTCAGGTTTTGTTGGTGGCCTGGCCGGCGGACCCGGTTCGCGGGTTTGGCAAGGTGCCAGCAGTCCCACGGGGCCCCGACGTTACTCTTATTTTATACTATTTTATTTTTCCCTTTGCCTTATTACTTTTAGCCCTCCTGCTATCGCGTCCCGTTCCGAGATGCATGAGCGGCGAGGGAGTTGCGTAGGGCGTGTGGTACTTGGAGGGTTGCTGGAAGTGCGAGTACGAACTTCGTATGCGGCTGCGCCGCAGTGTCGAAGGTGTAGCGGGATCTACTAGCCTAGCTCAGTGGGTACTCCCATTAGCAGTGGAAATACAGACCTGCGTTCGAATTTAGGAGTTGGGACTGGAGGCCGGGGCCGACCGTTCCGCGGCCCAGGCGTTTGTCCTTCGGGACACCCGAGGGAGTTGGCGTGGCCAGCTTGGCCACGACGTGGGGGTGATATTTGTAGGTCCGGGGGTGACGAGGAAAGAGAGCGGCCTTTGGGGCCGCCGTGAGGCGCCAGCTGCTGTGGAAGGTCCTTCGGAACATCTGTTGAAATTGGAATGATATGGAGAAGTTTAGCTCGGCCCCAGCACAAGCCCGACAGGCATAAATCAGGGGAGGGCCGCGCGGAGTCTACTTTGACTCGTTCGTCCCTCCGACTCAACGGTCGGAGCTCGTCACTATCGGGCCGACTGTTGTCGAAGTGCTGTGTTAGCAGAGGGGACATCCGGGTGGAGGTGGCGACGGGGCGAACAGCGATGGGGGAGGATGCACCTGGGCAGGGTGGTCGCGGTAGGTGCATTCGTAAGTAGAGGGGGCTGAGGCCGGGCAGCAAGCTCGGAGTGACGGGCACTAAGGCAAGGCAAACCGAGAAGAGGTCGAACTTGGATGAGGTGTTGCGCCCGGTACATGCAGAGAGCCGCAGGCTATGTCGGGAGGTGGCAAAGGCGAGCACTAGCGGGGCACTAGAGGAGCACTAGCGGAGCACTAGCGGGCGAGGGGGCGACTGGCGATAGGCAGCAGGGGAAAGCTGAGACAGGCGGGCGGTTACGGAGAGGCGCTGGGACGGATGCAGGTGCAGCGGGGAAGAGACTGAGCAGGAGGGAAGAAGGAAGGGAATGAATCCGGGCGCGTTTCTGCGCCGGATTCATTCGAAGAAAGGAAGCTATGGGGGAACTAAGGCTGTGGAACTCACTCGATTCTACGTGGGGGTTTTCGGCTCCGGCGAGTTCGAATATGAAGTCAGATTAGTAGAAGAGTTAGTAGATTGGGAGGTAGTTAGAAAATACTGTGCGCCGGGCTATGGCAGGGAGGAGAGAAGGTAAGGAGTGAAAAATCGAGATTTCACTCCATTCCTAATGGAATCGAGTGAAAGAAGTTGGTAGATTAATGTCTGTGAGGTAGGCGAATTCAAAGATGTGGTTAGTTTTGAGGTTAGACTAGTATAAGTGGAGTTAGTTGAAAAAGGGGGTCCGCGGAGCTATGGCGGACAGCGAAGATGGCAAAGGAGGAAATGGGTAACCCGCTTGTCTCTTGACGAAAACGAGCGGGGGAAGATGCAAAATTGGGGTTTGGGAATAAGGCGAATTCAATGGTAGTGTTAGATTTATAGTTTAGTAGTTAGTTTTTGAGATTGTTAGTAGAGGAGCTGCGCCGGGAGGGGGCTGTGAAAAATGGGAATGAACCTGCCCGTGTTTAGGAGGAGATTCATTCGCCTCTTCCTAAGAGCATTGCAGGTAGGGACTGAGGAGGAAAGCTTACCTGGGAGTTGGGGCCATGCCTAGCCAGACCTAGAGAAGCAGTCAGACACTTTGAGTGGAGGAAAGCCATTAGGAGAGAGGGAGAGATTACCTGCCTGGCCGGGGCCGTCTGACCAGCTGCGTCAGAGGGGCGAGGGAGTCGGGGCTGCTTACCTATAGGGAGGGCTGGCCTAGAGGCAAGGAGAGACGGCAGAGAGCGGGCCGCACGGTCGGGAGCTTACCTGATTCGGCCGGTGCGTGCCCGTTGGAGTTGTTCGAGGCGGGGAGTGGGGTTGATCGGCATCACGGTTGCCTTTCCGCCATCTCCCCGTAGGCAACCACTTGCTGCCACAGTCGTGGTCCCGGTTACGCCCGTCAGTGTGGCCGCGTTGTTGGGCATTACGCCCTCCTCCATTGGTCCGCCTGAACGAGAGAGCACGACTGCGTGGGTCAGCGAAGGAGCGGGGCGATGTGTGTGACCACTGTGGATGGACGATCCCTCCCAGTCTGGTATGCCTGATTCGGACGGGTAGTGGGGGAGTGACTACGGGCTAGGGACCTTCCTGTTGGCCAGAGTGTCATTTTGTTTCGGTGCACAGAATAGCAGGAAGCGGGGGACAGGGTTGAAGACTGCTTATGGGCGGCAGTGCTACTCTACTCATTGTTTGGGGCCGAAGGCAGAAGCAGGAGAGGAGGGATGAAGGTTGGGCTTACCCTTGTTTCATTGGTTGTGACCTCCTGGGGTAAACCTTGGCTACTCGCATGCTCGAGTGCAACAGACTCTGCTGGATTCTGCGGTCAGCGCACACTCGGTCGTCCATTCGGCCATTCGGGCTGCTCCATGGGTTTGGAAGACTTACCAGCCCAGCCGGTGTGCACCGCACCCGGACGTGTGAAGCAGTGAGGGACATACTGTGGGGTAGTAAGCGGCCTAATGGTTGATGTAAGGGCCCAGTTGCCTGATAACCAGGGGCCCATTTACCTCTTCGACTGGTTGCATGCGAGCCAAGGACCGGAGGTGATGTTGATGGCCGATGCGTTGTGCTGCTAGCTGACGGGAGTAGTCGATAGCAGGTCACGAGCTCGTGCATTTGCCGGTGGCCATTGTACTTAGTGTTGCAGGCGCTGTGGAGAGGCTGCGGCTCTCAAGATGGAGGTATCACTACGAACTGAAAGGTCGTCATAAAGCCAAACGGTTGAAGGTTGGCTTCGGTTTGACCAGACTACGGCGCACCGTGGCTACTATTGCGGGGCCCTGAGGCGCACCAAGATAACGAGGCCCTTTCTCGCGAGTCTGAGCGTACCCTCCTTGTATCTGAGAGACCAAATACCTCTCCTTCTGTCTTTCTTACTCTAAGTCTAGTCTGTTGGCTCTGAGAGGAAGGCGGCAGGCGGGATTGCAACCCGTAGGACCGCATCAAGACTCTGTGGGGAGTCCACCCACCGATTGCGGGAGTTCTGCCGGAGCCTAGGCGAGGCTCTGGAGGCAGGGAACTGAAAGGTAACCATTGCTTCCTCTCTATAAACCCAGGTATAACCCCTATCTGTATCGCCTATTGCATCGCTGACTGAATATATGAGGTGCAACCCTACTCTGTTTCTTCGTTTGACTTTCAGGACACTGAACAATACTAAGTAAAGGAATGTCTGCTCAGGTCTCAGTTTCAACTTTGTTGGTTGCATGAAGTCAGACTGTTGAAAAGAACTTCATCAGGGAAGGGCATAATGATGAGAGGATTTGTATGATGATTGACCGGGTCGTTAAGGCTGGGGAGTCCTCATAAGTTTGGGGAACCCCAGCGCTTTGTTTTATTATGTTTTTGCATGGAGAAGTCAGACCCTTCTATAAGTGTAGCGGGTCTGATTACTCTGAAGGTTGGGATGTCCCCATAAGTTTGGGGAGACCCAGTGATATGGTTTGCATGGAGGGTCAGACTTTTCTGTAAGTTCAGGTGGTCTGGCTGCTCTGACATGTGAGGGGTTTGATTGTGCTTGATTTTCAGGGACTCGGGGCGCTCAATAAGTTTTGGTGCCTTGGGTTGCCTTGTTTTCATTGGGGTTTTACTTGTTTCTCTGGTTTCTGAACACGGAGACCGAGTTGTTCTGTAAGTTCAGGTGACTCAGTCTCTACCTACTCTTTATTCTGAAGAAATAATATTGGCAAAGAGTCAGACCCTCCTGTAAGTTCAGGGGGTCTGACTCAATGTCACGCACATGATGGCTCAGATAGAAACGAATTTGGAAGAGAGTTAGATCCTTATGTAAGTTCAGGGGGTCTGGCTCAAAGCCTCACACATGCTGGAACCCAATGGTTATAACTTGGCTATATCTTATTACTATCTTATCTAAGAACGAGTTAATTAGACTGTTCTATAAGTTTAGGTGGTCTGACTATAGCCGTATCACAACTTGAAGAGAGTATAATTAAGAATAARATCGATRGTAAGTTGGGGCAGRCTGAGTTCAGTCATATGCAGYCTTMGAAGACGAAGRAGAAGASAGRTATATATAACCTGGATACTTTAARCAGTTCAGRGCGACTRGAGTGGTCTAGTCATATGCCCAAAGAAGAGAAAAGTAGTTGTGCCCTCTRTTTTTTGTATATTCAGTGGCTAAGTTGGRCGCATTCCATAAGTTTRGGTGACCTGCCTTTACGCCTTATGTAAGTTGGGTATAAGGGATTAAATCATTGAAAGATCATGAACTATTGTTTGTTCAGGTATACTTTGGGATGGTGAGAGTACTTACCTTTAAGATCTGGCTTGCATGTGGCTGAGTGAGATCACTACTTATCCGAGTTCCAGTTTGATAGGTAGTTGCTGTAGCTGCTCGCCGTGTGCTAGAGCCATAGGAGTTAGTTTCAATTCCTGCATTTTCTGTGATAGTTTTTTTTTACTTAGGTCAATTGTCGCATTTTCTTGGATCATTTTTTGTACTTGGTTTTGTATAAATCAGGGTAAGCTACTTTCTCTACGGGAAGCGCTGCCGAAATTTCTACAAATCCAAGGAGTTAGTCAATTTTTGACTTGTCAAAGTTCAACTTGTCTTTTCTTTATATCTGACCTAGTAAAAATCTGAAAAGTATCATTTTCTACAGGGAGTGCTGCCCAAATTTTTGCTTATTCAGGGAGTTAGACAAAATTGGACTTTGAGAAGTCAAAGTTCTTTTCAAATCTTGGACTTAGCTTTGTGTAAATTTTGGGAAAGCGCTTTTCTAAAGGGAGTGCTGCCGAAATTTCTGCAAAAATAAGGAGTTAGTTAAATCTTGTCTAAGTTAAACTCAAGTTGTCTTTTGAGTTCATATCTAACGTAGTATAAATCATGGAAGTCTCTCTTTCTAAAGGGAGTGATGTCTAAATTTTTACTAATTCAGGGAGTTAGACAGAATTTGACTTTCCAAGAGTTGAAGATTATTTCTGCTTTCATATTTGGACTTATATAAATTGGAAAAACACTTTTTCTACGGGAAGCGCTGCTGAAAGTTTCTTAGTTTAAAGGAGATAGATTATATTTTGACAGGTGTCGATTCTGGTAGTCCACAGATTACATTTTGACAGGTGGAGATTTTGATAGTCTACTCTAAATAGGAGAGATTCTGCTATGAGTCTACCTTTCTTTGGACACGCGATTAGGGGTAGGGTTAGATGTAATTAACTAAGAGGATTTTTGTGAGATTGTGATATGGAGGTTATTCTCCATGAGCTTATAGGTTTAGCCTGGGGCATTGACCTGTCATGTGTTACAGGTCCTCTTGATCGTTTTATTCAAGTTCAGGACTAGATTCAGCTTGATCCCTTGAGGATCATCTTCTGTTATCACTGATAACAGGTCGGTTGYCGATTCGTCGGTTTGCGATTCAACTCCAATCCACTYTTGCCACTCAACCTAAAGGCTTTAGCCCTGTGRTTTGAACTGWTTCATTGTRTTTTCACCCGRACTTTATTYMATGGYCATTWAGTTAAAGTACTGAGTAGTTATTTTGGGGAGTTGCACAAGAGTGAGGTTTGTATGGCTAAAGCAAGGAGTATGAGTGCAAGGAATGGTTGAAGTTGACCCCGTGTAGTGCGTGGACKTTTGTTCGAATCTTTGATGTGATTGCAGGTGCGTTTGTGGATCGGGCTCTAGATATGATTGCCTGCGATTACATGTATACATGGTTGAGAGGAGCCTCACTGGGATTGTGASAAGTGRTCGTCCTATATAATTAACCCTCATATATTTATARGTGTCTTGGGTMTTTGAGAGGCCTACTGTAATTAGGCATAAGGGTTCACCAGGTKAYGTCTTGAGAGAAAAGAGGGATTCTCATTTTACCTTTGCTTTTTAGAGTTGTATGGTTGGACGTTGTAGTCCGTGACAGCCGTCAAAGTCAAACCCCTTGACTTTCGCCCAGGCCTGGAGTGAGACTCATCACAGAGCCGCAGGAAACGACTGTCACCCAAGGTATGGACCTGTGTACTACCCACTGTGCACAGAGTGCAGAAGAGGGTATGTGGTCTTCAACCGCGCAAGGCGGCTGTCCAACGTCGAGAGATTAACCCTCAAGGCGCATGTTAGCCGACACTTGAGTGTCGGATGCGACCCTCGAGATTAACGAGGACCGCATGAGTATGGGTACTACATAGTACGACATCATTGTGACTGCTTGCGTACGTTTGCATTGCTAGACGATATGAGTAGGCCCTCCGTCCGCGCGGTTTTATACTAAGTCTCGCGTGTGACGCCTATTCGATTTCCGCGTCGGAAAGTTATGGGTTGGCTACCGAGGGGCTAGGAGCGTTGTCGCGTTGTTTGGGTTGTGTCGTTTCGTATGCGTGTGTATGTGTGTGTTGTTGTCTTGCGGTTGTTAGAGTGGTGTGCGTGTGGTGTGTGATATGCGTCCTAGTCGACCGGCGACGAACCGCGTTTGGGACCTCAACCCCCCAAGATGCCGGTTCGTGTGCGGGTTCGATAGAGGCGTACTACCGTGCGTACCCCCTATGCTACAGCGAACGAGAAAACACCTTCGGCTGGTCCACCTCTGCGACTGCAACTGATTAGCTCTGGTACTATGGACTGGTAGCTCGGCAGGGATACGCCCACCGAAGGGAGGTGACAACTCCCGTAAGGTGGAGGTAAGATGTGCCTCGCGTAGGCCCTATCCCTGTCGTAGGGGCTCGCGAGAGGTATGGCTTGCGCACTCAGCCTCAGCGGCTTGCGAAAGCTCCATATATTTTTGCGACGAAGGATTTAATTCCAACTCCTGCGTGACGCGGCCGGGAGGGTCCCACGCTGCCCTGGTGCGGTGTCGGACCGATGCGCTCGACAACGTCAGAACGGAGGTAGTGCTAGCCGCCGAGGAGTTTCGTTCGTCGGAATAGGGTATAGGGGCAAAAGACTAATCGAACCGATCGTAGCTAGCCTCGCCAGAAGCATCCTGCAAAGTTGCCTGACCAGTTGAACGCACCACGTTTTTTTGGTCGTTCACAGGCGCTAGGACGATGAGGTAAGGCAGGGAGCGACGGGCAGCAGCGGAGAGAAGTCGGGATTGACGGATGAAATAAATTTGGGCGCGTTTTCGCGCTAGATTCATTTGAAGAGAGGGGCTATGGTGAAAAGGGTTGAGGCTGGTCGGGCGGCTATATTACTCATCGGTAGAGCCCGGTCACATTCGAGCGCAGCCGGAACGTCGAAGAGGCGACGGAGCTAGTTGCTGAGACGGGTGAAGAAAGAAGGAAACCAATGGCAGAACTCTGTCGCCTAGTTGCTAAGATGGGGCTAGTTGCTGAGACAGGCGATTAATCGGACCGAGCAGTGCTAAGCAGTCTACGGGGGGAACAATAGCGCAAGCAAGCATCGGGTGTTAAGCCTGTGAAATGAGGCAGCGAACAGCGGGCGCTGCGTTGTCGGCGCTGGCACTGGATAAGCCTCCAAGAGAAGGAGAAAACCCGACTGAACCCGACGCGGTTCCACGACCAGGTACAAACGGGGTAGGAGAAGGTGAAAGGCAATAGCTGGAACAGTGGGCCGGAGGAGAAGCAGCGAAGGGGACGGGCGCGAGGAGAAAAAAAAAAAAGTAAAAACAACAAAGGAAGTGAGGAAGGATGAATCGGGACGGGGGTGTCGCCAGGTATGTGTGTGACAAGAACAAGAGATGGCGAAGAAGAGAGGAGATGGACAGGGCTAGAAAACGGATCTCTCGGCCGATCAAAGGTGGCAAACGGGTAACCGTTGCCCATACCCGACTGTACCCAACTGTAGCCGACAGGTTACGAGCGGGTATGGGTACCCCTTCCGAAGGGGTAGTTGGGCACGGGCAGGCACAAAGCAAAGGTGGGGTTTGTTAGGGCGGGCACAGTTGCCCTTTTTGGATATCATGGGTGGGTAGGGGCAGGTAGGCTTAGGGGCGGAAAAAAAAAACCGGGTATGGGCGGCCAGAAAAAAAAAAAAATACGGGTATGGGCAGTTACCGTTGGCGAAATCAGAAATAGGTGGGTACGGGCGGGTGCAAGCTCCCACTGGGTAACCGTGGTACCACCCGTTCCTTTCGCCCCCCCCCTCCCTCTCCCCCATTCTCCCCAGGTTCTCCCCCATTTCCCGCCAGCAGAACCTGGGGTCCTGTTTGAATGAAGGGGCGTCCTTTTTTTTTCGGTTTAGCGCAGCCTCTACTCCCGACTTCGAATCGGGCCTTTCGAGTGAGGCCTTTGAAGTCTGCCTCGATGTACTTTCCCAACTTCCAGCGGAATATTCAATGCCAATTTTGAAAGCGTTGCCCAATGCCTCCCGCCCGTTTGCATTGCCTCCCCTCACTGTTCCACAATCCCTGCCCGTTGTTGACGCCGGCCCACTCCCGAGTGACGAGTCCCTACTCGTTGTCGTCCGTGCTGCCCGTTGTTCGCCATCGTCGGAGTTCCAATGTCCTCACCCTGTTGTCTGCCATCGTTGGAGCTCCCATGCCGTGTGCCCTTGCAAGACTGATCAGCGGGCAGTGAGGAGTTTGGGGACTCAGGAGGGAGTTGGAGACAAGACATCACGAGGCCGACACATAAGGTGGGCGAATCTCTCTCTCTCTCTCTCTCTCTCTCTCTCTCTCTCTCTCTCTCTCTCTCTCTCTCTCTCTCTCTCCGGTGTCAGC
>BFEA01000016.1:1521630-1555875 GCA_003427395.1 Chara braunii | reverse complement strand
CACACACACACACACACACACACACACACACACACACACACACACACACACACACGTTCGTGCGTTTGTGTGCGAGGACGTATTTTCCATTTGAGCTGAGCAGATATTTATTTCATGATCAGATCCCGGCAGCTACCTCGTACACATCCACAAGATGAGCTTGCGAAGGCTGCAGATTTCCCGGGTTCTCCCTGAACACAATAGCACTCACGTAGATGGAACAACATAGGAGCCCGAGCCCAAGCCCAAGCCTAAGCAATGTCAGTAGCAGTACCGGATCAGTTTCCCGGAGAGTACAGCTGCACAGGAGCAAGGTTCCCACTTACCGAGATTCTTGTGCCTCTGGTCGTCGCTCCTTATGGTCTATGGTCCAGAAGGGAGAATGCAGACAACTGGGAGTTGCCCCAGCTGGCCCCGAAGGAGCTACTTCCCAAGAAGGAAAATGGCGATGCCAATAGGGCTCTGTTGTTTGTCAAATGAACAACTTGGTTTCTGTTTTCTAACCGGAAAGGTGTGCTCTCTGAGGACTGCAGACACACCCAAATGCGTGCTCTCCTTCTCCTTCACATGCAGCAGTACATGAGCTCACATGTGAGCCGCCTGATTGTCGACCGTCCACATGAGTCAAGATGCGTCGTCAAGATAGCCGACAATCCCTCTTCCATTTCTCTTTTAGTAGGCGGGCAATCCATTGGCTAACATGTGTGTGAGGTCCTTGCGGTGGTATAGCACGGGTCCGCCTCACCGCCCGCTCTGTAGAGCACGCTTGCACACACCCAAACAGTGAGAGAGAGGGAGGACGCCGAAGGGATTACCGTCCAACGACTGGCAGCAGTAGATGACGTTCACAAGTCGAGGCTATTCACTGTCAGCCGTCAAGATGCATCGTCTCCATAGCCGACAATCCATTGGCTAACATGTGAGCTCGTTTTGCTGCTACCATCGTGGACCGGTTCTCCCCACCGCCCTGTGCGCTTTTTTTTTTCTTTCTTTTTATTTTCCTCTTTTCGTTTTTTTCTTCTTCTTTTTCTCCTACGCCTCCTCACCCTCGTCATCTTCTCCTTCTCCTCCTCCTTCTCCTCGCCATCTTTCCTTCTTCTGCTTCTCCTCCTCTCCTTCTCCTCCTCCTCCTCGCCATCCTTCCTTCTTCTTCTTCTCATCCTCCTCCTCCTCGCCATCTTTCCTTCTTCTTCTTCTTCTTCTCCTCCTCCTCTTCTCCTCCTCCTCTTCTTCTTCCTTTTTTTCTCCTCCTCTTCTCCTCCTCCTCCTCCTCTTCGCCTCCTCTTCTTCTTCCTCTTCTTCTCCTCCTCTTCTCCTCCTCCACTTCTTCTTCTTCTCCTCCTTTCCAACTCCTCGTCGTGCAGTTTTCGACGCGCGGCTGCCACGTCAACACCCGTTGTTTTTTTCTTTTCTTCTTTTCGTTTTCTTCTTCTTCTTTTTCTCCTGCGCCTCCTCACCCTCCTCATCTTTTCCTTCTCCTCGCCATCTTTCCTTCTTCTTCTTCTCCTCCTCCCCGTTTCCTCCTCCTCCTCGACATCCTTCCTTCTTCTTCTTCTTTTCCTCCTCCTCCTCGCCATCTTTCCTTCTTCTTCTTTTTCTTCTCCTCCTCCTCTTCTCCTCCTCCTCCTCCTCCTCTTCTCCTCCTCCTCTTCATCTTCCTCTTCTTCTCCTCCTCTTCTCCTCCTCCTCGTCTTCTCCTCCTCCTCTTCTCCTCCTCTTCTTCTTCCTCTTCTTCTCCTCCTCTTCTCCTCCTCCACTTCTTCTTCTTCTCGTCCTTTCCAACCTCTCCTCGTCGTACATTGCTTGTTGATGTTGCGCTGATCTTGCATTGTCCATTTGATTGATTGATTGATTGATTGATTGATTGATTGATTGATTGATTGATTGATTAGGATATACTAATTAGTCCCCAAATCGCGAAATTTTGACCTAACTGCCGAAATCGGAAAAAAAAATTGTTTTGGACTTCGTTTTCCCGCGAACTTTTTTGGTGGTAAATCGCAATAGTAGGACATCTGAAAGTTTCGTTTCTGAACTCGAAACTTCAATGCTAAAGAACCGGAATATTGCATCTTTCCGTCATTTCGAGACATCCCCGCGAAATGTTTTTACTTGAATTTTTTTTCGTGTTTCTGAAATTCAAAATTTCGCGGCAGAGAAGTCCGGGAATTTTTTTTTGAAAAAGTTTCGATTTTATCCCGTTACAAAAATTCCCGTTATTCCGAATTTTTTTCAAATTCGTTTTTCAATTCATTCTGAAATTCGTTTTTCATTTCCGAAATTATTTTTGAAATTCGTTTTCACTTCTGAAATTATTTCTGAATTTCGTTTTTCACATTCTGAAATTCGTTTTTTCATTTCCGAAATTATTTTTGAAATTCGTTTTTCATTTTCGAAATTATTTCTAAAATTCATTTTTCACTTCCTGAAATTTGTTTTCACTTCTGAAATTCGTTTTTCACTTTCTGAAATTCGTTTTTCATTTATGAAATTATTTTTCAAAATTTGTTTTTCGTTCCCGAAATTATTTTTAAAATTCGTTTTTCATTTCTGAAATTATTTTTAAAATTCATTTTTCACTTTCTGAAATTCGTTTTCACTTCCGAAATTATTTCTGAATTCGGTTTTCAATTTCAAAATTTGTTCTGAAAATTCGTTTCTCAATTTCGAAAAAATTTCGAATTTTTTTTTCTGAAATTCATTTTTATTTTCGGGAATTCCTCTTGCAAGCGTTTGCTTTCAAACGACGCATACTCTCACCTACGATATTCCGAATATTTTTTTTTTTCTTGCAAGCCGATTGATTGATTGATTGATTGATTGATTGGTTGATTGCTTGGTTGGTTGACTGGTTGGTTGCTTGGTTGACTGGTTGGTTGCTTGGTTGCTTGGTTGGTTGGTTGATTGGTTGGTTGGTTGGTCGGAAGGAGGGGGTTCACATGGCATGGACTGACACCTGTTGTTTGTTTTGCAATGTGTGCATGACATTTGGCAGTGTGCAATCGTGCTCGTGAAGTTTTCAACGGTGATGGTAAAGAACTTCATGAAGTTGTCTGCTTAGTGGGAACTATTGGGCCTGCTGATACTTCGGATGTTCCGAGCCGTGTCCACGTGAGTCACAGACTCACCATCCGCAGGTAATTCCGTTCCTGTGCAAGTTTTCGCAGGTGAGTGGTGTAGGAACTGACTAGTAACTACGGTCTGTGACTCGCAGCAAAGAGCCCGCACTCGCTGAGTCAGTTCCCGACTTCCCATCCACTGCGAATCCGACGCACCGCGATGGAGCCGTCTTCACATGAGGGGTTCAGCTCATCCGACAATTCCGACATGTCTGACCCCAAACGGAAAGATGCGTTAAAATCGCAGGACAAAAGCACCGGGACAGCAGGCTCGTCTGCGAAGACCAGTGATATGAAAAATTTGAAACTGACAATTCACACAGCACTCAAAAAAGGAGGACTCAACCCTCCATATATTATAAAAGACGAGTTGGAGAACATTTCCGGCGTTTGAAAATCGTTCGCCCATGTTTGTTTTCCTAATGGTGCTCCTGTGCAAAAACACTGCATCGGATATGTAGCTTGTAGACTGTCTCAGAGTGTATGCGTTCACTACCTCGCACGGGAGAAGCACCTTGCGACAGCATACGTGTCGCAAGGAACCGGAGGGGGCAGGCCTCATGTGCCTGTTTGCTACCTCTGTCGAGCCCACAGCAGCTCAAAAGAACAGGATGGCCAAAAAGGTTGTCATGTGGTACTGCAAAGATTTGCGGTCGTTCACCGTAGCAGAGGACCAGGGTTATTAGAGGTTGTGCAGGAGGCGTACGATATGGGCGTAGTAGTGGGTAAGTCCATGCAAATGGGGAAGGTGATGAGTGTCCGCAACATAGTGAAACGTCATGTTGTTGAGACAACATCCACTGTCCATGAGAAGGTGAGAGAACTGGTGCAGGACCATTTCAATGATGGTGAGCACGCAGGCTTCACAACGGACATGTGGACAGACGGAGTGAAAAAAAAATTGTTCATGTCTGTCACAATGCACTACATCGATCGCAATTTCAAATTGCATGTGCGCAATTTGCACGTCAAAGTTTTCCAAGAGGAATCGCATATAGGGTCGGTTGTTCTCAAGGCGTTTGAAGATGCCCTTCATGAGTTTGGATGCAAAGAATCTGACAGGTGTGTTGTGTGTACAGACAGTCGCTCAAACATGGCCGCAACAGAAGGAATCCGAAAAATTTACAAGTGGATTGTCGGCGCAGACCATAAAATTGCGACGGTACTAACAACCGTCTTCAACAAAACTTCAACCACAACAGACGGAGTTCGCTCGTCGCCATTCTACAGATATCACGAGTTTGCACCACACTTGTTTGAAATGATCGACAACTCGAAAGAGTTGATTCGATATTTCAAACAAGCAAACTTGCAGAACAGTCTGAGCAAGACGTTGAAGCAAGAAAACGTGACGCGGTGGAACTCTTTACTGATTTCACTGAATAGTATTTTGGACAGTTATGATGAGGTTACAACTGTGCTCTCCAGGTTTGCCAACATTAATCGGCAAGCCAACAAACAGTTCCTCGTCATAAGGATCGACAAGACCTCGCTCGCAGATCTGGTGCGATTCTTGAGACGATTCCAGACTGTCACACTGAAGTTGGAGCAGTACTTGGAGCCGACAATACACCTTGTGTCATTTGAGCAGAGTGCCCTTTCGGAGTATTGCAAACCTCGTAACGAGCCATACAACGACGAGGATGCCGAGGGCAACAAGTTCACCATTCCATCCGACAACGACGACATTGCAGCCATCAAGATGTTGATTAAGGATGTGCTGCGGGAGAAGTGAATATTGGAGGATCTTCACATTGCCGCAGCTTTGCTTGATCCGCGGCAGAAGGAGAGGTTGGAACGTTTCGGTTTGTCGGAAGCCGAGGTTGAGCGAGGGAAGAGCTGTTTGCAAGAGTTCATGTACAATGTCAAGGACTCGAGCGTTGAGCCAAGAGAAGAACATGTTGCAGCGGAGGGAAAGCGGCCAACAAAAAAGAGGAAGAAAGCACCCGAGAAAGAGATCCCTGACGAGTTCATATTGTGCAGTACGGACGAAGACGAGGAGGAGGACTTGCCCATCGCTCGAACTAGGCCGTTGACGTTGCCGCAGCGTATAAAAAAGGAGTTGGAATTCTACTTCAGCTTGAATTTGACAAAAGAAGAGAAACACAAGTTCGACATACTTGTGTGGTGGAAGGCGAAGGGGACTGTCGTAAAAAAGGAAGAGAACCAGTTGTTGATCCCGCCTTTACCGATCATGGCGCGTGCTGCTCGTGCGATTTTGTGTGTTCCCGCATCGAGTTCGAAGAGCGAATGCAATTTCTCCGATGCAGGGAACATCGTCACGAAGAAAAGAAATCAACTTAATCCGTTCATTGTCGATGATGTCCTTTGTGTTCGCTCGAACTACGACGTGCTGTCGTGATGTGTGTTGTAGCTTTGCATTGTTTGGAGGCTTCCGTTTGCCTGACATAACTGGAATAGTTTTTGCAGGTGACTATCTTCTGGGCACTTGATATGGGAGTTGTAATTCTGCAGATTTACAAATTCGGTAAAAAATAACATTTTTCTCTAATTTTTATTTTCTCGATTTTGTAAGAGACAAATTTTATTTCTTGCTTTCGATTGTTCCTCTAGTGCAATGGTGGATTTCATATTTGTTCTGTTAATCTTTTTTCTATTTTTTATATTTGTCTGAGTGTTGGTCGGAGTGTTTATCTGAGTGCTGGTCTGAGTGTTGGTTTGTGTGCTGGTTTGAGTGTTGGTAGTGTTGGTCTGAGTGTCGGTCCGAGTGCTCGTCTAAGTGCTGGTTCGAGTGCTGTTCCAAGTGTTGGTCGGAGTGCTGGTCCGAGTGCGGGTCTGAGTGCTGGTAGTGCTGGTCTTAGTGCTGGTCTGAGTGTTGGCTTGAGTGTTGGTCTGAGTGCTTGTCCACGTGCAAGTGTGAGTGATGAACTGAGTGCTGGTCTGGATGGTGGGAAAAGCCATCGGGCAGAAAAAAAAATTCGTTGAGCCTGGGCCCGGTAGACCAACAAAAATGGGGGTGTACCGCGTTATGTGCAAGGATCCCATAAAAAATATATATATCATTTGGACAAAAAAAAGAAAATTGCAAATGTAAGGACCTGCCCAAACACGGACAAGAACATGTAGCTGATCTGTGAACTTTGCTGATGGAATGGATGCTTTGCTGAGAATCCCGCATGTTTGCTGAGTTTTCAGAGGTGATTGGGGACAGTTGGGGATAGTTACGAGAAGTTAGAGGTGATTGGGGACAGTTAGGGGCGGTTAGGGGAGATTGGGGACAGTTAGGGGCGGTTAGGGATSGTTGGGGACAGTTAGGGGCGGTTAGGGATGGTTGGGGACAGTTAGGGGCGGTTAGGGATGGTTGGGGACAGTTAGGGGCGGTTAGGGATGGTTGAGGACAGTTAGGGGTGGGTAGGGATGGTTGGGGACAGTTAGGGTTGGGTAGGGGTGGTTGGAGACAGTTAGGGGCAGTTAGGGGAGGGCGGGTCACAAGTGCGGATGGTTACATGTGGGTGCATACAATTGTGGGTGGGTACAGGTGGGTAGGGTTGAAAAACAAATTGGTTGGGTAGGGTACAGGTGGTTAATACAAGGTTTGGGTACGGGTGGTCATGGGTACTTGTACTTTTCAAAAAGAAAGTCCATGGACAGTTATGGGCAGTTACAGTATGAAGGGGATCAGGTAGGGCAGGTATGGGTACACTTTTTTTTTGGGGGGGTGGGTAAGGGTGGGTAAAGGTCATATATGCCATGTATACAGTGGGTATGGGTGGTTAGTTTTCTAAAAGGGTGTGGGTAGGTAAGGTAAAGGTATTCCAAAAAATACCAGTTGCCACCTCTGCGGCCGATCCACCGTGGATTTTGCTGCGGTAAGAGCCGGAGTCCAGAGTTTTGGGGCGCGCGCATCCGGATTCGGAGTTAGATTCACGCGACAGTTAGTGTAGAAGGAGCTTTTTAGAATATATAGTGCGAGAGAGGTGACGAAGGAAGAGAAGGAACGAGATCGTGCGCTCCCGTTCCTTAACGGATTCCGGCAAGATAAAACCCGAATCCGATGTTTTGGAGGAAGCCGAGTTAGACTGTGAAGTTGGTTTTCGGTGTTAGTAGGCATTTTTCGAGACACAACAGGTGGGGCTGCGCCCAAATGGATGGTCGGGTTGAAAGGTAGCAAGAAACTTCCCATGTTTTGGGGAAGATTCATCCTCCCTCAGCATGCTTGATGGGAGGGTGAACCACGTGGTATAGACGAGCCTGAAGAAGGGTTTTAGTGGTGGAAGAGTTAGTAAGTTGGGAATAAGTGGGAAGGGAGATGACTGCAAGAAGCTATGGGGGATGAAGAAGTGATGAGGGAAGAAAGTCGAGGTCGCGCTCGATCTTTGATGAAATCGAGTGGAAGGAGGTGGTGAGTCGGGGGTTCCAACCGGGTGACTACGTTACTTATCCTTGTGTTCATTTCGATCCTTACTTTGCCTATACTTTCAGGTTCTCTTCTGCTCGCTACCTCAGTTTGGCTGGCTTGGAGCGAACCGGGGCGGGCTCGATAGCTAAGTGTGCTCATGCGCTGAAAGCCGCAACGAACCGCAAAAGGAGCGGAGAAGGGGGGGGGATTTGCCCATTCATAGCGGTAGTTACTTTTTTTGGTTAAGCCTTTGTGAGAAGTACCAGCTTGCATGACTATAATCGAGAGAGAGAGGGAAAGAGGGCTTACCTCGAAAGGCGAGTTGGAGATACATGATGAACCGAAGCTTGAAGCAACAGTGCTGAGCAGTAGGGGCAACAACGGAGAAGCGGCACAGTTTGCATCTTTGACTGAGCAGATTTGAAAGGACGGGCGAACTACCAGTAGGGAGTGGGAAGCAAAAAAAGGGGTGAACAAAAGTGAGAAAGCAGAGGTGTAGACTTACCTGTTCGGCTGATATACTGCAGCAACTAAAAAATCGGTGGCGAGATTTGCAGACTTACATGTATACCGGTGTGTTGCCCTGTTCCTTGAACGAAGCGGCATGATATGGACTGACAGCACCAGGAAGTCCACCTGTCAACTGTGCGTTGCCCATCCAGACTAGTAGAAGCAGAGCGAAGCCAGCAACGAGACTGAGGGGTTAGCTGTTGGCGTGGTGTGCCTACGAGCACTCTGGCCATAGCTCCCTGTGACTGATCGTTGCCCCATGTGTCACAGAATAGGCCGTGTGCGTCTAACTGTGCGCACATTGCACTGTGGGGCTGTAAATGGGCTAGTAGAACCAAGTCGTGTAGCCTACCCCAACCTCCAGAAGGAGTGTTTCTAAACTCTCCTTGAGCTACCCGTGTCTGGCCGAGGTCGAGTCAAGATCCGGTTAGGAACTCAGATACTGCATGTTAGGGAGATAAGCTTGAGCACAGAGAAGGAGGAAGCACTAGCACAGAGAAGGAGGAAGCACTTACAGGAAGGGGCATCATCTGTCGGTCATGACTTGTTGCGAGAAGTCGGAATGCAATCAAGATTGTTTGGGTACAGGAGACATTGGGCTGCGCGGCTTTGGGGAATTGTAAAAGGATAGTGTGGCTATGCCCTGCAGCGGAACTTATTGTGGCAGCTTGACTACAGTTGATTAAAGGAGGCTGCGTCTTGCTGTGCATTGCTATGCATCGCCAACATCCGGATAAAGTGTAAGGGAGGTGTGCACTATTGAGCGCGGCGGTGCTGTCTGAGATGGAGGTAATGGAACTAGGTGGTATGATCAAGCTTGCGAAGGGGGTTATTGCTGTGAACTAAGAGGTCGTCAAAGGGTTGACTTCGGCAGTTGACTCCAGCTTTGACCAAACTGATACGTGTCTTGGCTACCATTGTGGGGCCCTCAGGCGCATGAAGGAAACAAGGCCCTCTACTGGGAGTTGAGTCAGTCTCCCTCTTGTATCTCGAGAGTCTCAGACCCCTTACTTTTGCCCTTCTTACTCTAAGTCTAGTCCAGTTCTGAGAGGAAGGCGGCAGGCGGGATTGCAACCCGTAGGACCGCAGCAAGACTCTGTGGGGAGTCAGCCCACCGATTGCGGGAGCTCTGCCGGAACTCAGGAGGAGAATTGAGAGGTAACCTTTCATCTCCTTCTATCAACCCAGTTATAACCCTTAACTGCACCCCTTGCTATGCTTTGACTAAGTATACTTCATGGCCCTACTTTGACTTTTCAGCTTGACTTTCAGGATATAACCAGACTAAGTAAAGGAGTGTATGTGCAATATCAGTTTCAGTTTTATTGTTTGACTTAAAGCAGATTGTGGGATTGCATATGGGGGAAGGATTGGAGAAGGGTTGTATTGCTTGTGTCTGACTGGGTATATCAAAGGTTGGACAAGTCTCCATAAGTTTGGGGAGGCGCAGTGCTCTGTTTATTTTGAATTGCCTGGAGAACCAGACATGTTCCATAAGTTTGGGTGGTCTAGTTGCTCTGACTTGTGAGGGCTGAATGTGATTGAGTTTCAGGGACCAAGCATGTTCCATAAGTTTGGGTGGCTTGGTCGTCTGGTTTACTTCGGGTTTCTTTCAGTTTCTTTAGTTTCTGAACGAGGAGGTCTGAACATGTTCCAAAATTTTTGGCAGCTCAGCCTCTTCCTGCTTTGGTTTTAGAAGAAATGAACCAGGTTGAGGACGAAGACATGTTCCGTAAGTTTGGGTGGTTTTGGTCCAACGCCACTCACATGCTTAAACCAGAAGGCTATAACTTGACTATACTTTATTACTATCTTACTTATGAACAGGCTAGTCAGACAGGTTTCTATAAGTTTGGGTGGTCTGACTATAGCTTATACCAACTGAAGAGAGTACTAATTAAGAATAAACTTATGGTACGAAGGGGCAGGCTGAATCTTGAGCTAAAGATGATCGGTTCAGTTATATCCTACCTCAAAAGACTAAGTGCAAATAATTATATAAAATTGGGATACTTAAACAGTTCAGGGCGACTAGGTTGGCCTAGTCATATGCTCAAAGAAGAGAAAAGTTGTTGTGTCATGCGTTTGTGTATACTCAATGGTTGAGCTAGACATATTCCATAAGTTTGGGTGGTCTAGCTTTATCCCCTATGTAAGCTGGGTATAAAGGGATAAATCATTGAGAGACTGTGAACTATTGTTTCATAAATTGACTTTGGGATGGTGAAAGTACTGACCTTTGTGGTTTGGTCTGCATGAGACTGAATGCGACTACTACGTAGTCTGAGTGTCAGTTGATAGGTAGTTGCTTTAGTTGTTCGCCACGTGCTAGAGTCATAGGAGTTAGTTTCGATTCCTGCATTTTCTGAGCTAAGTTTTTTTTACTTATGTCAAATTCTTCATTTTCTGGGATCTTTTATTATACTTGGTCTTGTATAAATCTTGGTAAGTCACTTTCTCTACGGGAAGCGCTGCCGAAATTTCTACAAAACCAAGGAGTTAGTCATATTTTATTTTTTTCATGGTCCAGTTTATTCTGACTTTATGACTTAGTAAAAATCTAGAGAGTCTTTTTTTTTAAAGGGAGTGTTGCCCAAATTTTTGCTAATTCATGGAGTTAGATAAAATTGAACTTTGAGAAGTCAAAGTCATTTTAGATTCTGAACTTAGCTTTGTATGAATCTTTGAATAACATTTTCTTTACGGGAAGCGCTGTCGAAATTTTTATAAATCTAAGAAGTTAGATTAATTTTGTCTTAGTTGAACTCATGTCTTATTTCTGAGTTAGATTAATTTTGTCTTAGTTGAACTCATGTCTTATTTCTGAGTTCATATCTGACTAAGTATAAATCTGGGAAGTCTATCTTTCTAAAGGAAGTGCTGCCCAAATTTTTGCTAATTCAGGGAGTTAAACAAAATTTGACTTTCCAGAATTAGAGTTTGTTTTGTTTTTCATATTTGAGTTAGTGTAAATTCTGGAAAGACACTTTTCCTATGAGAAACGGTGCCAAAATTTTCTTACTTTAAAGGAGTTAAATTGTATTTCGACAGATAGCAATTATGGCAGTTCACTCCGTATAGAGGAGATTTTGGCAAAGGTCTACCTTTTCATTAAGCACCGATTTAGAGGTAGCCTCATGATTAGTTAGGTAGAATGATTCTTTGTGAAATTGTGATATGGACATTACCCTCAATTTGGACTCGTAGATTTAGCTTGGGATTGACTTGTCTTGTGTTACGGGTTCTCTTGAACGTTTGATTTGAAATCAGGACTAGATTCAGCTTGATCCTACAAGGATCACCGTCTGTTATCCTTATCGGTTGTCGACTCGTCAGTTTACGACTCAACTCCAATTCACCCTCAATGCTCAACCTAAAAGGTTTTAGCCCTAGTGATTTTTGTTGTTTTATTAAGGTTTTCACCCGGACTTTTATTGAATGGTCATTTAACAAAGGWACTGAGTATTTAATTATGGTTGGTTGGACAAGGGTTGGGGCTTGCATGGCTAAAGCGAGGGGTATGAGTATAGGGATTGGTTGAAGTTGACCCCGTGTAGTGCATGAACTTTTTGTTGAATCTTTTATGTGATTGCAGGTATCCTCGGTGGTTCGTTTTTTTTATTTGACTGTCTGCGATCATATACATATATATGGCTGTAAGGAGTCTCACTGTGATTGTGAGAAGTGATCGTCACATACTTATTCCCCTTTATATATATATATATATATATATATATATATATATATATATATATATATATATATATATATATATATATGTGTATATATATATGTTGGGTGTTCGCATGGCCTGAGAGGGTCCACGCTTAAGGGTTAAATAGGGGTTGAGATTGAGAAAAGAAAGAAAACCCCACTTTATTTGTCGGATGCTTCTTAAAGATTTCTTAGTCGGACGTTGGTCCTGGGTCCGGGTTCAAGGTCCTTGTCCAGGACATCCCAGGTCCTAGACTCTGCATGTAAGGGATCTCCCCCCGCGCCGAGCCTATTTGCCCTGCTTGCCCACTCGCGGTTAACAGCCACTTGAAATTTCAGAATGATAGATTCTGAAGTGGTCTGAAACCGCTGAAATGGCCTGAATACACTTCAGGTTATTTCATAAGTTTCGGGTGGTTTGCATGACAAGTTTTATGTTTTTTTTTTTTTCTGCCTGTTTTTTCAGCCACTTTAGGTCATTTCAGAAAATTCAGGTGGGGACCTGAAACCGCTGAAGTGGCGGAAGCTTCTGAAAGGGGTTTCAGGTACCCCCATCGAAATGGTTGGATAGGGGTATCTGAAACCCCTTTCAGAAGTTTCATCCACTTAGGTTATTTCATGAATTTTAGGTGGGGACCTGAAAAAACTGAAGTGGCTGAAGCTTCTGAAAGGGGTTTCAGGTACTCCCATCCAACCATTTGATGGGGGTATCTGAAACCCCTTTCAGAAACTTCAACCACTTCAAGTCATTTCAGGAATTTAAGGTGGGGACCTGAAACCGCTGAAGTGGTTGAAGCTCCTCAAAGGGGTTTCAGGTACCCCCATCTAAATGGTTGGATGGGGTACCTGAAACCCCGTTCAGAAGCTTCAACCACTTCAGGTCATTTCAGTAATTTAAGGTGGGGACCTGAAATTACTGAAGTGGCTGAAGTTTCTGAAAGGGGTTTCGGGTACCCCATCCCACCATTTGCAATAGATCTGTAGGCAATCTGAAAGTGGTGTATCAATCTGAAGTGGCTGAACTGCCTGAATGCGGTTTCAGACAACCCTATGTATAGATCCACACACAATCTGAAAGTGGTGTAGTAACCTAAAGTGGTTGAAGTGCCTGGAAAGGAGACCTGAAAATATATGCACTCGTTAATCATCTCTCTGTCTGCCGAGACACCCAGTCTAAAGGCCGAAGGTTCCGCGACAGCCGCACGACTATTCCTTCAGTCGTGAAATATCGTGAGGGAGTAGACCCTCACGATACCTCGAGAGTGACACTTAAGTGTCATAAGCGGTACTCGGATCCACGAGGGACCGCTTGATTATGGGCACTACATAGTACATCATCATTGTGACTGCTTGCGTATTCATGCATTGTTAGTCGACATGATTTAGCCCTGCGTCCGTGCGGTTTTATACTAAAGTCTCGCACGCGGCGCCTATCCGATTTCCGCATCGGAAAGTTATGGGATGGCTACTAAGGGACCAGGAGTGTTGTCGCGTTGTGTTGTCGTCTGTCGTTTTGTATATGTATGTGTATGTGTGTATGTTTTAATTGTTATGTCCTTAGAGTGGTATACGCGTGGTGTGTGGGATGCGTCCTAGTCGACAGACGACGGGTTACGCGTGGGACCTCAACCCCTCCAAAACGTTGGTTCGCGTGCGAATCCGATAGAGGTGTAAAACCGCGCGTACCCTATGCTACAACGAACGAGAAACGCCCTCGGCTGGTCTACCTCTGCGATTGCAGCTGATTAGCTTCCGTACTGTGGACTGGTAGTTCGGCGGGGATACGCCCACCGAAGGGAGGTGACAACTCCCGTAAGGTGAAGGTAGGCCGTGCCTCGCGTAGGCCTGTCGTAGGAGTTCGCGAGAGGTATGGATGGCGCACTCGGTCGGAGCGGCTTCCGGAAGCTCCATTTATATATGCGACGAGGATTCAAACCAACTCCTGTGTGACGCGGCCGGGAGTTTCCCGCCCTGCCTTGTGCGGAGCCGGACCAATGCGCTCGACACCCCCCTCAGATACCTGGTGGGGAAACCCAGATAATGCTCAAGGTGTCTTGAAGATTCTATGCCTGAAACTTGATCAAGGAGTAAAGGTGGAACTCTGGAGGGAACAACTTGGGGAAGACATCTATATGAAGTTGAAGCATGGCGGGGAGAAGGTGATACGGACCACAAAAGACTTGAAGGAAATGCGGGTTTGGTAGCCAGGTGCCGAATTTTTCAAAGCTATATTAATTATGTGTAACCCGGAATGACTCCAGCTTGAGCCACTACTTAGTGGGTGGGTGGATATGGAAACACAGGGACTCCCCTGCACCTTTCTACAAATAAAGTTCGGAGTGCGGATGCTTCAGACTTCAAGGAAAACTCGGGCGATGGTAGTGGCAGGGGAGAGGATGCAGAAAGAACAAGGCTTCTAGCTAGGAAACATGAATCTACCAAAATTATGGAAAGCCCTAAAGAACATCCCTTCCCAAAAACAAGCCAACATTATGTGGAGCCAATCATTGCTAATAACTACATTTGCTACCTGGTTCACCTTCAAAGGGATGGAGGTGGAAGAGAAATGCTTAAGGTGCAACTGGGGCTGGGAGACAAGCAATCATCTGTGACTATATTACTCCTTAGCGAGCCAACAGTGAAACGGGTGGATCAAATATTGGAACAAATTTTCAGGAGGAACTCTTTGGTGGACACAAGAATGGATACTCTACGAACTGTGCCCAGAAGACCAAAATCTAAAAGGTAGATGAGGCTATATAGCTCTAGTGTGCAAAGCGTGATAATTGAAGTAATTTGGAATGCCAAGAACAACACGCTCTTTAGAAAAGAATCTCCTTCCTTCTCATAACAAACTAACAAAGTCCTCAATATGATGAGAAAAATCACCATTGCAGATTGGCAGCGCACTAAGCAACACCCGACAAAATGAGTCTTTTGGTTCAGAAACACTTGGGCCAAAAATGGAAAGTTAACATCAATCACTTCGGAAAGCGAGCTTACGTTAACCCTCTGGCCGTTACAAGCTATGTGTCACCCGCGGTTATGACTGTGGGCCCGTTGACCGCATGCGGTCAGTATCATGGCCGCAGGGGCCAAGTGCGATCGCAAACCCTCGACATTTTTAATTCCTAGGATAATAGGTTAAAAAAAAAAAAAAAGTTTGTAGGGTTTGAAAAAACTTACATCCTCATATATATATATATATTTTAATATTTTTTGTGATTTAAAAAAAAAACAGAAAACGAAAAAACAAGTGTGAAAATAAAAAGAAACCTAGGCAACCATCCGGACCGCCTGAGTCCGAGGTGGTCAGCCCGTGCAAGGACCAGAGAAGGTCCCAACCCGAAAAAAAAAAAAAAAAATCCAAAAAATACGGATAAAAACTATGTTATACAGAAAAATAAACGGAACAACTTTTGCCTTAGGGCCACATCAAAATTTCGTACCAAATTTAAAATACCAAATGAAATAAAAATATAATTTTTATTTTTATTTTTCATTTGTTTTTGGCCCGGCCGGGCAAGTGACCCCGGGCCACTCTGGTAGCCTAGAAAGAAACGTAATAAAAAAAAAGGTACTTATTTTTTTCATTTTTTTCTGATTGCTGGTGGGATAATCATGGTGCACATGTTTCTTTGATTCCTTTTTTTTAACCTATATATGCAAATGTGAGGATTGAGCCATCAAAAGGGGCCTTGCCATGATGTACATGTCTGGGCTAAGGCCCCAACAAGCCTCGTGCCCGCCCTAAGTGAAGGCGGGCCAGCAAATCAACAAGAGTCCTCCGTGCAAACATTTCACGAAGTGGGGAGAATGGGAGGGAAGGTACACTAGATTCACACGACCCACGAATTTAGGTCGTGGTGTTTCAAGTGTAAATCGTACAGTCACCTTCACACAGACTTTGCGTGCTCCCTCCATCCCCAACAGGCGGTTCCTCCGAAAAAGCGCCTCCAAAGGGATCCCAAAAATGGATCCCCGCGGTCCCGGGCCACGAAGGGTGGGTATACCACTCTGATACTAACCAGGCAGGCCAAACGGTCGAGTGGATTTGGGAAGGGAGAAGTGATTTTCACAAATCTTCCAGGCCTCCACAGGATTGGCTCCCACCCTCCCTTCCCTCAATGCGGACTGTCCCCGCTGATAAGGCCTTGGGCTCTGACCCTAAAGGCACAAAGGTTCCCGGTCTGTGGTCTAAAAAGAAGCCCGCCTATGTTCTTGACAGTTTTGGTTCGCAGGATTTGGCCAACTCGCAAGAGGAAGCTCAGGCGTAAATGGTAGACCTCAGAATCCTAAGGACATGGCGTCCTCCTCCAGGAATAGTTTGGATCGCTCGATGGAACCAAGAGCGGCGGATTATATCCATAAATAGGTTGCAGAGTGGAGGATCGTGAAGAAAAAGGCATCGCTCAGAAAAGCGGCCCGATGGAGGACGACAGTAAAGAATACCCAGAGGAAGCTTTGCACGACGAGAGGATAGTAGTGTCTGCAGATTCTGAGCTGGATTCCACTCCGATGGAAATTGATCCTCTTAGCATTGCCTTTGGAACAGATTTAATGGACATCGAAGTTATCCAGGCTTGTGCTCCCCCACCTCCTTTTCTCCTGAGTAATCAGTCCGGTTCCGACATCGTAGTGGATACTATTACCAAGATCCTGTCGATCGCTGACTGGTTATTATGCAACCTCAAATCACAGCACCCCAGTTTGGATGTATCCTACTGGCCATGTGTTTTAGACAATCTCCTCGCAATGTTGGGTGGTAGTAAGAGTTTGATCTCATTTTTGGAGCACAATCAGCCACATGTAATTTCATGGGAAAATATTTGTGCTGATTTATTGGCATTAGTTTCGGCTAGATTCATAGATCCAGCGCATATTGCTTGTCCTCTCTTGGTCACTTCGGAGAATAAGGATAACCAATCTTACCTAGAAAGCTCGTTGATAGCCCAGGATTCCGCCGTTGCAGTATGCGGAAATAAAGATGTGAAAGCAGACCAGAATGAGCCCCCGATATCCACAGGGGTGGCCCAGGTGGATTCATCCCACCACCACTGTACTCTCGGTTTTCATTCTACTCACGATGTTCACGGCCAAAACACTCACTCCGAAGTTTTGCTTTCTGCCCAAGTACTCATGCCAAATGCCCAAGGATCTGTTGAGTCAGCCAGCAATGGTAGGGCAGAGATAGCAGAATCCAGCGAAGGTTCAGATCATCCTGCTGATCTTAAAAACCAGGCTCTAAAGCACATCTCTGGGGATATTGGCCAATCAGATTTCCAATTAATTATTTTTAATATAACAGGGGGGGGGGGGGAATTACAAATCAAAAATAATAAATCCTAGGAGCCAACCAGACGTAGCCAGGGACTGATTGAGTGGGACCCCAGGTCCACTGATTCTCAAGCTTGTTACTCCGCTGAGATAATTAGCACTGGCCACTCTGGGGTGTCAGATGACAAAGTTGTTGCTTCAGGCCCAGTCGACCGAAGTATTATCTGTGCGTCTCAGGCTGACCAGGATTCCGCCCCTCTTTCTGAGGAGAAAACCACCACTTCTCACACTCTGATGAATGACAGAATAGATAAGGAGGATGGATCCTCCAGGGTGGTAGATCTCACGGAGGACCTCCCCAATCATCTTTCGCAGGAGGCAAGCCTACAGGAGGAAAATTCAGAAGGCGGTAGAGTAGAAGAATCAGTGAGTTTATCCCAGTCTTCGATAGTACCTACAGATATGGAACTTATTACGAAAAGACAGAAACTCAAACACAGACTGGCAAAAGGCCAATATTATCTTTCTCCAACCAAAATAGACATTGTCTTCGTGCCAGTGAGGTATAAGGAGGGGGTGTGGGAAGTAGGTCTTTCAATTCTGAAAAATGCTGTGTATGGGGAAGTCACGATACGAGGTACCCCTTTCCTAGACAAACCAAAGAAGAAATTAATCAGCAAGTTCATTTCTGATAATTTACCGCAAGAACTTTCAACGATTTTTTATTTGTCTGAAAGGGAAAAGAGACTTGCAGAAATGAATGTATATTTAAAATTTGATGGTGGTAAACATGTTGAGCTGAAGTGGTTCAACCAAGATCTTCTCAATGATCTTCAACTCTTGAAAGTGAAAGCGAGTGGATTCTTGTCGGAGACCGACGTCAGTACTTTTTTTGTCCGTCTTCTAGGCCATCACAGTTTAGCACCAGGAGGCCTGATGGATCAGGCTATTTGGTCAACATATTAAACCCCCCACTTTACAAGTTTATATCCTTTTAAAAGTATTTGTTGGTTGTAATGTCAAACTTCAGGATGGATAGGTTCCAAGTTATTGATAGCCTGTATAATAAGGATAAAACTTGGAAGGATACTAAAAGACATGCATTTCTAGATCTGAGGTCCTTAAACGTTAATGGTCTTGCCTCGACCAAATTTGAAAAGAAACAAGCTATTTTTGATCAAATAAAAGGAATAGGGGGGAGGGAATAGTCTGACATTATATGCATTCAAGAGACCCATCTCATGGATAATGAGTCTCACAATTACTGCCATAATTAGATTTGGCCCCACAGATCATTTAGAGCTCATGCACCGCGTCCAGGGAGTGTTGGAGTGGCGATTTGGATTCCACCTGATTCCAGGGTGGATCCAATTTATTGGGAGGTGGACAAGGAAGAAGGTAGGTGGGCTTATATTCTAGCAATGTTTGATTTGGAGATTGTGATTGTCCTCTGTGTTTATGGTCATAATGATATAAATAATCGGCAACAATTCCTTGAATCCCTTATCCCCAAACTACCAGTTGGCATTCCTATGATTATTGCCGGTGATTTCAACGCAGCCCCGGATTGCAACCTCGATCGTTGGCGTATTCCACACCCATGCCCAACCTATGTGGAGGCAGATGAAGTTTTGATCTCAAATCTCACCCAATCTTTTAATCTCTTTGACTCTTATAGAAGAATTAACCCCAATCTTCGTACTTTCACTTGCTTCAGAAAAAATATATCGGTTGTGGCTACTAAATCTCGTATTGATCTAATTCTCCTCTCAGAAAAATTACAAGGTTCTCTTCAAATTGTGCAAATATTCCCCAAAAGCCCTCTTGCAGGGCTAGATCACGCCCTGTGTATAGTTATCCTTTTTTTTTCCAAGAAATCGGACCAAGGGAGAGGGTACTATAAACTTAATACATCCCATCTTAAGATTCATCGATTCAAATTTTATCTAAAGGATGTATGGGCTTTCTGGAAAGGTAAAAAAAAAGTCATACAGGATGATGTGACATGGTTCAACAACGGTCTAGACTTTCTAGGGCGTAAATGCAATGAATACTCTAAATTACTTGCAGCGAATAGGTATTCCAATGAAACTAGAATATTTCAAAGAATCCAACAAATTAAAACCCAAGAAGAGGCCCATCAGGAAGATGGCAATGACGAAAAATTGGCCCAAGAATTAAATGATCTAGAAGATAGTCTACTTTCTGTGATGAAAAATCGTTGGCAAGGTGCTAGAATTAGAGGGAAGATTCGTTGTTCACTTACGGAAGGAGGTATGGATGCTAGTTTTTTTGCAATGGCTAGAGCCCGACGAGGAAGAACAATTATCGACGGATTATCTCACCCACAAGAGCCAAATGGACAAATAGCCTCCTCCACTTCAGAATGCACCAAAATCACTAGAGATTTCTTCAAGGAATTATTTACATCCGAAATACACATTGCCACATATATCGAGAGGTCTAAGGATATCGATGAGTTATTTGCTCCCTTGACTAAATCCCTTTCGGGATAGCAAAGGGAGCAATTAGAGCTACCCATTACTAAGGACGAGATTTGGACCGCACTTATGATGATGGAAAAGGAAAAATCTTCAGGAATTGATGGGCTCCCTAAGGAATTTTGGGAAGCCTCATGGGATTTCATATCTCAGGATCTCATAAAATTATATCATAATGTATGGGATACGGGTCGGATGGGCGAGTTTGTTGGTCACGGAATTCTAACCTTACTATACAAGAAAGAAGATAAATATAATATTCGCAATTATCGCCCAATTACTCTCCTTACGGTAGTTTATAAGATGGTTTCAAAGACACTAACAACACGCCTCAATAAATTTATCGCAGACATTATTCACCCTTCCCCAACAGGCTTTATACAAGGAAGGAATATTCAGGATAACATTCTATTGATTAATGAACTAATTAAAATATCTAGGCAATAAAAGCATAATACCGCATTTATCTTTATAGATTTTGAAAAAGCGTATGACCACGTAGACTGTTTTTTTTTGGATAAATGTTTGGATAAATTAAACTTTGGACCTAACTTTAGGAGATGGATTAGGATTTTCCATCAGAGAGCAACGACGAAAGTAATGGTGAATGGTAATGTTGCCCCCCCTATATCCTTACAGAGATTGGTCAGGCAAGGAGACCCTATTGCTCCTTTACTCTTCGTAATCATTATGGAAGCCCTCACCAACATACGTCAACACAAGGATATCAAGAAAATCAGAGTTACTACTATCCTTGAGGATGCTATACTTGTATGTTCCCTATTCGTAGATGATCTTTCCCTTATGGTTAACGCTACTAAGGAAAATTTGGAGGTCATTCAAAAGGTGATGGATAAATTTTGCACAATCTCTGATATGAGAGTGAATTGGGGGAATAAAACACTAGGATGGTGGCTCCACCATCAAGGAGGTAGACCACCGGACAGACCTAGGATTAAATGGATTCCCCATGAGATTCCTATAAGGATTTTTGGGATCTTCCTTTCAGCTCAAGGGAAACCATCTTCTAATAATACTATGATCATGGACCAGGCTCTCTCGAAGCTGGAGCTGTGGAGAGATAAACATACTTCTATCTTTGGAATGACTCTTGCATTTAACAATGTGGTATTGGCCTCAATCTGGTATAAATCAGCTATATGGGTCATGGATAAATTGGCTATTAAGGCATTCCAACGTCAGCTCGTTGCCTTCCTATGACGCCGTAATCATGAATGTACTAATGTGATCAACAAAGTAGCTTGCCTATCCTTAATCCAACCCAAAGGTAAAGGGGGTCTTGGGATTATTGACCCCACCACCCAAGCTATGGCTCTCTCAATTCAGTGGATTAAGCGGTTACTCTTTAATCCTCAGACACCATGGAGTGAATTGGCAAAGGAACAAATCAGGAGACTAACTCCTCCTACTGATGAAGAGGTAGACCCTCTCATGTGGTTGGAAAATAGATCCTGGCCTCTCCCAAAGAAATCCTCCTCTTTAGACCAAGTTCCTCATCCCTCGGATCGTCAAGCAGCTAGGGCAGACCTAGTTAATGACTATTTCTGGATTGACCTATTAAAAGTCCGAAGAAAACTCCCTCTCCCAGATAAGGTTTTCCCGAAAAGATGGGATGAGGTTTGTCGACAGCCTCTATTTAACAATCCCTTGATCAGAGACTCTCTGGGCTATACCCTTGATTGTGCAGCTTCACCATGGAAAGAATGGATTAGGAAAGGAATCACTAGGATTAAGGACGTTTGGAGTAGTGCTGGTAAGGATTGGGTTAGCCCTCAGACTCTTCAGGAAAAACTTAGGTACTGTCACTTTCCGGTAGAAGCCCTAGAAAGGATTATTGACATCATTCCCTTATATTGGATTAGAATCCTCAAAGAAAGTTCATCTCTCTCCCCACAGGATTGGGTTTCCATTTTACCTCATACTGAAGTAGTGGGGAAAGTCCTGGAAATTAGTGAGACAGGGGAGGTTCATTTGTTGCTGTTTAATTTACAAAACGATGGTTTTCTATCACCAACGGCTCAGCAGCAGACAAGGTGGTTTGAACAGGATACCCTTTTTCGAGTCAGGGTGCTGTCAATGGAAGAAAAATTGATTGCCTATAAACCGGACACCCCGATCTTCCACCTCCCTTTTGATCCAATCTGCTGGTCTTGGTCATGACACTTTCCAGCAGGTTTCACTCATATCAGAATGCTTCACAATTTAACAGTTAAATCGACGTATAGGACGCTTAGACCCAAGGTGGGCCTTAGAGAAAGAGTTCAGAATCGGTGAATGAATCATCTCAGGATAGGCGTGGAAGAATTATGTTCTGTAAAATGGTTTGAACTGTTCAAAATCAAGGCTGCCAAAATCGCCTCGCTTCAATGACAAATTTCCCATCGCTGTCTCCCTACCAATGACTGGTTGATTGATCGAACTTCTTTAGAACAGAAAGGAAAAGCATACCCATGGTGCAAATTCTGTAAATTCATTTTTCCTTTCAAGCTTATACCAGAAACAATTGAACATATTTTTTTGCAATGCCCAGGTTCAGTGTGGTTATGGCGCTGGTGGTCGAGAATTTGAAATCAGATTGGAACAGCGCTTCCCTGGTCTTAGAACTGGAAAGCCTTACTAGTTGAGACCTGAAACCCGTCAGAAGTGGATAATTTCACTCGTAATTTTTTTAAAATTTCTCGAAGAGCTGTAATATGGGCATTGTGGGTTCGTAGGTGCACCTACGAAATGGAAGGAGTTCGGCTTGACGACCGGGAATTTACTGATTCTACCAAACATCAAATTCAAGTGGAAATCACAACTCGGTGGGAAGAGGTGAAGGAAAAGTTGGAATTTTTTTCTTTAGAATGTGACATTAAACAACACATCCCTAACCTTTAATCAAGACTAGCTTGGTGGGGATGAGGGAAGGAGGGTGGGGAGGGCGGAATGGGAAAAGAGACAGAGTATTGACTCGGGGAAGACCTGATGGATTTTTCGTCTTACCTTTCACGACTGGTGCGCCATTGACCCCAGTGTTCCAATGAGTCCACTTTCGAATTTTCCAGATCTCTTTCCCCTGCCTGGTATGCCATTAGTGCCTATCTCATGGTATGGGCAGGATGTGTCTTGAAGTTAAAAATAGTACTCATACTCTTTCTGTGCAAAGATGCTCTTCAGTCTTTGGGAGCAGCAGAAGAGATTTCCATTAATGTCAGTTAGGTAGATTGATGCAGTTCAGATGTGATGCTTAGCTGGGATCCCAGCATCTCTGGTCTGTTTTGTGCTCGTTCAGGGTTAAGTGCAACGTTTCAATTCAGATAAGGTGCATGACTAATATTTCAGCGTCTGATTTCCCTTAGTCCCCTGCACCAACAACCCTTATGAGGTCTCTTGTGCTTAAGGTTCACGCTTATCCGGCGCCATTTAGGGTGAAGAGGCACTGAGATTTGTGTCTGTCAGTTTCTACATGGTCAAGGGACGCTGGACCCGGTTTCCAGCAGTTTCACTACTGTCTATGTAAAGGGACGCTGGACCTGGTTTCCAGCAGGTGCAACTCCCCACCAATAGGAACGGAGCCATCTATCCATCTAGGGGAGTGGAGGAGGTGTCTGCTCTTACCAGCATCCCCTCTACTCCCCATCATAGATGTTTTTTTCAAAAAAAAAAAAAAAAAAAAAAAAAAAAAGTTGTAGCACGCCAGTTGGTTGGTGTGCACCGAGTATCGGAGCTCTGCAAATGCAGAAATCCCAGGGCCCCAAAGTCGGCGTTGGTGTTGACATCATCACTCGCTGGTCGTCAAGTTGTCTGGTTGCTTTCATGCTTTAGTTGTAGTGATAGGCTGTAGAGTAGGTAGGACGCCTGACGCCATTTAAGAGAGAGAGCTACATTGGGCTATGCTGTTGGTGTTGCCCGATTGGGCTTGGACATTGACTCACGATTCTTTTGTATCGATCTCAAATGGATGGTTACTCGGTTCCATTGTGCTATCTGCTCTTGCTTTGACTACTAGGACTTCAGTGTGATTTTGCAATCAGGATTTTTGTGCTTCGTCCACATTCATGTTCCTTGCATTTTGGTATCGGAGCTGGTTTGATTCGCCACTTACCTTGGTGCGCTGACGTTATACAAACTTGGTGCGTTGATGATGCTTCTTCGCAGTTGGTTCTTGTGACGTCAGGCCAACATTAGGCGCACGACCTGGGTAGAGAGGTGTGCGCTGGAAGGCTATACGGCATGGGTTGCCGTGGTTACAGCGGAATGTATGATCGGTGATGAGAGCATGCTGATGTGGCATTAAGCTGAGGTGGCACTGCATTGCGTTGTGGGTGGTACCGAAGCTATGACCGATCATCAAATGCACACTCAACTCAATTGGTGAGAAATCTGTGGTTGGGGGCAGCTATCTCCAGGTACGTTGTTCCCTTACCTTATCTACTCTCTCAATCTCTTCTTACCGCGAGGAAGTGAGTCCAACTTGAGAGTCCTCTCTTTTGGTGAGGTGTCGTGTGCACGCTACCTTGAGAGACGACAATCTTCCCGGAAGCATCTGGAAGGAGAAAGGGCGGTGCCTCTGAAGGGCCCTGGTCGAAGCACTGGGTCACGGTCACCATGCCAACCCAATGTGAGTAGGTCATGCATGCGATGGCTGCTTTCGTCCACATTCATGTTCCTTGCACAAATATGAAAGGGGAAAAAAAAGAAGATAATAATGAAAAGAAAAACCAAAGTCATTTTCTTTTTTTTTCCCTTTTTTTTTTTTCCCTTTTTGCTAGACACACACACTGATTGATTGATTGTGTGCGTGTGTGTGTGTGTGTGTGTGTGTTGTGTGTGTGTCAGTGTGTGTGTGTGTGTGTGTGTGTGTGTGTGTGTGTGTGTGTGTGTGTGTGTGTGTGTGTTGGGAGGACCCCCCCCTCCAATCAATCAATCAATCAATCAACCAACCAATCAACCAATCAATTAATCAATCAATCAATCAATCAATCAATCAAGCAATCAATATTTATTTTTTTATCTATTTTTTTTTTCACACACCAAACACAACCCCCCCAAAAATTATTTTTTTTAACTTTTGTTTGTTCAAGGGGGTAGGGTCGGGGTTCCGGAACCCCAATCCGCAACCCCGACCCCCAACCCCCAACCCCCTCTCCCCTCGGCAGCTGCGGCCCGCAGTCATGACCGCGGCCTCGCAGCTGTGGCCGGGCCGCGGCCGTGCCCGCTGTGACTGCGGCCACGGGTGTTTCATAGGTTACAAGACAGAAGCGGTCTGCAATAGAACCATCTTAGGTTCGTTGGTTACAGAAGCCCGCCCCTGAAGGACTGAGTGGGTAGGACTCTCGGTTGGTGGGGGTGCGGAGATCCAGAGAAGTAATGTATAGATAGACTTGTGGGAGACACAAGACCGATTACGTAGGTTAAAATGAGTTGAAGGGATAGATCGGAGTTAGAAAGGCAATAGTTATAGAAATAGGAGAGGAGTGACAGAGACCTAGCTAGGAGGTTGTCCGTTTGGTAGGAAGGAAAGGTGAAGCTTGCTATTGTTACGTAAAAGGAACAGGGAACAGGGGTTCCTCTCGGTCGTTCTTGGGCCGAGTTCGGACCGGCCCCGTAGGTCTGAGAAGTGGAAGTTAGGAGTACTTCAGGAATAGGTAGGAGCAGTAGACTGAAGTAGGAGGGGAGTTCGGTATGCACTTTGTCACCTTGGACACTATTGGGTACTTGAGACTCAGAAGCGAAACCGGCTGATGCTGCCGGGATAACTCCGGGTTGAATTGTGAGGCCCCCGGCGTCGTGCAAGTGAATGTTTTGAAATGAGGGACCTCCCTCTCGGTTTGTCTTGCAGCATTCACCCGTGTGGTGAGTACTCGCGACGGCGGCCTTTTGTCGAGAAAAGTCGCGAGGTGAGTACTGACTGACGGGTGGAACGGCGCCGATATGTTGGGGTTGGAAGGACTTGTAGTTGTTTCTCTCACGGCCGGGGAGGGTCCCAGCGCCTGGTGGCGCGCAATTTGGCGAGTCTCTGCGTGCGGTAGTTTCCATCAGAACAGCTTTGTCGGATCCCGACCGATTCAGCAGGTGGTCTGGATCTTGGCTGCCCGACGAACATTCTCCGATAGAACGCGCACGAGCGACATAGCACGCTCGCGCGTTTGGATCTAGTGCGCGTGAGGGACGCGCAGAGGGCGGGTGGGTGTGCCTCTGCAGTCACTTCTGACATGCCTGTGCCTGCGAAAAGGCTCTATGTATGCCTATGTGCGTGTGTGTGTGTGTGTGTGTGTGTGAGAGAGAGAGAGAGAGAGAGAGAGAGAGAGAGAGAGAGAGAGAGAGAGAGAGAAGACGGCAATTCCAAGGACTGGAAAGCACGTGTGAACAATCCGGCAGCTGAAGATCGATGACAGACATTGTTCGGCAGCGGACGAGGAGGTGAGTGAGGTGACATTTTTCGGGCGAGTTGGTCGCTGCCGTAGATCGGCTGATTGACTTCGTGAAAGTGTGGTGGGTGAATAGGCAAGAAGTGGGCTACTACTCCGTCTGAAAAAAAGAAAAAAAACGTGGGCTACTCCGGTGGTGCGCCAGCTGGATATTGCTCGTCTGGAAGCCGTGAGGTAGTGTGTTGTCGGCGTGTGGCCCGTTCGTGTGACAGCTGTTTGTGTGCCATCTGGATCACCCAATCTGGAGGGCTCTGTGGCGAGAGAGCGACACGTCTGCACGACGCTGAGTGCCACGTGGGACGTGGGCCTTGCGACCTCACAGAAGGATAACGTGTACGAGAAGCTTTGGGGCACGTGCTACCGGTAGGTAGCCGACCGTTGAGTGAAGAGCAGTAAACGGCGGTAGAGAGAGGAGAAGGAGAAGGTGGATCGAGAGTAGCGCCCGGAAAAAGAGACCTGCGGTTGGAAGGGAGGAAGCGGGTGGTTCAGACGATCGGTTCCCGACCCACTCCCCGTCGTATGTGGTAGCAGAGACACACACAGAGAGAGAGAGAGAGAGAGAGAGAGAGAGAGAGAGAGAGAGAGAGAGAGAGAGAGAGAGAGAGAGAGAGAGAGAGAGAGAATCGGGGTGTATTTCAACGCATGAATGTGGATAGGATTGGAAGGGGAGCGAAGCGGGAAGAGCTATTAACTATGAAAAGGCTACCATGGAGGTGCGATACCGGGGTAGAGAGAAGACCGGGTGGTGGTGTTGCTTCCCCTTTGCAGTCTACTTCTCCTTCTCCTCCTCCTCCTGCTCCTGCTCCTGTGTGTGCTCTAGCGTGCGCCTCATCTTCGGTACAGATCGATCACTGCAGCTTTCTTTCTGAAAAAATGAGACGTCAACATGACCATCGCGACCGTAGATGGTTTTCGTCCGAAGCTGCAGGAGCAACAGCAGCAGCGGGCGATTGGCCCTGGTTACCGTCGTGGACGGTCTTGGTGGCAGTGTTATGGGTGCTTGCGCTGCAGGCGCTGGTGCCTAGTGTGGTGGGGACCGCATGTTCTCCCGCCGCGGATCAGGGATGCATCTCCTTTGCGGTGTACAGAATGAAGAGGGATGAATCGCTTCTGGAAGTGGCGGAGCGATACCGAGAGAGCGTGACGGGCGTCTTGCTGGTGAACGGATTGACCGAGACGGCGACGACAAAAGAAGGTGAAGAAGTATACATACCTCTACGGTGCGCTTGTGACCAATCGCAGGGCATTTTCCGGGCAAAGCCCACGTATACGATCAATAAAGGGGACACACTAAGCTTCATAGCGCAGCAGAAATACCAGTACATGACGACAATCGCCACCATTGCAGAGGCAAGTTCGGTGAAAAACGTGGATTTCATCTTGGCGGGAGCGACGCTGACTATCCCGATACCATGCGCGTGTAATCGAACCAGCATTCCGCCGTTCGCATACACCTCATTCCTGACCTATGTGCCGCGGCAAGGCGACAATGACGTCCTCCTCGCCGGCAAATATAACAGCAGCAAGGAAGCCATGCGAACTGCCAACGATGCCGCCCAAGAGGTCAATATTGAATCGAACAAGCCGATCGTTATCCCGAGCAGTAAGTAGCTCCCACTCGTCCCTCCGATGTCTTCCTTCTTTCTCTTACTCCCTCTTCTACTCTCATTCTCTGCTGCTCTAGTCGCTAGAAACAACTCCTGTAACTGTACACATGGTTGTGCCACGCAGTGTACTCGGATGTTCGCCGACCTTTTGTCTGTGTATCTGTTTGTGTGTGTGTTTGTGTGTGTGTTTGTGTGTGTGTGTGTGTGTGTGTGTGTGTGTGTGTGAGNGAGAGAGAGAGAGAGAGAGAGAGAGAGAGAGAGAGAGAGAGAGAGAGAGAGAGAGAGAGAGAGAGAGAGAGAGAGAGAGAGTTGTTTGAAAGAATTTGCAACAGGTTAAGGGAATAGGATGCCGGTGAGTTGCAGACCTTCCATGGGGTCTTTAATTCTGTGTGCCATACTGTTTTTGTTTTTTCCGCGCGGTCTTTTCCTTCCCCTCTCATCGCGCCCCTCTCCTTCGGGTTTGCTGCACGATCCCATAGCCGGCAAGGAGGCGAAGACAAATAGAACCCCTTCAACCCATTGTTCAGCTGTGTTGACGAGCATTTTGCGGGAAACACGTTCTTTTCCTGGGCGATAGATTCTCCCAGTTTTGTCTTGTTGTGTTGTGTTTCGTTTTGGTAGTTTTGTTGTGTTGTGTTGTGTTTCGTGTGGTAAGCGACATGCATTGTCAGCGGGCCGCTTTGTGCTTTTGTCGGCTGCCAAGCAAAGTGAAGACAGGAGGAGAGAAGCTTAGGGGGAGAGCAAGAGGAGGGAAGTGTGAAAGGCCAGGCTGTTAGGCCGTACCTCTGTTTGAATTCTGTGCATCTTCGTTCGCCCTGCGAGCTGTCAATCTTCAGATGACGACGTCGGCCAGAGAGCGATAAGGCGCAGATCTCAACGCCCGTTACGTTTGTCTCCGTCACCGTGCCGACGCCCGTTCGTTTACCCCATCTCTCCTCTTTGACAATTGGCATCGTCTGCAGCGACCTGAAAATCCGCACCAGCTGGTAGCCTCCGCCCACCGTTTACTCACGCCTGATGCGTAACTGCGCAGATTGTAGGTTCATGCCACGTGACCCGCATCAGCGAGGAAGTCGGACGAGTAGCTTTTTTTTTTTTTTTCTCTTTTTACTTTTTTTTTGTTTTCTTTAATTGCTTTGAACACAAAGTAACAAAATTTTTGGGACCACATTTCTCGATTTATGCGTGTGTCATATATTGCTGCGCCCCCTGCTATTTCTCCTTCAGCTTTCTACCTTTGACGTTCCTGGCCGCAATTTCGCCGTTTTTTAACCGAAATCGCCAGGGATCACCGGTTTCCCGCCAGCAGGTCACGATGATTTCGGTTCAGAAAACGCCGAAATTGCGGTCAGGAACGTCAAAGTTACTGTGAACTCTCAGAAGGGTAAATGCTCAATACCGGGTTGTTCACCGCGCAGTTTTACCTTGGATGTTCGCTCGGGTGTTTACTTCACTACGGTTGTTGGCCGGCCATTTGTTATTTTATTTATTCTGTTTTTTTTTTGTTTTTGTTTTCCAAACAAAGAACTTCAGTTTTCATGATAACATAAACGGAGACCGGGCCCTCACAATCATCCTTATGTATGAAATGATCTGTATTTTGATGAAGAAAGACAAGAAAAACAAACATCCCTACGGGAAAAAGTTCTGTGAGCGCCATCCAGCTTGGCTTACAGGGGTAAACCCTGGAACGGCCGACGTCCAGTAGGGGGGTTTCGTATTTGACCGGACGCCGACCGGTCATTTACGTGCTCTCCGCCGGTTGGGTAATTACTGGTTGTCTGTACTCTGTTTGGCTTTTCGCACTACAATAGGCTGTAAAAACTAATCGACTGTTCGTTTGGCTATAATTGCGGAAATGTAATTTCTAGGGAAATCTCGCCGATCGCGGAGTTTTCGGTGACGGTTTTGTACGTGTTTGCCGGTCAGAATGTGCCTTGACATGTACGCGCCTCGGAACGGATCATGCGCACCTGGACCTCTGCACTTCCAGGTGCACTCTGTTTAGGGGACTTGCAGTCGCGGGCTAACTGCAATCAATCAGGCCAATTTGCCTCGAGTCTCGTTCCGGCAGATTTGTAGGTTCTATCAGTGCGCACATCAATCCTTGAGTGAATGGTAATTCGTCACTGGATTAATGATGGTGGTAAATAATCGATGATTCGATGGGATGGTCGGCATGAGAAGCTTCTGAGCGTCGAAAAAATGAGCAAATGAAAAACCGCTAAGCAACGGGGGAAAAAAACGTGCCGAAACAAAAAGTGGATGAGCAACAGCATTAAAGAAGTGCCGAACAAAAGCAAAGTATAGCTGAGCAGCGGAAAAAAGACCTTCCAATACCTTTCTCGGCCTTTCGGCTAAAATCAAGTGTACTATCTGTACTCATCAGTGTAATATCTGATCCGTGGCCTATCGGGTTATTTAAAAAAAAAAAAAAAAAAAAAAAAAAAAAAAAAAAACCGTCCGAAATGAGTAGCGCTCGAAATAAGTGATCAACGTCTGAAACGATTAATGATCATTAATCGTATATCTAGTTCGCAACGCGAACCAATCGTCCTTATCGTTGTAAAATTCGCGCACCTGCTTTTGCTCATGTAAAAGGGCTGGCTTGCTTGCTTTGATGTAGAAATATCACATGCTCGCAGATGTGGTTACGATCACCAGGTGATCATCACGCCGATCACCCCCTGTGGACCACGTGCCATGACGATCACGTGCCATGACGATCACCGAGGTTAATCCCTGAGGCAGAGCAAGGTGTGCCGACTTTTTGAGCTACCGACCTTCCCCCAACACAACAGCCCCTCATCATGCCTGCACAGCATGCAGGGTGCGGTATGTGCGGTGGAAGTCGGTAATTAGAGAAGTTATGCTGGACGCATGTGCTGCTGGCAGGACTGATTACAAGCGCGAGTGGGTTCCCGGCGAGACCTACCACGGGTAGCCCATTCATGACTCGGTCGCGGACCGCTAACTAGTGAAAAAGTCGCGAGGGCTCACGAGATTGGAAACTTCGCCAAACTTCGTTTTTGCCTCCATGCCTGCACCACGCGCGAGGGCTCACAAAGTCGAAAACTTCGTTGTTGCCTTCTCCGAAAACTTCGTTTTTGCCTCCTCCATGCCTGCACCACGCGTGAGGGCTCATTAAGTCGAAAACTTCGTTTTTGCCTCCTCCACCGCACCGGGCAGGCAACTGGGAAAACGAAAATGCCACAAACACAAAACAGACGAACACAAGCAAAAGAAAAGGACGGACATGACCACACTCGTGAATTCGGGCCAATCCGAGCGGGCGCACCAAAGCACCTTCCAAATTCGCGAGTGTGCAGGCGTGGGCGAAGTAAAAACGTTCACGACCGTGAGAACACCAGCGCCCTGACACCTCACGAATGCTGGTGGGTGCCAGGGTAGCAAGGCTGCAGTGTGGTGGTGCCCACAAGACACAAAATGCTTGTGCGAACTCGCCTGAGGGTAGTGCGGCGAGGTCCCACACGTGAATTTCGGCGAATCCCAACGGGCTCACCAAAGCACCTTCCAAATTCGCAAGAGTGCAGGCCTGGGGGAAGAAAATACCCTCACGAGTGTGCGAACACCAGCGCCCTGACACCTCACCAATGCTCGTGGGTGGCCGGGTTGTGAGGCTGCAGTGTGGAAGTGCCCACAGGACACGTGATGCTCGTGAGAACTCGTCTGGAGGGTAGTGGGGCGAGGTCCCCGTGCAATCTTTTTTTTTTTATAGGGATAATTTGCAAAATATGCAACGAACCTCTCAGTTCACCACCGATGAGCGCACACAATCACACAACATGCATGAATGAGATCACACGAAATTCACACTGCAGGCCAGAGAGATGAAGACCAGGTAGCGCAGCTTTAGAATCCCAACAAATTATCATATAAGCAATTAAGAGTTCCAGTCACAAGTGCTCAACAGCACAAACCCAAGTATCCATTATGTCCACTCAGGTATGTAACTCTTCCGAAGCTCTTCTCTCTTCTCTCTTGGTCCTCTCTCTTTCTACTACCTCTCTGTGTCTTCTCTCCCTACTTGCATGCACTCACACACCTTCTACTAAAGGACCAACTCTGAATACACCCACTGCTAACTCTACTAACCCCTCCGAAGTCTACTACTAACTACTAGCACTGGCGCAGCTATGGCTGCCTTCCCTCTGCCAGCGCTGGGCAGCTATCACTGCTCCCTCTCTCTCTCTCTACTAGGGCAGCTCTCTGGCTCAGCGCTCCGCCCCTCACAATAGCGCACAAGTGCACCAGCACTTCCACACTTCATGCGAATGAGCAATCTGCCAAATGAGGAGGCTGCCAGTCCTTATATTGTTTTGGACCGAGCTTCAGCTCGTGCCAGCCTCTGCTTCTTGGGGCTTGACTTGGTTCCGGTACCACATCCCCATGGCCTGTCTGCTTTTGAATGTTGGGCCTTTGAGTCACGACTTTTCGATTATGACACATGGTTTTAACTGTGGACTGTGACTCTTGCCTCTGGGACACGACTCTTGCCTGTGGAGGTGTCCTTTGCCCGTGGGATGTGACTTTTCAATATGACTTTTTATTATGAGACGTGATTTTACTCCTGAGATATGACTGTTTGCCGGGTGCCTGTTGGACTTGACTACTAGCCTACTAAGGTACCCGACTGTGACTTTTCTGAAACTGACTGACTCGGCCTTTCTTGGGCAGGGCCTCTGACCCTGAAACTCGAATTTGGGGTCTGAATCGTGGAAGGCCTTTCACTCTCGCCAGCCTAATTTCGAGGTCCTCCGAGAAAATTACCAATTTTATCTGTCTATTATGTTAACTCCTCTCTTAGCTCTCTCATAATAGGACACAATATGCGGTGCTGTTTCCATTAGTTCATCTCTTGTAAACCGGCGATCTTCTGATAGGCAAATCTGACCTTATATTGTCGCTGTGGTCTACCCCTGCACCCAGATCTGTAAACATCTTCCCCAACAATCTTTTCCACATCATACTTACCATCCATATCAGGGGGAATCATAGCTCTGCGTGACAGAAACATGTCATTACTAACGCAAGGAAGTAACTTTGAAGCGGGAAACACCCGATACGTGTGCAAGTGTGGAGGAATTTCTACAACATATGAAGGATCATCCACATCACCAATCACATCAAGAATTTGCCACGGTCCTCTATAGGCAGGCAACAACTTCTGGGAAATGTTCTCCTCAGGGAGAAACTCTTTTGACTTTACCCAGACCAAATCTCCTATGGCAAATTGCGATGGTCTGTGGTGCTTATTAGCTTGTTCTATCATTTGATGCTGTGCTTTACTAATATTCTCTTTAACTTTTCCCAAATCCCTACACTTATAGAAATCGCTATTTGCGATCTTTAGACTTTAAGACTTCAAGATCGCGCGGCGATCCAGGCTGTCCAGCAAAACACTTACAAAAATCGCTATTCACGATCTTAAGACTTTAAGACTTCAAGATCGCGTGGCGATCCAGACCGTCTGCTTTGCCGGACGGCCTGGATCGCCGCTTTTAAAGTCTTAAGATCGCGCGGAAATCTGGACTGTCGGGCCGGTAGGACCACAGGCGGTTCGGATTGGCGCGGCCACTGGAAAAGACTTTAAGACTTTAGATCGCGCTGCAATCCAGACAGTCTGTCTCCCTCGGCATTCCCCCGCCAGTTCTCCTCCGCCTCCACTCCTCCGCTCCCGCCTCCACCTACGCTCACCTCCGCCCACCTCACCTCCCCCTCTGCCCACCTCACCTCTACCTCTGCCCTCCTCACATACGGTCGGCCCACCGTAGCTCTCTCTCTCTCTCTCTCTCTCCCTCTCTCTCCCTCTCACAGTGCTTGGTACGTCGTTCTGGGAACTTCGTGCCCTACGGGCTTGCCTAAACGACCTACCGACTTGCTTACGCCCACCTAGGTGACCTAGGCGACCTACCTACAGCCTACACGACCCATGCGACCTGCCTATGGCCTGCCTACCGGAACGCTCTCTCTCTCTTAGTCTCTGGATCTCTCTCCCTCTCCCTTTCTTTCTCTTAGTGCTTGGTACTTCGTTTTTGGTACTTCGTGCTTGGTCGTGTTTGGTTCGTAAATCGGTGCCACTTTCGTGCTACTTGGTGCTACTGGGTGCTACTGGGTGCATTTGTGCTACTCCGTGCTTGGTTTGGTTTCGGTGTTACGTGCATCGGTGGTTGGTTCGCGGGATCGGTGCTTCATGCTAAGTGCAACGGTGCTACGCGCATTGTGGAATCGATGCTTGGTTCAGTCTGGCATAGTCGAGCCTTTTCTTATGGAGTTGTGTCAAGCGAACATGCCGTCACACACACGCATGCAGATGCAGCTTCTGCAGACTATCGGGGTTCAAACTCCTGTGAAACAGTCTGGACAGTCGTGCTTCCTTTTTGGCGTGCACGAAGGCCAGAGAGAGAGAGAGAGAGAGAGAGAGAGAGAGAGAGAGAGAGAGAGAGAGAGAGAGAGAGCACCTGGCCATGACAAGGCTGACAGATGAAGAGGAAGAGGAAGAGGAAGAGGAGCATGAGCATGATTTACGAGGACAAGGGAAGATAATAATGACATCAATCACCGATTGACGGAATGGAGTGGGCAAGGAAACACAAGCTGCTTCACGTGGGGAGGGTTAGGGGGGAGAGGAGCGTCCCATATCGCAGCCACGTGGCTGCCAGTGGATCGTTTATCCATTTTCATTGTTTTTTTTTTTTTTTT
>BFEA01000016.1:1486900-1510380 GCA_003427395.1 Chara braunii | reverse complement strand
GTATGGTTGGCATGCTTAATGCCAGCCGTCGTGGCAGTTGTTGTTTTGAGAATGCTCAGTTAGGTCTTCCATGCGCTCATCCATCCCATCCTTACAATGTGTGTCCTTTCTGTCGTCAAGGACAGCCTCATTCTTGAGCTTTTTCTTGCCCTTTCCTTTGCCCTCTTCCTCATTCTACATTCCGTATTTTCCCTCTTCCATTCTTTGTTTGTCCTCTCTCTGTCTCTTTTCTTTGTATTTAACACCTTCCCCTTCACTCTGCCTCTCTCACAGCGTGCAAGTGGGCTGTTATGGCATACGGGGATGGGGCCAGCTCGCGCTCAACTTCATCAACGTGGTGAGCCTTGCACGTGAGAGGCACAGTGGAGGTGGAGTTCAAAGAAGAATGAGAAATTTAATGGTTTCAATCTTCCCTTGCTTTTTCTTTTTCTTTTTGTTTTTATTTTTGCAATGTGCCTGTTTTTTATTTTTATTCTTTGTTTCGCAAAGTGCGCTCTTTTAGTTTGTAGTTATGTGACAATATATATTGTGACGATATATATGTATATATATATATATATATTTTTTGAGAAAATCTATGGGCCCTGTTAAATCTCTCCACCAAGAGAGGTAACCTCTCTTCACCGAAGAGAGGTAGAAAGCTATGCTTGCAGGGGTCCCTTGTATAGTCTGAGGAGCAGTGGTAGGTAGGTAGTGAAAGAAAAATATGTTCCATGACATGTGCAGTGATCCTTTTATTGCAGTGAACCGGGACACATTATCAAGTACTGCCCTAAATATATAGAGGCCCGATTTTCTGCACAGGCAGCAAAAGGCAACCACCGGTAGGGGTCACAACTTCCCTTACCTCTAGACCATGTGGAGAAGAGTGCGCGCACCATAGAGAAACTCCCAACCCACATGTGTCTGTGGCAGAGGTTGCTGGCCAGTGCCTAGAAAGTTGTCCAGAGGCTGCTTGCGTTAGCGTCTCTCTAAGCACTTCTGTCACAAGCGTGGCAGAAGAATTGAAGGAGAGGATGCCTGCTTGGGCCAAGATGAAGGATGAACGAGGACAGCTAGTGTTGATAGATGTTGACATTCTTGGAGGCAGAGTAGAGGGCCCTTATAGACAGTGGGGCCAACCGTAGCTATATTAGTCGCAAAGCGCTACAGAAGCTGAAGTTGAATCTAAAGGTCCGAAAGTTAGAGGAACCTATAGTCAGCATCCTCACAGACAATCGCACGATGCGAGTTGAGGATTATGTCGAGGGAATCCAGGCGTATTTCCGCCTAGAGAAAGATGGGAAAGTTGAGAGAGTTATTCATTCCCTGACTCTCCTTGTAGAAGACAATCTTCCATTGATATAGTCCTAGGAATGGACTGTGGAGAGGCAACAGGGGCCACACTCCACTTAAGAGAGCACGAGTGTAGGCTCCCTAGCCCGTCAGGTGGAGTTAAGACTACTCGCCTGTTTCATGTGTCAGGGAAAGATAACCCCTTAGCACATTGCTGCCTCAGCGCTCTTGCCTTCGCAAGATTAATGAAGGAGTATTTGGAAGAACGGGTTTTCGTTGCCTATGTAGGCCAGTCGCCGAGCCCAAGACCGAGGAGCCCATAGACCCTTGTATTGCCAAGCTATTAGAGGAATATACAGATCTGTCTGAGCCGCCTACATGAGTAGTATCGCGACCGATTCAACATCGAATTGAAATAGAGCCTGACAGTAGGACTCCCACAAAGGAGCTGTGTATAGAATGTCCCCAAGGGAGTTAGAGAAGTTGTGAAAGCAGTTAGACGAGCTCCTCGAGAAGGGTTGGATTAGGCCCAGTTCGTCTCCGTTTGGAGCGCCTGTTCTATTTGTCCCCAAAAAGGAGGGAGAATTGAGAATGTGTATTGACTAGAGGGGTCTCAACGCCATCACAGTGAAGAACGCAAAACCACTGCCTCAAATGGATGATTTGTTGGATCGAGTGCAGGGCTGCAGATACTTCTCTTAGATAAATTTGAAGTCTATCATCAGATAAAGGTCCATCTTGATGATCAACACAAAACGACGTTCAGGACCAGATACGGGCACTATGAGTTTATAGTCATGCCCTTTGGACTAACCAATGTGCCAACTACGTTTCAAAGCTGTATGAACGACTTGTTTGGGTCGTGGTTAGATAGGTTTGTAGTTGTATATCTAGATGACGTCTTAGTATTTAGTGAGACCCTCCAGGAGCATGAGGGCCATCTGAGTTAGGTCTTGGGGAAGCTGAGAGAAACTAACTTCAAGATCAATGCGAGGAAGTGTGAGTGGGCCAAGACACATGTTTTATACCTAGGCCACGCCCTAGATTGACATGGCATAAAGCCTGAGGACAATAAGATAGCAACAATTAGAGATTGGCCGACGCCCCGCACGTTAATAGTGTTGCGGTTGTTTCTAGGCTTAGCCAACTACTATAGGAAGTTCGTGAGGAGCTTTTCCACCATCGCTGCACCCCTTCGCAGGTTGCTAAAGAAAGAGGCAATCTGGAAGTGGGATAAAGACTGCACATCGGCCCTGAAGAAGTTAAAGCGGGCCCTGATAGAGTACTCAGTCCTCAAGGTAGTCGATCCGTCTCTGCCTTTCGTTGTTACCACTGATGCAAGTCAGTACGGTATAGGTGTTGTTCTACAACAAGACGATGGCAGTGGATATACACCGGTAGAGTTCATGTCTGCTATAATGCCTTAAGAAAAGGTAGCGACATCCACCTACGAACGGGAACTCCATGCTCTCAGGCAAGCATTAGATCACTGGAAGCATTACTTGCTTGGGAGACACTATAATATATTTAGACCACGAAACGCTAAGGTGGCTGAAAATGCAGGCCAAGATGACACCGAAGTTGACTAGGTGGGCCGCAAAAATAGATCAGTACGACTTTGAGCTCAACTCGGTCAAGGGAAAATACAATGTAGTCGCGAACGCTCTGAGTAGGAAATCAGACTACTTTGGAGCGATAGTGCACTATCTGGATATAGGGAGAGACCTGCAACAGAAAAGCGCAAGAACCTATTTATAGTTACCTCCTCAAGAGAGTTAAGGAAGTCCCAGAGCCCGAACCAGATCACCGCACTACATACGACCTGTTATTTGAGAAGACTAATGTAGCTGACTGTATGTGTGTTCCCAACAACGAGGAAATCCGTAGTTTGATCCTAGGGGAATGTCACGACACAGAGGGACATTTTCCGTGGCAAAAGTCATTAGCCAACCTCATGCGCACGTATACTTGGCCTAACATGAAGGCTGACTGCATAGAGTATGTACGCAGTTGTATGGTGTACCAGCGAAATAAGACCACTACGTGAGCCCCTCTTGGTCTTCTCAGACCCTTGCCTATTCCCGATGGGCCCGGAGACTCTGTGTCCATTGACTTCATGGATGCTGGGGTCAGGAGTAGGCATGGCAAGAGCCAAGCCATGGTGATAGTTGATAGATTTAGGAAGTATGCAGTATTTGTTCCTTTGCCTTCTAAGGCACGTACAAATTTAAAGTCACATAAGTTTTTCGATTATTGGGTCAGTGAACATGGTTTACCGCTTTCTATGGTTAGTGATAGAGATACCAGATTCACTAGTCAGAGCTGGCAGGAGTTGATGAGAGTGTATGGCTCTAAGTTGTTGATGTCGCAGATGAACAAAGTCTTGCAGCAGGTTCTGAGAATGTACGTCAGACCCGACCAAGTTAACTGGGATGAGATGCTCCCAAAGGTAGCCAGTGCCTATAATAACGACGTGCACTTAGCCACTTGTCGCACTCCCAACGAATTGCACGAGTCCTTTAGACCGCGTTGACTGTTTGAGGGACTCAACCGGGATCAGATTTAGAGGCTACCGCTTGGGGCTAGGGAATTTGCAATACAACACGAAAAGGATATTGCCACCATAGTTTAGAACCTCAAGAAGGCCCAACACCGAATGATTGAACAAGCCAACAAGCACCGTCGCCCTTCGCAGGTCCAAGTAGGACTTAGTCTGGGTCAAGTCAAAAGAGTTCGCTCCTGAGGAGAACATCTCACAAAAATTGTTACCTGCCTATAGAGGACCGTGGCCAATTATAGAAGTTAAGGGCGGAGAGGATGGATTGTCCTACATTGTAGAAATTCCAGCGCACCTCCACACCTACCAGTATTCCATGCGTCCAAATTGTTACCTTGTACCACGAGTCAGCAATTCCCATCACAGAGATCTATGATCCTTTCAGATATGGATGGAAGGTACGACATTGACCACATAGTAGGTGAAGATGTCTTCAGAACAGGAGGTAGAGGTCTTCCACAGAAACAATACAAAGTCAGATTCTCTTACCAAGAGCTAGAAGACGACCGCTGGTTCACCAGAGCAGAACTTCTAGAGACAGCTCCCGACGTAGTTAGAGCCTATGAAAGAGATCGGAAAGGTAAAGGTTCTGCCTTGGACTGAAGTATTCTCGGAAGACCTCGAATTTAGGCCGACGGGAGTGAAGCGGTTTTCACCTTTGCAGAAGTAGATGCAGATCCCAGGGTTCGATCCCTATAACTTATCTGCACCCGTGTACAGTATCGAGTAGACCCCTGTATGTTTTGAGCCCGTGACCTTTGTTTTGGTAGTTGACTGTTGTCTGTTGTAGGTCTGTGTAGTTGTAGGGGTTTGATCTGTAGATTTGTCGAGTAGGGGTCATAGTTGTGTAGAGGCCGTAGCTGTAGTAATGCAGAAAGGTCAAGCTCGTAGCTGCGACAGTCCTGAAAGGTCAAGGTCGTAGCTGCTACAGTCCTGAAAGGCGAACTCCACAAACTTTCGGAAGGTCCGGAAGGTAAGTACAGAATCGGAGAAGCCGAAAAGAAAAGAAAAGGTGAAGATGAAATTGCCTTTTACGTTTTGCAACAAAAAGGAAGAGAATTTGTTGCTCTGGATAGCGGAAATACATACATATGGTGGTACGGCCCCTGTCGAACGCGAGTCCCAAGTTGCTTTCTTGACTTCTCCTCTAGGGGGGGAAGCAAAGGAATGGGTACTGGCCGAAGCCAATGCTGCAGGTTTCGATGACGTGTTTGCGTGGGCTGCGACGTTGAACCTGAAGCAATTCCTTGGCAAGATCAAGGAATGTTTTTTGGATAAGACAACAACCGATAAGGCCTTTTACCAGCTCACCACCATTGGGCAAAACCACTGGACCTCGGTGAAAGCATTGTCTCGAGAAGTTGATCGGTTACTGCAGGTTCCTGGATTGAACCTGCAAGATAACCAAGTCTTGTATATCTATTCCCGCACTCTGCCCGAGCCCATTCTTGGACAACTCGTGGCGGAATCAAAATCCAGAAGGTATAATTATAGGCAGTTTCGTGATTTGGTTCTCCGGCGAGAGCAAATGACTTCATAAGTAAAAAATTATTATGCCTTTGTAGTAAAGTATGGTGGTGGAGGAGGCGGAGGTGTAGGCAAGCGGGTACTCTGGCGCCAAAAGCGTCAGGACCACACCCTCGTCGTTTTTTATGACGATACTGTGGAGAAGTGGCCACGGCCGCCAGGAAAGAAGAAGAAGCCACACTCGTTTCCTGAGCATCTCGGAATTGCGGCTGGGAAGTCCTGGGAAAATATCGGAATTCACAAGAATTATGGCAGGAAAGAATGAACAATGCGCAATTTTTAAAGTGCGGTACCACAGGGCATGTGATTGCTTGATGCCCACTTATTCGGAACCCAAAAGCGAGCAGCGAGTAGGTACTAGGTTAAAGGGTTTGGAACAAGAAGGTAAGGCGCCTATGATCCCTTCCAACCCTTTGACTCGCACGACAGAGGATGACTCTTCTTCGGCCCGTCATCCAGAACACCCTGAACCTGTCTTATGCACTGTCTCTCTGGAAGACTCTCTTGACGAGCTTGGTAACGAGTTGTTGGCATTGCGAAGCTAGTGGGCTAAGAAATCAAAGTCTTAAGGGTAGCGTACTAATCGCGGACGTAGAGATTGCACATACCCGCGTAGGAGCTTTGTTGGACTCGGGATGCACGCGATCCTACATATCCGAGAAAGCAATCCGCAAGTTGCATCTCGGAATGAAGGTAAAGAATTTGTCTCGACCAATCACGTTTATTCTAGTTGACAAAAGCACGATCACTGTCTCGCAATATGTTGATCGTGTGAAGTGTCGATTTCGTACCAAGGAAGGAAAGAAGATTGTTCACAAGGTTTCCTTTCTTGTGGAGAAGAAGTTACCTTTTGATTTGGTTCTGGGAATGGACTGGCACGAGGAAACCAACCCAGATATCAATTTCAAAGAGAAGATTGTACAATTGCGAAATGCACACTTTGAATTGAAACCTATGAAACTGTATCATAAGTTTGGCTCTGACTCTAGTCTGTCTTTCTGTTGTATGAGTTATCCAGCATTTCGATCAGTGGTTTCAAAGGAAAAGTTCGAACAGGAAGTAATGATGGTTTTAGTAAAGAAAGCGGGTGAGTCTTCTACTTCCTATCCTCTTTCGACTGAAAAACTCCTAAGCGAGTATAAAGATTTATTCATTGAACCAACAAGAATAACTGAACGTGCTATCAAGCACACAATTGAAATTATTCCTGGCAGTAAGATTCCCAAGGGCCCTATATATTGAATGTCTCCTAGGGAACTTGAGGAATTGCGAAAACAATTGCAAGACTTAACAAAAAAAGGATGGATTCCCCCTAGCTCCTCGCCTTATGGTGCCCCTGTTTTGTTTGTGCCCAAAAAGGAAGGTGAGTTGCGTCTGTGTATCGACTAAAGAAGGTTGAATGCTGTCACTGTTAAGAATGTCGAACCTCGACCTCGAATTGACGACTTGTTAGACCAGTTGCAGGGCTGTAAGTATTTTAGTAAGATTGATCTGAAGTCAGGGTACCATCAGATTGAGGTGGAACCCACGGATCAACATAAGACTGCATTCCGAACGAGGTATGGTAATTACGAGTTTGTGGTAATGCCCTTCGGACTGACTAATGCCCCAACGACCTTCCAAAGGTCTATGAATGAACTCTTTCGTCAATGGTTAGACAAGTTCGTAATTGTCTATCTCGATGATCTTCTAGTGTACAGTAAGACACTAAAAGATCATGAGAACCACCTTCGTCTGGTGCAAGGGAAGTTGCGAGAGGGCAACGTCAAGATCAATTCCAAGAAGTCTGAGTTTGCTAAGTCTGAAGTGTTATACTTAGGACACAGTGTGAACGACGAAGGTCTAAGGCGGGAAGAGAAAAATATTTCAGCAATTAGAGATTGGCAATAACCTAAGTCTATAACTGAATTGCGATCTTTCCTTTGTTTACCCATTTATTACAGGAAGTTTGTCAGAAACTTCTTAATGATTGCTGCACCAATGCGAAGATTGTTAAAGAAAGGAACTATTTGGTTAGGAACTATTTGGTTGTGGGATATGGACTGTGAGTCTTCCTTCCGGAAATTGAAGTATGCACCAACCCACTACCTTGTCCTTAAGATTGCTGACCCATCATTGCCTTTCATTGTTACCACTGACGCAAGTCAATATGGGATTGGCGTTGTTCTCCAACAGGATGATGGCAAGGGCTATAGGCCCATAGAGTTTATGTCTAATTGATTGTCGTCAGAGAAGGTTGCCAACTCTACCTATGAACGAGAACTTTATGCCTTAGTCTGTGCGTTGGATACATGGAGACACTACCTGCTAGGGAGACACTTTACTGTGTATTCATACCACTCGACACTACAGTGGATAAAGACACAGTCTCGACTCTCTGACAAGTTAGTAAGATGGTCTGCCTTTATTGACACCTTTGACTTTGAGCTCAAAACTATCAAAGGTAAGTCTAATGTGGTTGCAGATGCTTTATCCCGACGTAGTGACTTCTTTGGTACAATTGTCTCATACTTGGATGTTGGGAATGACTAAAAAAAACAGATTCGTCAAGGATACGCTATTGATCCAATTTGGAAGCCAATCATGGATGTCCTTGCAAGATATCCTTCCCAATTACCCAACTATAGAATAGTCGATGGTTTGCTCTTCTTGATAGACCAAACAAAACAAAGATTGTGTATTCCTCACCAAGAAAGAATTAAGAGTTTGCTGATTGTGGAATGTCACGACTTTGAAGGACACTTTGGATTCAAGAGAACTTACGCAGAGATTAGAGAACGCATTAAATGGAAGGGATTAAAAGAAGACGTACTAACTTATGTACGTACCTGTCTGGTGTGTCAGAGAAACAAGCCGACACATGAGAATCCTCTTGGACTTCTCAGGCCATTACCTATACCAAGCGAACCAGGTGAGTCCTTCTCAATTGACTTTATGACTCTGGTTAAAAGTCGCAACGGTAATAGTCAAGTAATGGTGATTGTGGACCGTTTTTCTAAATATGCCATGTTTATTCCCTTAACTGTTGAAGCAAGGACTGAACTTGTGATCCAAAAATTTCAGATGAAATGGGTAACTGAGTATGGTTTTCCTTTATCCATTGTATCTGATCGAGATGCCATGTTCACAAGTATGCCATGGCAAAACCTGATGGAGGCATACGACACACGTTTGACCATGTCGTCAAGGCGACACCCTGAAACGAATGGGCAAAGTGAACAAATGAACCGATTGTGCCAACAACTCTTGCACATGTATGTAAGACCTGATCAAATTGATTGGGATGAAAACTTACCCAAGATAGCCAGTGCATATAATAGCAGTGTTCACACCGCTACAGGTCGTATACCAAATGCACTGCACAAGGGGTGGAAACCTAGGCGTCCCATTGACGTGTTAAAGCGGAACCAGTTCCTTAGGTTACCTCCAGGGACACAAGAGTATGCAGTTTTGGTTCAAGAAGACATAAAGAAGGTAAAAGATAATTTAAAGAAAGCTCAGGACCAGATGATCGAACAAGCAAATAAACATCGTCGACCATCTACCTTTAAGGAAGGTGATTTCGTCTGGGTAAAGTCCAAAGAGTTTCCTTAGAAGAAGATGTCTCAGAAACTTCTGCCTGTCTATTTTGGACCCTGAGAAGTTCTCTAAGTAATAGGAGATGTAGAGGGACCGTCTTATCGAATTGATATTCCCCCTCATCTCAAAACATACCCTGTCTTTCACGCGTCCAAATTGTTACCGTATGTAGAAGGAAATGAGTTTCCACATAGACCTTCTATGATTCCACCAGACATGGATGGTGGATAGGAGGTAGACCGAATCATAGAGCATGGTTACTTCTCTACGGGAGGACGTGGACGACCTCAGAAGTCTCAGGCACCATCTAAGGACAGATGGTTTAGTAAACGAGAACTAATTGAAAGTGCTCCTGATATTGTCGCTGCTTATGAACGAGGGTTAAAGTCTTAAATATTTCTGCGGTGGAACTCGAAAATGGGCCGGCAGGGATGCAGTAACCCTGTTCAGAAGTAGCCTGGGGCCCAGAACTCAGCCCCAGGCAACGCAGGCCTGAGTTGGTCTGCGCTGGGTTGTGTGACCAAGACACGCCCAGGCCCGAGTCTGTCACGTTGGCTGTGTGACCAAACGCTGCACACAGGAAATTCAAAGGTCAAAGTCAACTGTAGAGTCAAAGGTATCGCACCCAGGCCCTTGGTTGGATACACTCACTTGTTGTGCGCAGGTACCTAGACAAGCATCCAGACCGGAGGGAAATCGGTTGCAGACCAATTTGGGCCTTACTTGCATCAAGATCTGGACGACTGACGGTGGTAGCATCCAGGGTCCAGACCCCGAGTCAACGCTACATAAGCGCTGACTTTCCTGGCTTTGACATTCATTCTGTCTTACGTTGATGCTGTCTTTACGCGTTCACGACGACACTGGCTCGACGCTGCGAAGCTGGCTGAGCGTTGGCTCTGTGCTGGCATTGTGTTTATGGCGACGCGCTGCTTGTTCGACATGGTGGCTGGCTTGCACCTGTCTTCTTGGCATGCTGACGTGGCATCTGCCATGTGTTGTCGCTCACGTGACTGCTGCCACGTGTACTACTGGTTGACGAGGCGAAGCTATGTGATTTGCGTTGTTGTTTTGACGAGGTGAAGCTGGTGGAGGAGATCGGGACTGTGGAGAGATCGTGGATACGTACCTGGTTGTCTTCATGATGACATTGCTCCAGTGCTGATGAGGGACTGATTAGATGTGCCACGTGGCACATTGAGGTTACTTTCGATACTCGTTCGGACTATTGATTATAGAGGTGGTGATTGAGGAGGGAGCCTGAAGCAGGAGTGGGCCTTGTATTTATTTCCTCTCCTTTTGTCTAATCTCCCTCCTCTCTCCTTCGTCTGTGTATGATTATCTCGTCTCATTCTGTCTGGACACGATTTTGACTATTGGTAATCATCAGCTGGTTGACATTCTTCTGGACTTGCATTGTTGTCGATTGTCTTCACGATCTGGGTTTGTTGCACTTACCAGATTCTCCCTAATTGTTACTCTTGTTATCACATGGGGGTTATTGAGAGTGCAATTTCCGTACTTTGCTTATTTCCCAAAGTGTGCTGAGCGTCGTCCGAAACTCGGGGGAGCACTCAATTATTGAGAGAGAATTATTCCAGCGCTTCTGTGAGACAGGGTTGGATACGACGGATATTTGGCCAGGTCAAGGACCAATACGGACACTGGTTGGGTGTTGGCACGATATTGGAACAACATACTAAGGTCTGGAACCGGTACGTCATTTGTTGTGCACTGGCGACACTCATGGCGGTCCGGTACTATCATTTTTGGAACAAATATTGATTCGGTACTGGCACGGTGTTTCGTTCGGATCCTATTAATTTGGTACGGTGTCGGATCTGGTTCGGGACTGCCGATGATCACTCCACTCTGATGAATTATTTTGGCTCAGGTTTGGCTCCACGGCAGCCCGGGACGACACTTAATTATCGAGTGTTAATTACTCCAACACTTTTGAAGGACGGGTGTTGGTTACATTGATGGTCGATCGACGGGGCTGACTTTCTAGTTGAGGCAGCCAGAGCAATATGGTGCGGATGTTGGGTCGGCATTGACATGATGAGGGGCAACATATTGAAGTCTGGTGCTATTATTTTTGGCACGGTAATTGATTTGGTACTGGCACGGCTTACTGCGGTTTGGGGGTCATGGGTTCGGCTACAGCCACGACACCATTTATCTGATCACGGCGGGTAATCCAATGGTATAGCACTTAAGCCAGTCGTACTGGTTTATGGCTATAACATTAGGTCCTGTGATATGAGGCTCTTGGCACTGCAAACATTGTTGGTTTTACAATCGGTACCGCTGTTTCTGCGCTGGTCCTACAACCGTGAGATCGGACTTGATGTTGCGAATACCGAATATGCTGGCGCTCATTGGGGGGCACACGACCTCCTGTACTATTGGGATATAGTCCAGACATGAGGGGCTGATGGGGGACTTTTTTCATTCAGACGGTGGAAGGGTTTGCCACGTGCCCGGTGTACACAGCCCCTACTGAACTGCCTAGCTCATGGTCGTGTCTTTTCGCATGATGGGGCGGTATTCGCGAATAGGAGGGGTGTGGTGCGCGACGAACACTGCGAATGAGACCGCGGTTTGAACGAGTGAGTGGCTGGCCGGGCAGATTGCCTCCGCGTCGTTCCTCAGTTGACACGATCCAGGTGAGTCGGACGAAAGGAGGCACTCTGGCTTGTGAAGGAGTATAGGCTGTGTACGAGATGTTCAAGGGTGTGAACTGAGAAGGGATGAAGGGTTGATCGGGGAGCTCTTAGGGGATGTGAACACGACATACCTCACTGGCTGTTTGTCTCGATCAGACTGGCGATCCAGTAAGTGTGACCACAACTTGCACGTCCCTTTTGTAAACGAGTATGGTAGATATGACACATCAAATCCGGGAGTGAGGACTGGAAGAGCCACGAAAGTGTGACTCAGAGATCTATAGCTCGCGACAATCTCTTATGCTCCCTTGGAAGACTAGCAGGGCAGCAACCAGAGTTGACGACCTAGGAGCAGAAAAGAAGTAAACTGCTCTCGCATAATTCTGAACAAGTGCGCGGGTTGTACTCAGCTCAAACAAAACTGGGAAGAGCTTTTTCCGAAGCCAGTGCTCAGCGAGTGTGATTGGCTGTCATTTAATTGGCAGTTGCGTTTTGTGGCATACTGATACCACACGGGCCCCAGTTAGGGCCCGGTTTTGTAATAGGCGCAGTTTAGGCATAGGAACCAGGTCACAACGGTCCCAGCAAGGTCCAGGTAGGCCTAGGAACCGTCGGTTCAGTTTAGGGTTCGGTAGGCCTCGTTTAGACCCCACCAGACCCAATGGCTAGTTGTTTAGGGCAGGTACCGGTCCATCGGTAGGCACAGCCAGCGACGCAGTTTTGGCGCCCATTTTCAGGTTTCGAAATCCGATCTGAACCGTTGGGCCTGATCAACGGTCCAGACCCAAAGGACCTCAATAGGACTGAGGCTGACCCAACACTATATCAGCTGGGTACCAGCCTCAGTTGGTAGGTTAGTAGACAGGAGGTTAGTCTTCAGGATTAGCGCAACATGTCGGTGTTAGCAGGATTTGCAGCGTTGCAGCATTACGAGGAGCAGCGAGGAGAGAAGGAGCTTCGCGACAGAGAGGAAGTAGCGCGGCATTGGGAGCAGCGCCAGCCATCGGCCCAACCCGGGGCCCAGCGCCAGCCCTTTCAGCACCATAGCTACCGTGACAGGTACCAGGGAGAAAAGGTTTTGCCCTCTCTCCCTCATCTTCCTCCACCACTATCTCTCTCTCTCTCTCTCTCTCTCTCCTCCTACCTTCTCAGTCTTAGTTTACTCCTGGGTTCTCCTACGGGACTACTACGAGTATGAAGGATGGTTACGAATTCTGATGACATTGGAGACAGCGACATTGGGACTGTGGGTTGAGGACTACTCGTGGGATCTGATTTCATCTTCCTCTGAAGATGTACTTGTTATTGTGAATCGATATCTGAGACATTGTGAGACACTGTGTTCGAGACATTTCGGATTTTCACTACGTCTGACATTTCAAGATACTATCTTTGGAAACATCGAGTTGACGTCATCTTCCCTCTCCTCCTCCCTTCGTCTCTCTCAGACCCTGGCCTTTCTTCTAAGTCCAAGGCCAGGGCTTTCACACCACTGATGTATGATTGAGAGTGTTCGATTGTGGTCTGAGTCAAATCAGAGTCAGAACTCTTCCGCTGTATTTGTATTAACTTTGTATTATCTGGTCAGTTCTGGGAATCTGTGCCATACCTATGACTATGTTTCACGAGTATGCAGCGCCTTCCTTGGAAAAGGACATAAATTAATTTGTTTAATTTTGAAATACCTCGAGATCGGTGAAAGTGAAGTTGAGCGTTCGAGCATTGGCAATCAAATGAGAGTCTCCAAATCTGTGCGAACCCAGTGCTCAGCGAGTGTGATTGGCTGGCATTTAATTGGTAGTCGCCTTCCCTGGAAAATGACATAAATTAATTTGTTTTATTTCGAAATGCCTCGAGATCGGTGAAAGTGAAGTTGAGCATTCGAGCATTGGCAATCGAATGAGAGTCTCCAGATCTGTGCGAACCCAGTGCTGAGCGAGTGTGATTGGCTGGCATTTAACTGGAAGTCGCCTTCCCTGGAAAAGGACATAATTAATTTATTTAATTTTGGCAAACCTTGAGATCAGTGAAAGTGAAGTTCAGTAATCAGATGACTTTCATCAGACTTGTGTGAAGCTAGTGCACATCGGCTGAGATTGGCTGGCGTTAAATTAGTCGCCATCTCATTTGAAAAAGGGCATCGATCAATTTGTTCATTTTTTGAAATATCCATGAAATTTCCCCAAGCTCTGTGAGAAAACAACATTTTAAAGCCTGTGACTGGCGGGGACTTGATTGACTGACGCTATTCCTGGAAAGGACATTACGTGATTTAACTGTTTTCGAAACCTACCGTGAACGCTGTCCTAACAGATTCGTAATTTTGTTTGGCTAAGGGCTAACCGAGAGACCTACCTGTAAGGAAAATTCGTGAGGGACATATTTGTAAATATAGGAAATATGGGCCCGGTACTAACGAGAATTTCCTACAGCTACCCTAACTGCGAATAGCAGACCCGGGCTACCCCTAGGACAGACAGGCCGAATGGGCCTACGCTGATAGACGGTCCTACAGCCTATAGCCGGGTAGGGAGAGGCCGTAGAGGCCGAAACAGAAACGGTACCGGTCGGTCAGTCAGTCCGGTCTAGGTCGTGTTTAGGCTAGCATAGGGTATAGATAGGATGAGGACATCGGTCCTGGGCTTTTGGCAGTTGACACTTTGTGGTGGAAGTTGCTGCACACACGGTATCAGGTCATGGTTGCTGATTTCGGTGGTGGAGACGACAGACATAGCCAGACCTACGGAGCGCTGACCAGACTGGGGTCAACGCTGTCCGCTCTGACTCTCTGGGAGTCGATGCGGTCTGGGCTACCAGAGGTCTGATGCGTTGGAGCACGTGGTGCATTGCTGACCCTCAGGAGTGGGGTCCCAGTGGCGATGCAGCCATAGCTGCATCTTCTTAGAGGATATCATCGTCTGGACTTCGTCTTCATCAGGGACTGTTGGCGTTTAGCTTCTTCTTCATCATCTGGGTGGCGATTGGCTCTGGGAGCCTGTTTCATCTTGGCGCAGGCCTTTGAGTTGGATGTCAGGGTGGCGCTGGGTGTTACCTGGGGTTCTGGTGCTATTTTTAGTTGCTCGGTGTGTGTGGGGTTGAGGCGCTACCCCTCTGAGGGTAGCGCAACAGGGATCTGAGGTTATTCAGGGAAAACGATGCTCTGAGCTTAATAAACAGTTAATACTGTGTTTGAGTTGTTATCTCTTCATTGATTTCTGGTTGTGATCAGTCGGTTGTCTTCTATGAATGATTGTTGGGACCTGTGTGGAATGAATCCACAATTTTGTATGTTCTGAGTCTTCCGCGGCGTTTTTTCTGCTGGGCAGTGTGACACTCCACTACCTCTCCCCCTCCTTTTGTGCATGTATGGGCCGGTACGGGAGTTCCTGTGAGTGAGCGTTGACAAAATTTCAACGGACAATCATGTCGATAACAGTTGGTAACGGAGCAGATCGGACCCAGACAGTGGCGGGATGATGGACTGAGGCAACCATCACTACTTGAGAGCTTCTGACGTTGGGTTTCATGTTGGAATCGCATATTCAGTACTGCGCTCAGCGGGGTGTTGGTGAGGAGTGTGTGGCGGTTGGTATGACACAAAGATTGGTGGCGATTCAGTGCCCAGTGGCTTGGGAGGCACTGAGGGGCTATTTTTAGCCCAGACGTTGACTCTGCTGGTGGCGAGATACCTGGGGGTATGACGAGTTTCAGATTCTGGGCCAGATACAGTGAATCTGATTGGTGGGGATTAATCGCCATATCAAGAACTACAATATCACCAAGTTTCAGGAGATTTGGAACGTGGGAGCACCAGGAATAATGAATTGAAGAAACTGGCGAGATGGCAGCCATAGCCAGTTCAGGTTCTTCTTCCAGTGTTTTGACATGAAGTAAGTGTGTTCCTTACTCAAGTCTCTGTAGCGAGTCTGAGAGTTGTGATTAGACTGGGGATATTGAAATTATATGTCTGTAGACTGTAAAAGTTGAAAATCGCACTGCCTGACAGCCATAGTCCTTTCCCCTACCTATCTACTTCGACTTCTACTGACTCTGTTTGACCTCCTCTCTGTCTCAAATTGCATCTCTGACTGTATTACAATATTGCGATTCAATACAGTGTGAATTGAGTAGTTCAGGGTCCGTATGTCGGTAATAATGAAATTCAATACACATAGTGCTTGGGGCAGCTAGGGTTTGTTATATCTTAGGTTCTGTCCGTCAGAATTTCAGTCTCTCAGTCACCCTGAAATCGCAATTCAATATTGAGTCAGTGTCTGAAAGCGCTCTACTGGATTTGATGTTTGAGTCAGGTACAGTGATATCTGTACTCCGCCTCAACTATAATGGGGCATACAGGGCCCAACAATGCCAAGTGTCAGTAGTAGGAGTCTAAAAATAGCTAGATCAGTCTTCCGCTGCATCTTGGTTGACTACTGCGTTCTAGTAATTGCTACTGACTCTCTGCGCTATTCTGACTTTCTACTTATAGTCCAAGGTTGCATCTTGTCTAACTATCTTACAACGATTCTGGGGTTATTGCACTCAGATGAGGGTTCTGGGTTGTGAATGAAAAATCACAAGCTGGTTTTATCTGGAATTACCCTAAACGGACCCATAATAGCCCTCAGCGGCCTACAGAGGCTGAGCGCTCTTCTGCCTAACTCACCACGTCTCTTTTTATCAGGTGGCAGTGATTGCGTCTGTGTTTGTGTGTAATTTTAATCTCTGCTGACCTTGTCTCTGTGTGTCTCTATTTATCAGACTGTGTGAGTGATTAATAATGGCTGACGCTGAGACGAAGGTAGAGGAAGGGGAACCTTCTGCTTACCCTCCCCCACTTCCTCTCTCCCCCCCGGAACAGGCCCTACTTGAAGCGGAGGAAAACCGCAGAAAGGCAGAGGCCCATGTCCAGCGGTTGAAGAGGGAGATGAAGGAAGCCGAGGAGGCTAGCAGGAAGGAGGAGAGGAGGAGGCAGTTACGTAAGGAGGTTGAGAACGTTGTTACCAGTGGTACCTCCAGTCAATATAGTAAGGATACTGTTGAGTTGGTGCTCTTAACAGACACCCTCAACATGTCTTACTTTTCTAACTAGGATCAGCATATTCTCGCTGTAGAGAATCAATGCTTTGCCATCGACCACAAGGTCGATAAGCTGACAACAAGCCTTGATTCCCTGACAGCGAGTGTCAACAAGATTCTGCAACATTTGCAACTTCCTGTACCTTCTTCCCAACCTCTTCAACCTGTCCCAGCATTCGTTTCACCACCCCACAGCCGTCCAACTTCACCTGCTGATTCCCATGTGTCCGCTACCTCTGTTCCCTCTTGCACATCCGATCAGCGGCAGCCCAAGCTGACACCACCTCCAATGTATTCTGGGGAAGACCCCAAGGTGGATGTATCAGACTGGGTCACCGCTATGCATGCGTACCTGGGCAGCTTTGTATGTCCAGAGGTGACAAAGGTAGGGACCATTCTGGGTCGTCGGGAGGGGACTGCACTCAAGTGGTGCACCTCCTCTGCAGCGAAACAGAATTTGCCCATGGAGAAATGAGCACAATAGCTGAAGGTGGAGGGGTTGCTGCAGGCTTTGTGGGACCGGTTTGCAGACAGGGAGCAGGCCCGAAAAGCAACAGATAAGATACTGCTGCTGGGCTCACGCGGATTTGAGGGTTCCCTGTCCAAGCTCTACAGTCTGTTTGAGAGCTTGACTGCTACACCCGGTCTGGAGATGAGTGAGTCTGACCAGCTCACTCACTTCCTGCGCGCAGCGCCTCCAGACTACATTGCTCTGTACTCTCAGGGCCACAAGGACTAGAGGTCCTTTGGCAAAGCGGCCCTGGACCTAGAGTCTCGGCTCAAGGTTCAGGAACCTTCTGAAGGAAGGAGGAGACACCCTTCCAGCGGACAGCGCAGGAAGTTGGGTGCTCTAGTGGCTGTTGATGCAAGTTCTGATTCTGATGCATCTCAACGTGGCAGTCGTCCATCTGAACTGCATCATTATCAGCAGTTGAGCCAGCCGTTCTTGCCCTGACCGAGAACCTTGCTGCCATCTTTAAGGGAAAGGTTGGCAACAGCAGCAGCAAGGGCTCAGCCACCCACAAGGGAAAAGTGAAGGGATGTGCCTCTTCCCCTCAAGCCCAGAGAGCTAACCTACCACGAGACGTCCATTGGCCAGTTAACGTCATGGATCCTTCCACCCTTCCCTGGAGAGCGCTCATGATCCAGGAAGGGCAATGGCAAAAAAGGAAAGAGCGTGAGGTTTGTTTTCGCTACGAGGGGGACCACTTCTTGAAAGACTGTCCCCACATCCCCTCACAAACCTGGTTCTAGTTAAAAAAACTAGACCAGCAGAGGGAAGTGGAGTTAGCAGCTCCCTCCACTTGTGCTGATTCAGATTCTGACGAGTCTCAATCTGCACCTACCCTCGCTGACTCTGTTGGAGTTGCTGAGTCAGGATCCTTCACTTACGTGGACCCTGACCTGGATTAGACGTGGCAGAAAGATGACGGTTAGACTTTTGCTGATCTTTTCCTGTCTTTGCAGGAAAAGAAAAAGCATAAATCAAACCTCATCTTACTGCGACCCTCCATCCTGGGAGCCAGGATCAAAGGCCACTTAGACTGTGGGGCTACGCGAAACTTCATCTCTCCCAAGTTTGTCATTAAGTTGCATTTTTGGATGGGAGATTGGTGAAGTTACAGCAGCCATTGGAAGTCCGTATTGGGGACTCTTCCACAGTCTGGATTACCTCTGCTGTCAAGAACCTACCGATTATCTTTGACAAGCAGGAGAAGGTCAGGCAGCGCCTGAACTTCTATGTTTTCCCTAACGTGCCTTTTGATCTTGTGTTCTCCATGCAGTGGCTAGAGGCCAGTAACCCTAGGATCGACTGGCAGATCCCCAGGGTAGAGCTCCCTGACTGTAAAGGGGACTATCAGCCTTATGTGCTGGCTGATGAGTACCATCCAGTCAGCAGTTGTTATTGTCTGAGAGCACATGAGTTTTTGCAGCTCTCTCGCCAGACTGCCCACACACGTCTGTTTGTTGCATATGTGAAACAAAGTGGTGTGGATGCTGCTCCTTGTCCCCCACCGATTCAGCGGGTTTTGGACCAGTTTCCAAACCTGATGCAGGAGCCTACGAGACTTGTCCATTGGCAGACCCAACACAGGATTGAGATCCTGCCAGGTGCGGTCCCTCCCAAGGGCCGTATCTACAAGATGTCACCTGCTGAACTCGATGAGCTCAGGATACAGCTTGAGACCCTGACCAGCAAAGGCTGGATCAGACCCAGCACATCTGAATTTGGGGCTCCAGTTCTCTTTGTTCCAAAGGGAAATGGAGAATTCAGGATGTGCGTCGAGTACAGGGGTCTCGATAAGATCATTAGGGAGCTACAGAGCCCCTTCCTAGGATTGATGATCTGCTGGATATGGTGCAGGGTTGCACAATCTTCAACAGATCGACCTCAAATCTGGCTACCACCAGATTGAGATGGCTGAAGGCGATGTCCACAAGACAACCTTCAAGACCAGATACGACACCTATGAATACCTGGTCATGCCTTTCGGTCTTTGCAATGCCCTTGGCACATTCCAGACAGAGATGCATCGCATACTCAGGCCTTACCTGGACAGGTTTGTAGTTGTATACCTGGGTGATATCCTGGTATTCAGTCGATCTGTCGAGGAGCATGCGCAACATCTGGCTCTGGTTCTCCAGGCTTTGCATGAGGCCCAGTATAAGATCAACAGAGAAAAGCCCTTTGGAGTGACTTCTATGACTTATGTGGGACATGTAATCTATGGGAAGGGCTAGCTCCTGAAGCAACAAAGGTTGCTGCGATTCAGGACTGGCCACAACCTACCACAATGAGTGATGTGTGGTCATTCTTGGGCCTTGCATCATATTGCAGAAAGTTCGTTAAAAACTTTTTTGCTATTGCTGCACCCCTCAAAGAAAGACACCCAGTTTCTTTGGACATCAGACTGTCAGCAGCCTTTCACATGTCTCAAGGAGGCCTTGATGCGTGCACCTGTTTTGAAGTTACCTGACCCTACCCTGCCCTTCGTACTAACTATTGATGCTAGCCAGTATGGGGTTGGGGCAGTACTTCAGCAGGATGGTGGGCATGGTCTGCAGCCAGTTGAGTATATGAGTTAGAAGGTTAAAGTTGTTACGATCCTGTTCAATTTCGAAGTATACATTCATCTGAAAGTACAATGCCATCCAATTGCAAAAAGAAATGAGTGAACTTGAGAGGAGAGAGGGAAAGAAGACGAAGAAGTAGTAAGAAAGAAGAAGAAGATGATGTACTCCAGCATAGACCAATAACAAGGATTTTCTTCTTCGCCAACCAATCTCTTCCTCCTTATCTCCTCCCCTCTTATTCAAACAAGAAATAACAATAATAATGTTAAATGAGTGAACCAAAATCAATGTCCGAATCCCACTTCTACGTTAAAAGGTTAACCGACCCCCCATTTTTCACCTCAATTTATAAGAAAACCATAAGGCCATCCCAAGCAAACTTCACACCAATCTATAGAGTGCACTTCTTACTAACATATTATAAAAAAAAAAACCAAAAATAAAAAAATAAAAACACATAAAACAGCAACTCAAAAGTGCATTTTCAGGCAATTTTGCCAAAAAACAACTTCATCCAAATTTCATGATTTTCAGGATGATTAACAGCTCAAATTCTAATAACCGAAATGACACCAAATTTGACACACAGCTAGCTTGTCCTAAAACAAAAACAGGCAAAAAAAAAAATTCCAAAAAAACACAAAATTTGACCCCGAAACCCTCATTTCAAGATCATTCATCGTTACCCAGGGCCAAAAAGTGGGGGTCCCCGTTGATGCTCCCGACTTCTTCCTCCCAGCAGCGCTGTATTACCCAACGCCACTCCAGCCAGCGCTCCAGCAGCGTGTCGCCAAACTTGCACACTGAAGAATGAGGCTGAACTCTTGCCTCAGCCTCTTGATATAGCGGCCTGCTTGCCTCCTGGGCGGTGACTTCTAGGCTGCTCGGCCTCCCAAGCAACCGGTACCTCCTCCCTTTCGAAGGGAAATATCATTGCAGACTCTGATATTGCTCGTACAGGCTCTAGACTCAGGCTGGATGGATTGGTACCGACCTAGACCTAGCCTACAACTACTGGACCTCTAAAAATGCCAACTTTGTCTTCTTCTGCTCGGCCTCGAGTACCCGGCACATCTACTGCTGCTGGGTGCGTGACCGACCTACCTGCTACTTGAATGTTTTTCCGCTGCTCTAAGCACCGCGGGCCCTTGGCTCCGCTACTTGAGTGTTTTCCCTGCTGCAACCGCCAATGCCACGGCCACAGGTAAGTACCAGCCCTACGGGCCCACCAAACAAACAAGTACCCTTGCGGGTCACACACACACTCATATCGACAAGGACTCAAACAGGCACGCAGGTCACAAGCACTCACACACAGCAGAATGCAGGAATCTCAGCAAGGCATCCATTCCATCGGTAGAACTTCAAAAATTAGCAGTGTTCTCAGTCTGTCTTTTGACGGGTCATTACAAAGTAAAGAAGCTGCAGGATTCTACGTACGAGAAAGAGTTGTATGCTTTAGTGTCAACGCTAGAGCATTGGAAGCATTTCCTCATGGGCAGACACTTTCAGATCTATTCAGATCACTGCACCTTATAGTGGATGAAGACCCAAGGGGAACTGAATGACAAGCTTGCGCGCTATATTCAGTTCATTGATCTGTTTGACTTTGAACTGAAGCACAAGAAGGTGTGCTACAACCGTGTAGCAGACGCCCTTTCTCGTAGGCCCGATGCTCTCTGCCTGATCTCCTCTACTCGTACTTTTGGGGAGAGCACCCATCAGACCATTGCCCAATTATTGCTGCAGGACCCGATTTTTGGCCCGATTGTCAGGAATCTGCAGACTGATCCTGCCTCTGATCCAGGATACATTCTGGTTTCAGATCTGCTGTACACTTGCAGTAGAGGAGAGGAACGTTTGTGCATCCCTCAGGACCGCCAGCTGAGAACAGTTATTATGTCTGAGTGTCATGATGCTCGCGGCCACTTTGGGGCCTTGAAATCGTTGGCGGCCCTGTCGCAGCGGTTCTTCTGGCCGGAGACAAGGAAAGACCTGCTGCACTATGTTGAAACCTGTGAGTTGTGACAAAGGAACAAGGTTGTTCGCCGACCTCCCCTTGGCCTGCTGCAGCCACCTCCCATCCTTGATGCACCAGCCCAGTCAGTGGCTATTGGTTTCACTGACCTGGGGAGGACCAGTCCTCGCGGTATGCGTCAGGTCATGGTGTGTGTGGATAGGTTCTCCAAGTACGTGGAGTTTATTCCTTTGCCGGAGGAAGCCAGAGTCCTGGCCGTGCAGACAGCCTTTGCGGATAGGTGGGTTACTCATCATGGACCACCCACCTCCATTGTCAACGATAAAGATTCGCGTTTCTGCAGCAATGAGTGGCAGTCCTATTGCAAGGACTACCTCCATTCCAGACTGGATATGACATTTGGTCGTCATCCTGAAGCCAATGGGCAGGCTGTAGTGATGAACCAGATTCTTTTCAAGTTGCTGCGTCCTGTGATCAGTCCTGATCAGCGGGATTGGGATCTCCATCTAGGACGGGTGCAACTAGACATCTGTACACTCCTCCACAGGGTTCACCCCTTATCGGTTGCATTGGGGATGTGAGCCACGGCAGCCTGTCGATGACATCATCGATAAGGCTAACCCTAGACTGACGCCTGGGACTGCAGCGTTCACCAGATAGTACGAGAGGGATATCAAACGAGCTAGAGCTAACCTGCTCAAAGCCCAAAAGGCTGTGATTCAGCAGGCTAACAAGCATCGCCGCCCATTCCCCATTTGCATTGGTGACTGGGTCTGGGTACTCAGTTCTGAGCTATCGCGGGAGGAGGACATTTCGCCCAAGCTATTGCCGCGTTATATGGGCCCATGGCAGGTTTCAGATACAGTGGGAGCTGACCCTTTCGGTCCCTCTTATCACGTGGACGTTCCACTGCATCTACAAACCTACCCTGTCTTTCATGCATCCAACCTGTTACCGTTTGCCCGAGCTGATGCATTTCGAGACAGGCCTCCTAAGTTTGGTCCCCCTATCCCTGGGAAGGGATATGAGATGGAAAAAGTTGAGGATGAGTATGATAGAGGCCCGGATAAGGAGTACCTTGTGAAGTTTCTTTACCAGCCCCATACTGAGGACCGCTGGTTTTCTCGCAAGGAGCTTCTGAAAACAGCAAAGTCTGTTATCCTCATTAAGTATTAGGCTGCACAAAGGGGAGAACCCCTTGGACGCTCTGCACGCCTACGCCCCTAGCTCGGAGGTCCTCGCTCCGGGGGAGGGTAGGTCTGCAATGACTTGCTGGTTCCAGGTTGCCTGTAACCTATATCTGACGAGGCTGTACTCTAGGTACGGACAAATTCATAATTTTGTTTGGCTGAGGGCTAACCGAGAGACCTACCTGTAAGGAAAATTTGTGAGGGACATATTTGTAAATATAGGAAATATGGGCCCGGTACTAACGCGAATTTCCGACAGCTACCCTAACTGCGAATAGCAGACCCGGGCTACCCCTAGGACAGAGAGGCCCAATGGGCGTATGCTGATAGACGGTCCTATAGCCTATAGCCGGGTAGGGAGAGGCCGTAGAGGCCGAAACAGGAACGGTACCGGTCGGTCAGTCAGTCCGGTCTAGGTCGTGTTTAGGCTAGCTTAGGGTATAGATAGGATGAGGACATCGGTCCTGGGCTTTTGGCAGTTGACACTTTGTGGTGGAAGTTGCTGCACACACGGTATCAGGTCATGGTTGCTGATTTCGGTGGTGGAGACG
>BFEA01000016.1:1438157-1450860 GCA_003427395.1 Chara braunii | reverse complement strand
TCTCTCTCTCTCTCTCTCTCTCTCTCTCTCTCTCTCTCTCTCTCTCTCTCTCTCTCTCTCTCTCTCTCTCTCTCTCTCTCTCTCTCTCTCGGGTTTGTCCTTTCTTCCGGCTTTGTCCTTTCTTCCACGGCGGGAGCTTCGGGAGGATGCAGGTGCTCCGCCACGAAGTGTGAACCAGGTGAGCTCCCTCCCCGCTCCCCCCATTCTTTTTTTTTTTTTCCGTACATCTTGTCCCTGCCAGCACAGTCCGGACAGTCCGGTGTCCGGTGGTGTCCGGCGTCCAGTGATGTCCGGACTGGTCCAGACACAGGTCCAGAAAACAGTCCGGAAGTGTCCGGTGTCCGGGTCCGCAGTTACCATGTCGCTGACACCCCACCATTCTTTTTTTTCTTTTTTTTTTTCTTTTGGGTCCAGGATTGAAATACATGGGGAGCACTCTCACACTTCCTTCCGTGTGGCCGAAGGAACCCTGACCAGCATTGAGTGCTCCATAACTGGAGGATTGACTGTCGGCTTGCCCTGCTGCTTTTCCTCTCAGAATCTACTGTGACTCTGTCAGATAATTCACGTAAAGCAAGGAAAGAAGAGAGCTGTCTATATTGTTGAGATTGTAATCTCAGTTTGCCCATCACTGGGTCATCGTCCTTGCTGGATCTGCGCTGTCCCATTTCTTCCAAGTCAATCTGTTATCTGCCACGGTTGCAATCTTTCCCTGTAGAAGCCAGTTTCTCACAAAAGACCATCTCTTGATGACTAATCTTTCTGGTCTGACTTTCGTTGTTGATGTCACCTCCCTCCATCTGGATTGAGTCTCGTTTCCTCCATTCCCAGCAATAGGAACCACATTTCTTCCTTTGCCTCCTCAGTACCCTTGATAGTCGTGGTACACCTCCTTTTCCAGTTTACCCATAGAGCCAGCTTCCTGAACAGGTGAAATCAGGCTTCCTTGCCACCTTTGAGATCGTTAATATCGTTGGATAGGAGCAGGATGTTAAGAGGAGTAGTGGACGGAGGGGGTGATGAGAAGAGGAGGGACCATAGGGCGTGCACCTTGTTCCATATTCATGCTGCTTCAGTACAATATAGGAGGCTGTGGGGTACGTCTTCCGAGATGTTGTCTGTGCACAACCTGCATAATTCGGAGCTGTCAGGATCCGTATATTTCCTCCTTTTGTGGAGCCACCGATTGACTGGTAGGGATGCGTGCGCCACGAGCCACTGCGTGCTTCGGATACTGACCTGTCTAATAGACAGGTACTTCGTCCAAGGGATGGAAATGGGGTCCGTCTAGATTCAGGATCCCTCAAATTTCCAAGTCAAATTTTAGTTCGTATATCTTGATTTTAAAGTTTGAAACCCTTGACTCTTATGTTCTTAGTTCTGATGTTCATCGGATAAAATTGATACAAACGTTTGTGATCTTCAAGTTCGCAATTCAGAAGTAAATTCTGAGCTGGATTTTGACTAGGGTAATTTTCTAAGTGAGATTCCGAAAAATCTATGTCTGCAAAACTCAATCTCCAAGTCTTGATTACTCACGCTGCAAATTCTGATTCTGATTGGCTTTTTTTTGCCTGGGACTTTGTACGTTGTATTTGAGTCTTGCTTTGTGAGTCTGTGGGGTTCTCCTTTAGGGTTGGAGCCTCTCCCCGTGAGGGTTTCACAAGGTGGGAGGTGTTACCCTTGGAGGGGAGGAGGCGGTATTGAGGGATTGTCCTTTTCTGGGCCAGGCTGATTTCGGGTCCGATCAGCTCTGGCGGTTGGGGAGAGAAGGCAAGGGGGTGAAGCTACTTACAGCAGGGTGCGAGGATGAGAGGGCTGCCTTGCCTGGAGGGGGTGGGGCAGAAGGGAAGGGGGAACTTCAGCCCTGCGGGGTATACTTTAGGGGGAATTGTATGCCGTTTAGGGGGTTGAAGTGACCGTTTAGAGGCTGTTCCAAACTGGGGGCGAGAGGAGAGGCGGCGCCTCCCGGTGGAGGCAGTGTAGGAACAGGGGGTTTGTTTTTTGAGGGAAGGAGTAACTTCGATGGTCACACAGTGAGCTTATTGCGTGTTGTGGAGTCCCGGGTGAATGCCAGAACCTGCATTCGAAGAGAGGATATTTTCTCCCTCCTGTTCTATTTTTGGATGTAGGTGAAGTTTCCTAATTTTCTTTAGGCTGGCTGTGTATTTGACTTTTCTGATTTTTTGAAAAATTCTTAAAATTCTTAAAAAGTTGGATGCTGGTTGTAGTGGGGAGGTGGTGTATTGTTTGGTGTGACGGTCTGGTAGGAAGGTTGGTATTGTGTCATGCGGCGAGGAAGGCTTGTTAGCAGGATGGATGTAGGGCATAGAAGCGGTAGGGATGGTGGCCCTACTGTGGTAAGTCTTGCCAGAGTGGGGTTGTGAAGGATAGATGCATGGGGTTGATGAAGGACTGCAACCAGCACTTGTAGGAGTTGGAGGCATTGGAACCATTGTTATGGTGATCTCGGCGGCTTGTCTGATGTTTGCTGACACCCGTGAATTCAGAGGTTTGTGAACGGACGAGGCCAGAACGACGCTGGTTGGTGCTGGGGCATGGTCGCATTGCCCTGTCACCTGAGCTGTCCAGGGGCAAGAGGCCTGGTAGAGAGATCTGGGGAGTTGTCGAGGGTGGAAGACACTCCAATGTCTGGTTGCAAGCTGATACTCAACAGGTGGGGGATTATTCTAGAGTGGGTCGTGCCACTCTGTTAACTAGCAGTTGGGGGTGTGAGGCCTGGTAGAGACTGAGTATAGAGGACATGGGGATTGAGGTAGGCTTAGGGTAGGCAGCTGAATAGCACCAAAGCATTTCGGTTCTAGGCTGAAAGCTTCTGTGGACTCGAGATTCAAGGTAGTAGTTGGTCATGTTTTTCTAAATTCCCATGAATACTCTCAGTTAACTCTTAGCCAAAGCTGGGCAATGGTTCCGTCTCTTTACATGTTTTGTAAAAGTCTATATGGGACGCTGGACCCGGTTTCCAGCACGTGCTGCTCCCCACGAATAGATTGGAGCATTTGTCCTAAAAAAAATCCCTCCCCTTTTCCTTTGAGTCTGTGGTCCGGATCTGTGGTCTGTAAACCCAAGGCATAACCGAATTTAACATCATATTCGAATATCCTCCTCGTTCTCCCAGACTTCCCCTCCTTCCAGACCCGCTCTTTCGGGTCAAATTCGAGGTCTGAAATGCTGAGGTCTGGTTGGAAGATCTTCTAGGGCTTGGCCTTTGGGACACTCAGTTTTCTTAGACGAAAGGCTTCTAGTATGTCGCACGAGGGTTCTTTGTTCATGATTTCCAGCTCTTGTAGGCCGTGCTTAGCGATGGGGTATGAGTAGAATTTGTTAAGTAGTCGAGTGGATTGATTCGAGAGACAAACCGATATGCTCTGGTAGGCTGGGTTTGGGAGATGAGTATGCCCCAATCCCCGGACTTCCACGAAAATTCCTCCCTTAGGAGGGAGAGCCACTGTATTGGAATGCTCTTATGAATCAACGTTAGGTTTTCAGTAAGGGAGTGGCAGCCTTTTCAATCATGTCAGAACTCCTGTTCTGTATACCATCGTCCTCGATCTTCTGCCGAGATGTGCTTCACCTGCCTCACCCTTTTTTAAACCAAGGACAGCCATCTCCGATCCCTTGTGATTAGTGTCCCCGACATTCCGCTAAGGTTTATGATCCAGGGGTTGCAGAAAAGAGGTTGTCTCAGGACCTCTTCTCTATTTCCTGGTGTGCCTTGTTTGCTTGGCATCATTTTGCGCCAGGCTTTGATGGTAGGGCTTGAGTATGAGATAGATATTTGGGTGGGGGTTGTGGTGAGCTCTACTGGGTTTCTTTTGAGAGGTCTGCCTGATTTGATTGTCCAGTCCTTCGCCATTAACCAGAAGAGGCCTCTCGTATTCGGGGGGGAGTTGATAAGTGCCAGGTTTGTGATGTTGTCTAGAGCCATCTTTTCTATGGAATGAATTGTCTGATCAGGATCTTGATAACCCATTTCATCTGCAGTGTTATGGACTCCTGTTTGGGGTCAATTAGCCCAAGGCCCCCCTCATGTGGTTTCCTACTAATGTGGTTCCAGGCTACCTTGTTGATACATGTGGTCCTATTGGGATCTCATGTCCATTGAAACATCTTGCCATGGTCTTTAACGTCTTGACGTCGTCGTCAAGGGGAGACCATATGGAAGCTATGTACCACAGTGTGGAGAAGATTGCCATGTTATTTAGTAGGGCTCGTCCGATTAATGAAGCCTGGGCGTTTTTGCATGGGGCCAAGCAGGTGATTGCCTTGGCAACTGGGTCCTGACCCATTCCAGGCCACACACCCCGTCCTTGTTAACCATGATACCAAGGAAACGTAGTGCTTGATCTTCCATCGTCCATGACATGGATGTGGCTGTATCGGTTGGTTATTTAGTAGGGCACGTCCGATTAACGAAGCCTGGGCCATTTTGTATGGGCCCAAGCGGGTTATTGCCCTGGCAACTAGGTTTTGACCCATTCCAAGCCACAGCCTGTCCTTGTTAACCATGATACCAAGGAAACGTAGTGCTTGATCTCCGTCGTCCATGACATGGGTGTGGTTGTATCGGTCGGTTGGAGAGGGGTGTCGTTTGCTAGCCACCACCCTTCAGTCTTGCCCCAATTGACCTTCATTTCTGATGCCAGTCTAAAGGCTGCCAATGCTCTTACGAGGGCTTGGAAAGAACAGTTATTGGAGTGAATGAGGACAACAAGGTCATCAACGAACATTAGTGCAGTGGGTAGAGTGAAGTCGTGTAATTGTGTTCAATAAGGCGGTCGATAGAAGGGTCTTTCCGAAGGAAGCAAGCTATGGCTTCTCATAATGAAGAGGAATATGGGTGGAGCCAATGGGTCGCCTTGTCTGACTGATCTTGATATCGCGTAGGTCTTTGATAGGATCCTATTGACCTGGACTTTGCCTGCTGTGTCAGTGCAAAAGACTTTCACCCAATCTCTAAAGTTCGGGCCCACCCCTATTTTCTCCATGCAGAAAATCTCAATGGACTTGGTCGTAGGCCTTTTCAAAGCAAAAACAGGATTGCAGCCTTCATTTGTTTTTTTGCTATTTTCTTTGCTGCCTCATTCAACGTCATCACATTGGTCTAGTATGAACCGGCCCGGGATAAAGCCTGCTTGGTCGATGTGAAAGCATTTGTTTGTTAGTTTTGTGATTCTATTCGCAAGAGCCTTAGCGAGGATTTTGTAGGGGGTGGTGGAGTAGTGATATGGGTCTTTAGTTTTTTAGGTTGCGTGTGTCTCCTTTCTTATGCAGCAACGATACCACACCGGTGCTTTAGTTCATTGAAAGAGTTTCACCTAGTTAGCACAATATTGCAAACACCAAGACTCGATCCCCATACCTTCCCCAGCCCACTATACAGTCGCTCGTTGACCCTGTGTGTCTTGAACCCACGACCTGTCCCTAAAACCATGTACAAATGTTTTGTGTGTGTAGCTTGGGCCGTGAGGACTTGATCCGTAGGTCAGTTGTTTAGGAGTCCTAAGGGTTGTCTGTAAATCCTTTGAAGGGTCACTACGCCGTGGCTAGAACAGTCCTAAAAGAGTCAACTTGACCTTTCGTAGGCTGAAAGGGCAGTCCGTCGATCTTCACAAGGTCAATAGTCCCAAGTCAAACACCGAACGGGCAAGCAAAGGGGCAGTCCCAGTCCCGTTCGTTTTTGCACCAAGTACCAGAGTGGGACTGCACACCTTGAGGGCATGGGACATCGTCCGACCGAGACCACCAAACGAAATAGTATAAATAAAGAGGCAACGATCAGTCATTCACTTATTATTTGAGGAACTACGTGAAGTGCTGCTCGAGTGCCTTGTGCATTGTGTTCGTTGGTGGTTAGTGAGGATCCCGAAGGCGAAAGAGGGCGAGCGGTCATAGCCGCTAGTGAGGAGGAAGACGACGGTGGCCATAGCCGCCACTATAACGAAGTTAGTAGTTAGTAACTTAGTAGTGTGTGTGTGTGTGCGTGGACATTCAGGGTAGATCCCAATGTGTGTGCACGTGTACGAGTGAGTTTGGGTGTGGCACATGGTGGATATAGTGTGAAGGTGGGAATTCAGACTGGCGCTCAGACGCGAAGCTGCAAGATGTGACAAGTCGACTTGAGCTGAGTTCCTGGCAGAAGGCCATATTTTTTAGTTTTCTATGTGGCTGCACTGCGCCATCTCGCTTTTGTTGCTGATTCTACTTCGAGAAAGTTGTTTTGCCATCAACACCTGTATGCATGTTGCAAGTGAAGTCGAAGACAAGTCTGATTCATTGGTGTTGGAGCTGGTTCCCATTGTTTGCGCAAGCATCGTGGGTGTGAGAGAGGGACGCGCGTGAGCAAGGAAGAAGACTGCCGTAGTAGACGACATACATAGCTGCCAACTTGGAAAAGAAGAAGAAAGTTGACGAAAGAGAAAGTGACAGGAGAGAAAGAGGGGTGACATAGATGAAGGTGGTGGCAGCCGACGGAGAAAAAGGAGTCGACTAAGAAGAAGAAAGTTGGCAAAAGAGAAAGTGACAAGAGAGAAGAGAGACGACATAGAGGAAGGTGGTGGCAGCCATTAGCGACAGAGAAAAAGGAGTCGGCCATAGCCGAGCCTGAGGAAGAGGAAGAAGGAGACGAATTTGCTGAAGTTGACAAAGGGAGAGGAAGTCGTCGTAGTAGGGTGGTCAGAAGGTTGATCAGCGAGAGTTGACCAACGAGCATTGACCAGCAAGCATTGACCAGCGAGCGCTGATCGATGAGCGCTGACCGATGGGCGTTGACCGGTGAGCGTGGACTAGTGCAATTGATTGAGTTGACCGTTGACCAAGGCTAGAGTGTGGAGCGTGGAGCAGATCAACCGCTTCAAGCCCTGGCCCTTGTCCCTTTTATGCTTTGTGGATGTTGCACACTCCCCTTGGTACTTGCTGCAGTCAAATCTATCTTGTAGAGTCTGTCATCTCTTTCTGCATTGAGTTAGTTCTGTCTAGGTTGTTGTAGGTTCCACGCGTGCGGTCTGATAGAGGTTGAGGGGCTGATATCTGTACGGGACATAGTAGGGGTGAGGTGTATCGGACGTGAGACGACCTGGGAAAACACCCCAAGGACCGGTACATACAAGCAGGTTGCTTTGGGTGGTACATCTAAACCTGAACTCCGAGCTGCAGATCGCACGTCCAGTTTGTCTAAGTCTCGAGAGAACTTTTGTTGTGATCGTCGTCTTGATTGCGATGTTAAATAATTCATGAGGAGCTACGGGGGATCTCCATAAATGCCTCCTGATCAGCCAGTAGTTTTGTAGTGACAGACTAGCAGTAGATTAGTATGGAGTAGTTGACAGAGGGCCAACTTGAATCCCAAAGCCAAGCAAGATTGGACTGTGGGTGCACGGGCACCCGACGGTTGTGAAAACATGGGACTGTGGGTGCACGAGCACCTGACGGTTGTGAAAAGATGGGACTGTGGTTGTGAAAGCATCCGACTGCGGAGGTAACCTGACTAAGGTGGAATAGAGGACCTCTTTAGTGCCCTAGAAAGCAAGTATCTAGGTGGTAAATCTACGTGTTGAGGAGCGGAATCAGTTGCGATTGTGCCCCTGTCCAACATGGACGACTACCCTATGTTCGCCTTTATCATGGGCCTCTCCCTCTGGGAGCTTCTCTTTTCGTAGGATTCTGGAGGACAACCTGTTGTCCAATAACTACACAATCCGGAGTCCAGACATACCGTATAGCAAAGAACAAGAGGAGAGGGCTGCCACAATTCTCCAAGAGCAGAAGGAGAAGAAAAAGAAGAAAGCTCTAGAGAAACAGGCCAAGAAATTGGAAGCGGCCAAAAAGAAAAAGATGGAGGAAGAGATGGAGAGGGCTGCCATAATTCTCCAAATGCAGAAGGAGAGGAAAAAAAAGAAAGCTCTGGAGAAATAGGCCAACCGAAAGAAAAGGAGGAAGAAAAGGATGAGGAAAGAGGAGAAGTGAGTACGGCTATTGCTCCACTGGGAGAGGTGGAGAAAATTGTGAAAGAATGGGTGGTAGGACTGTCCCTGGGGGAAAGACAAGGAGGCCAAATTGATGGCACCCAGGTTGAAAAAAGAGAAGCAGCTAGAGAGGAGCTGTAAAGAGAGACGAGTCCCCTGCGACGACAACCGAAGGAGCACGTAAAGGTGTTTGAGTGGAAGTTGCGCCTGTCGAGGGAGAAATTGGGGTGCTTGGAAATGATAGATAAGATCGAGGAGTTAAAGGTGGCAGAAGAGTGGCTGGGTAAGTTGGGGGGAGGCACAAAGATAGGGAAAATAATTGACACCCTCTCTCATAGTATGGCTTCTGTTCTAGCGGTTCAGCAAGAACAAATAAAACATTTTCGTGGGCACGATATAGCCCTTGAGTCAATACAGGCTGGTTTCCAAGATTTTGCCAAGAGATGATGATTCATCTCACCAATGAGATGCGCACCGATAGGTAGAAGTTTTGTACCGGTGCAATTGACGGTGTCAAGATAGCAGCCCCCAAAGAAGAGGGAAAAGTTCGTTTCCTTGAACCCTACAGTGGGAAAAGGGGTGAAGACATTGACAATTGGCAGGCTAGCATAAAGTCGTATTTGTACTTACAGGACGTACCTCCCGAAGACCATGTCCTGATAGCTTTTCAAGCTTCAAGGGACGAGGCGACGAATTTCGCTAGGTCACTTGCACACGTCGCCCATTGCAAGAATGACATGGTCGCATATTCTTCCATTACCAACTTTAGCGGTTTCTTTGCTGCATTGCGAGAACGCTTTGCGGACGTCACTAGAGGATTGAAGGCGTTCGACAAGCTCCAAATGATCCATTCACGACCGTGGACGAGTGCGCACACACTGAAAGCTGCTATGGACGAACTAATTGATGTGCCTGGCCTTGGAGTTACAGAAGCACAACTAGTCCAACTCTTCTATCGCGCGTTGCCTGCGCAATTGCAAGGGCACTTCTTTAACAAAAAACAACAGCCTGGGATGAGTTACGATACCCTTAGTAGATAAGTTGTTGCTTTTGCCGCCAAGTCCATGCCAGTTACCACTTTCTGGCACAAGGACTTAGCAAAGGGGGAAAAGTGGGAGAGTTGCACCATCTCTGGCCAAGTCAAGGCCAAAGATAGTCTTATACTGATTATGGAGGAAGGTGGTGTAAAGGAAGTCCTTTACACTGATATTGAATGGGGACTTGAGGAGGAGGGGTGCAATGGAGAGACAGGGAGTTCTTATGCTGTTGTCATGGCCGAAGGGAGGCCGCAAGGAGGAGGACGAGGTCGTGGCAGAGGTCGCCAGACCTCAGGTGGTCGAGGGCCAGGTGGCCAGGGGGTTGGCGGTAATAGAGACCAACAAGAGGGAGGTAAGGGTCAAGGTCCTCCTTCTAATCGCCCTAGCTCTAGTCGATCACCTCCCAGAAGGAGCTACGCAAACAGTTAGATAAGCTCCTAAATGAATTAGACCGAGTTCATTTTGGCGTACCTGTTCTATTCGTCCCCAAGGAGGGAGAGTTGACAATGTGTATCGACTACAGAAGTTTGAATGTCATAATCATCAAGAATGCAGAACCATTGCCCGTATAGATGATATGTTATTCGGGTGAAAGGCTTCAAGTACTTCGGTAAGGTAGACTTGAAGTCAAAGTACCATCAGATAAAGGTACATCGTAATGATCACTACAAGATGGAATTCCAGACTAGATATGGGCATTATGATTTCATAGTAATGCCCTTTGGACTTACCATTGCAGTAGTCACATTTCAGCGTTGTATGAACAATTTGTTTAGACCGTGGCTAAATAGGTTTGTCGTAGTATATTTAGACGATATCCTAATTTTTAGTAAGTCCCTCCAGGAACATGAGGGCCATCTGAGGCAGATCTTGGAGAAATCGAAAAAAGCTGACTTCAAAATCAATGCGAAAAAGTGTGAGTGGGCCAAGAACGAAGTCTTGTACTTGGGCCACGTACTAGATGGGGATAGCATTAAGACAGAGGACGACAAGATAGCGTTAATGAGAGATTGGGCAGTTCCCAGCAATCTGACAGAGTTGCAATTGTTTTTACGATTGGTCAAATACTACAAAAAGTTTGTAAGAAACTTCTCTACTATCGCAACTCCCCTTGGCATACTCCTTAAGAATTAAGTGATCTGGAAGTGGGACAAAGATTGTACCTCGACCTTAAAGAAGTTAAAGAAGGCCTTGGTAGAATATCCTGTCCTCAAGGAAGTTGATCGCTCATTACCCTTCATCGTCATGACAGATGCAAGCCAATATGGCATAGGCGTTGTGTTACATCACAATAACGGCGATGCCTATAGACATCGGCTCCCGCCTTTTTGCAAAGTGCAGGAGCCCTCCCGACCATGTCACGCAGGAGTAAACAAAACAAAAAAGAGACAACTTGGGAACGACGCAAAATAACTCCGCAAACCGCCGAGACGGGCATGGTCGCATCATTCCTTGCCGCTCTAGTTGGGTGCGCTTGTTGTACTTCTCACGGTCCCGTACGACAGGATAGTTTCCGTAGAGTTCATGTCAACTAGGCTGCCTTCAGAAAAGGTAGCAGCCTCGACGTATGAAAGAGAACTTTACTCTCTCAGGCAGGCCTTAGATCATTGGAGACATTACCTACTTGGGAGGCACCTACTCAGATCATGAAACTTTGAGATGGTTGAAGACGCAAGCCAAGATGACGCCCAAATTGACTAGGTGGGCAGCAAAAATAAACCAATTTGACTTTGAGCGCGTGAAAGGTAAGTATAACGTGGTAGTCGATGCCCGTGAGTAGGAGAGCTGATTACTTTGGGGCAATAGTGCATTATCTGGACATAGGGGCATATCTACAACAAAGAATAAAAAATGCATATCCTCAGGACCTGATCTATAGTGATTTACTAAGGAGAGTTAAGGAAACCCTTGACCGTGAGCCAAATTATCGGACGACAAACGGACGATTCTTTGAGAAGACAAATGTCGTTGATCGACTGTGCATCCCCAATAGTGAAGAAATCCATAGTTTGATTGTAGGGGAATGTCATGATACAGAAGGACGCTTTGGTTGATAAAAGACGTTAGCCAACCTATCGCTGTCATATACATGGCGTGGCGTGAGAGCCGACTGTATAGAGTATGTCCGCGACGGCAAAGTTTGCCAATGCAACAAGACAACGACAAGAGCACCTCTAGGTCTTTTTAGACCCTTGCCTATCCCAACAGGACTTAGAGAATTTGTTTCCATTGACTTTATGGATACAGGGGTTAGGAGTAGGCATGCAAAAAGTCAAATTATGGTCGTAATAAATGGATTTAGTAAGTATGTCGTTTTTGTACCCCTGCTCGCAGAGGCAAGAACTGAATTAGTTATAGAGAAGTTCTTTGATTTTTGGGTAAAGTGAGCATGGCGTAGCACAGTCAATAGTTAGTGATAGAGGCACATAGTTTACCAGCCAGAACTGGCAAGATCTTATGAAAGTTTACGGTTCTAAGTTGTTGGTGTCATCTGGTTGTCATCCTGAGACAAACGGCCAGACAGAACCGATGAAAACAATCTTGCAGCAATTACTCAGGATGTGTATTAGACCAGATCAAGTGAATTGGGACGAGATGCTTCCCAAAGTAGCTAGTGCCTACAACAATAGTGTACACCTAGCTACTTGTAGAACTCCTAACGAGCTGCATAAGTCCCTTAGACCACGTAGGCCATTTGAAGGACTGAACCGGGATCAGATTTATAGGTTACCCCCCGATAAAAGAGAGTTCACTCCGCAGCGCGAGAAGGAAGTGCAGAAGGTGATTGAAAAACTAAGGAAAGCCCAACATAGCATGTTTGAATAAGCGAATAAGCGTCGCAGACCCTCGCAATTCAAGGTAGGCGACGTAGTCTAGGTCAAGTCAAAGGAATTCGCACCAGAAATAAACATCTCGCGAAAGCTCTTGACCCCATATAAAGGGTCGTTGTAGCGGACCTCGGGTTGGGCTGTGAGACCAGCCCCTTGGCCTGTTCTCACAACCCTGTGTTGTATTTGGGGTAGGCCAGTCCAGGCCGGTACCTCTGTCGGTACCTCTGTCGGTACCAGCCAGTCCAGTCCAGTCCCGTCAGTCCGCTGGGGTATACCCCAGCCATTGTCTGTTTTCAGTCTCATTCTTCACTTGCACATTTTGGAGTACGTGCATTGGAGTCTTGCGTGGGGAGTTGCGCTGTGCACCTTGCTCACTCCTTCTTCCTCCATCTCCATCTCTGTCACTAGCGGAGCACCACACCTGGTGGGTCCGCTACATTGGTATCGGAGCGAGAACGGTCCCCACCCCCACCCACCACACCGCACAGCAGGGGAATACGGCAAAACCCGACAGTCGGGTTTTCGGCTGTTTTTGGGGCGTTTTCGGGCGAAAAAGTGGGAAAAACAACGAAAGAAGGTGCTGCAGCAGGAGAGCTCCACGTGGCGAAAAAGGAAGCCGCATCACAACGTGTGCGCGCAAGCGCCAAGGCCAAGGCCGCTGCACGTGCGCGCTCACGCCACGCGCCCACACTGCCCCGCCCCGCCCCGCTCTCGGATTTATATTATCAAGATCCGGGATGCAACTGCTGCTGCTAGGGTTTGAACCCAGGTGGCTGCTGGGCCATGCGCGTGCGTAAGCACCCTGCTAACACACTCGCCACAGAGTGTACATGGTGCTGTAGTGCGGCAC
>BFEA01000016.1:1404551-1416655 GCA_003427395.1 Chara braunii | reverse complement strand
CAAGATCGCTCTACTCCTCTCCCATTTGACGGATCTCCTGGCCACGTGCATTGCACAATAGGAGGACATCCACAACCTCGACGACGCAGTTCAGACGCACAACCAGGTCTTTAACCAAGTCAACAGTCGCCTCCAACAGCTAGAGCAACGACCCGTTGCCGCCCCCGATGCCAGCTCCTCCAACACCTCCAATCGCCTCAATGCATTGGAGATCGACGTCGGACCCTCAAGGACGACGCGGAGCTACAGCAAACCGCCATGCAACAACTGGAGCAGCAGATCTGTGTTGCCGCCGCAACCCAAGTTCGGCACCGCGCGAGACGACTCCAAGGTTCGATGATCAAGAGATCTTTTGTGATTCAACGAAGATGGACCCGATTTCGTGGTTCCGCAAGTTCGAGCTCAAGTTGCAGCTACACCTCATCCGCGAGGACAAGCATCACGCGTACTTATACTCCTGGTCGGGAGGCGCGTGCCAAGCATGGTTGGACAACCTCTTGTCCAAGTACGGAGTGGTAGCTGCCGACTTATACACCAAGATCAGCTGGGATGATCTAAAGGCGGCATGACATAAGCGGTTCTAAGTAGAGCCGCCGGAGATCAAAGCAATGGATAAATTGATGACCTTCGAACAAGGCACGCTGTCGAGTGTTGACTGGATTGCTGAGTACCAACGCTTGACATCCGTCCCTGACATTCAAGTGGGCTTGAAGATCGTCAAACACTACTTCATCCCGAGGTGGTGTCCGGCGTTGGGCAACGCCTTGACTCGCATCGAGGACACCCTGACGACAACGACGGAGCTCTTTGACAAGGCTGCGCAAATCATTGTCACAAACAAGGAGGCCGAGAACCTCCACTGTTCGTCTACGGCAGGCCTGAGCAGAGATCAGCATCGGCCAAAAGTGGCCCTGGTCGCGGCGACAACACCAACCGACCAATCTAGCGAGGTCGTGTCTGCCAATGAAGGGGACAGACCCGCAACCGCCCGGGACGGTGGCCGCCCCGGCAAAGGCCGATGACGCGGCAAGACGAAGACAAACACCGCATCTATCCCCGGGCCCGGCGCAGCAGCTCAAGCCCCATGGTCCCACTACAGTCTCTCCGAACAGACGTACAAGGCATGCACGATATTCCACTATTGTTTGTGGTGTAACAGCGATCTCCACAAGACAGTGGGCTGCCCGTCGAAAGGCAAAGGCAAATCGGGAAACTAAGCACCGTTGGGAGTAAGTTAACGACACTCTCGACGCCTTCAGAACCGATCGCTTCGCGGGTGACCGCCCTTCCTTCCAAGGCACATGCGGAAGTCGATAGTCCTCTTCTATATTCTTATGAGGACTATGCTGCCCAGCTCGTTCCTACGCTGGGTACTCATGCTCAAGGACAAGACGTGTGTGCGGGATCTTCTCCGTCCGGCAGCGGCGACTTATCGTCTTTAAGTGGTTCTTCACGGGATTCGGGACACGAGTTCAACATAGAGGTCTTGGATTTGACCCGCTCACGTCGGAGGATTTCACATGGCTTCCTCTCCCGACCACAGGCCGCTTGCCGGGACCACAATGCGCAGCATATGCGCTCATCTTCACACGTCCTTATCCTTCTATGCACCACCAACGTCGCCGACGGATGATGAAGTCGCGGTGGGGGACATCTTTGCGTTTGTTACCAAGGTGGCCCACGAGTTTCGCAAGCAGCCGTACGATGACAACAACGCACCACTCCTCTATGTCCGCATCCAAGTTGGGCAAGAGCCCTGCAGCGCTTTGCTGGATAGCGACGCGGCTCGCAATTTCATGAGCCAAGCCTTTATGCAAAGGGCTGGCCTTGGCACACAAGTTCGAAGGAAGGCAAACCCCACGGCGATCAAGTTGGCGGACAGAAGGACTCAGCAACTTATCGACAACTTAATCGAGGACGTACCAGTGTATTTCGCACCTCATGCATGCGAACCGGTGATGTTCGACGTTTTGGACATGAACTTCGACGGTATTTTGGGAATGCCTTGGCTCGAAAGTGCGGATCACACGGTCAACTTCCACCGGCGGACTCTTACCGCTTGGGACGCCTTCGCTACCGAAGTGCCGTGTACTATTCCTCTTCCGCACCCTTTGATTCGGTGCCAAGTGGTGACGGCCAAGTCATTTCTGGCTACTTGCGTTACGAGCAGCGCGAGGAGATAGGCCTATGTTTCCTACGGACCCTTGTGGTAGCCTACTCTTCACCTACGGACTTGTCTTCAGACTCTCGTGTGGTGCGGTTGCTTGACAAGTTCACCGGCATCTTCGAGTCACCTACCGGTGTGGTGCCGGATCGGCCGATCTCTCACAAGATCATTCTTGAGGCCGGTGTCGTGCCGCCGAAAGGTTGCATTTATCGCATGAGTGAGGAGGAGCTTACAGTCCTCCGCGCGCAACTCGATGATCTGTTGGACAAGGGCTGGGTCCGCCCTAGTAGCTCCCCATATAGAGCGCTAGTTCTTTTCGTACGGAAGAAGAACAAGGATCTATGATTGTGCGTCGACTACGGCAAGCTCAACACGCAAACCGTCAAGAATGCGGGGCCTCTTCCGCGTATCGACGATCTTCTTGAGCGAGAAGTGGGGATATCATCAGATTTCGATCCGGCCGAACGATCGCTATAAATCCGCGTTCAAGACACAGTATGGGCATTTTGAGTTGGTGGTCATGCCTTTTGTCCTCACCAAACCCGAAGGACCTTCCTTCACCATTCAGGTGCCCGCCCACTTGGCCGTCTACCCGGTCTTTCATTGCTCCAAGTTGGCTCTTTACATGCCAGTGGAACATGACGATTTTCCCGGGCGACGATCGCAAGACCCACCCTCTATGGACGGTTTTCAAGAGGTTGGCGACATCATCTCCCAGCGACGCTACGGCAACAGGCGAACCGAGTACTTGGTACACTTTGCGTACTGCACTCACAAAGCTGACCGATGGTTGACCCGTGCGGAACTCAAGCAACAGCTCCAGATGTTCTCGCACACTACGAACGCAAGATGCAAGGCAAGCCGGTATCTTTGGCTCCACGTCGCACCCACGTCCAGGTTCCACCTTCAGATCGTCAGCTTCGCGCTCGACCCGGCTTGACTTCATAAGGAGGGGCGGGTGTTACATACTGCGCCTGCAACAGGCTGCACGGGCCATTTTCAGGCCCATGTCGTTTTCAGCCTGAAAGCTTGAAAACAAGGGCCTACAGGCCCTGTGTCGTTTCAGTCTGAAAGCCTGAAAACGAGGGCCTACAGGCCCTGTGTCGTTTCAGCCTAAAACAGGGCCTTCCCAGTCCTGAGTCTTTTCAGCCTGAAACGGAGGGCCATTTTCAGGCCCTCATAAGATCGACCTGCCCTGAAACTCAGGCACCAGACCAGGGTTTTAGCACAGGCCATTTTGGGCCTGTTTTCAAGACAACCCTTGGTTGAGCTTCAACGCCAGGGTCTGGCACGTTTTGGCAATGGCAAGAGCAGCCTCGTGGACGGGCCAGCACTATATAGGACTGGCCCGCCCTGCATGCTGCAAGTAGTGTCATAGGGACTTCCCAGGCACTTCATGTGCAGTTCCGGAGGCAGGAGGTGGTCTTCCGGATTCGGCAGCAGCACTCTGGAGGAGCGCTGCAGTAGTAGTAGTAGCGTTAGCAGTAGTCTTCAGCGCTGGGCGCTAATAGGAGCTAGAGTAGTACTGGAGAGAGAGAGAGAGAGAGAGAGAGAGAGAGAGAGAGRGAGATTGGGCGGAGGCCAGGGAGACTTACCTGCAGCGCCATAGCTCCACCTTCGTCTTCGAGGTACCTGCAGCACAGCGCCATCTTCACAGGTTAGTACCTGGCACATGAGAGAGAGAGAGAGTTCTTCTTCTTCCTCTTCTCAGTCCACTATCTTCCTCACACCCTCTCGCTACCTGACTTCACTGCATCAGCAGACTACGAGAGAGCGGGATTGGCGACATTTGGTGCAGAGTCGACATTGGGCTTCAGACATCTGACGAGGGATTATTTGGGACTTGTAACGAAGACTTGGTGTTGACGACATTCCCATCTCGCCCCCCCTCTTCTTCGTCTGATTCCCTCATCTTCGTCTGTGCATGATCCGGACCTGGCGCATTCTTCCTGTGTGTAGTGCCAGGCCCCTTCACACCTTGTGATAAGGATGATGTATGTTTGATCTGCATTGCGACATTGATTGGGCTAGTCGTTGGTATTCTAGCATTCCCCTACGATGTCTTCTACTACGTGAGAGAGATCAGTCCCGGTCAGCTCAGGACTTGTATCTAAGTCTTCCACTGCGCTATAAAGCACAATTTTTGTATGTATCAGGATGTACACTGCTTGTTGAGATTCCACTAGCACTGCATTGTCCATTCAGTCCTTTTTATCGGTTATATATGTACATTGCCTCGGTTATATATGTACATTGCCCAACTGGGCATGTAACACAGAGAGAGAGAGAGAGAGAGAGATGTCAGCTTTTCCCTTCACACTCAAGTATGGTTTCAGCGCTTGCTATGTAGTCTCCATCTCTGTGTGTCTCTCTCCCTCTTCAGCTTGCCAAGTAAACAAGGGATTCCACACATTGAGTTTGGTTCCTTTGAAGGAGCATGGAAATGGAAAACGGTTTCCGATGATTTTGAGATGAGGAAAATAACAGCAATTACCATAGAGGGGGGGGGGGGAAGGGAGAGAGAGAGAGAGAGAGATAGATAGATAGATAGATAGATAGATAGATAGATAGATAGATAGATAGATAGATAGATAGAGAGAGAGAGAGAGAGAGAGAGAGAGAGAGTGCATTACCATGGATATCTCGTTGATAATTTCCATGTATGCAGGTGCAGCCACACTGGCCTTTTCTTTAACGTCTAAACTTTGAAATCACGTGTGCATCTGTTGTCTCTTTTGTTTCAGATCGCTCTGCAATAGGGAAGTTCTGGAGTTAATTTCTTGTGGCATTACAAGTGCCGGATGAAGGGGCATTTGGTATTTGGCTTTGATGTGTGGATGGGTCGAATTTTGGCCGTTTTGAAACGGTATTCACCAGTTTGCAGTAGCTGGATTCGGACTGTAGATCTGTCGGGTAGGAGTCTAGACAGTCCAGTCTGAAGGGTCAAAGTCGTAGCTGCTACTTACCTGAAAGGGTAGAGTCGTAGCTGCTACAGTACCGAAAGGCCAAACAGGTAGTTCTAGAAGTGGCCTTTCGGAGTCAGCCCCAGTTTAGGTAGAGGCCAGTGGGCAAGTGGTGGAAGTCCACCACGCAGAGTCAGCAGTCCCAGTCCAACCAGTCCGGTCCAGTCAAGCAAGTACCGTCTGGGACTGTGCACATCGTGGGTCAGGGAAACAGGGCAGACCAACGAGGCACAGAAGTATAAATCAAGAGGCTGCGTACAGCCATTCATTCATTCCTGCGGAAGCCATGCGTTAGCGCTGCCTCAGCGTCTTGTGCGAGGAGGTCTGCAGTGTGCCATAGTATAGCGATAGGGTAGTGGCAGCTAGCGCTGCCATAGCTATAGTAGTAGTGTGTGTGTGTGTTGCGTGAGTGTGCGGAGTGTCGTGTGTGGGATATCCAGGGTGATCCGGTGTGTGAACAGTGGATGTTGGGCGCTCAGTCGCCAGAGCCAGTGGAAGTGAACTTACCTGGAAGCCATATCTCTGTGTACTGTGTGGVCGCATGTCGCCAGTTTGTTGTGCTGCTGTTCATGTGCATGAAAAGTGTGGAAGAGTCCAGTCTGAATGCAGTTTGCCCTTTTGCACATGCATTTGATGTTTTGATGAATGGATGTTTCTACTGTCTTCTTTCTCTTGCATCATTGTTCAGGGCTCCCATCGGCAGTTTTTATTTCACTGCTTGTCGGGGGTGTGATTATCTTCATACTTGCGGGCGTATCGATCGCCTACATCCTTTCAAAGGCATCGAAACGGCGGCGGCATGGAAGGCGGGGTGTGCAGCAGGGATCCTCTATCACACGCCACTTCTTTAGTCGGAGCAGTGCTGGGACAGAGAATACCACAGGGAGTTCCACACCTGCAGCTGATGTACACGGCCAATGTGGAGGTATAATTCAATCTTCGGGGACGTACATGAAGCTGGGTATGTGCTGGGTGGGAGGTGAAGTGTTATGTGCAACTAGATCCACTACTGTAGTACCACCATCAACATAAGCACTCATGTTACATCTATTGCTGTTACCGCTACTGGTATTGGTTCTGAGGAGCAGGTGGCAGTTTTGCTTTTGTAGTTCTGCTTTCCAGATCTAGTCTGTGTGGAATTATTGCAAGGAACCAATACGAATTTTCCGAGCTGCAACGGACTCAAAGCAGAACCAGCATATATGAGCAAAGTCAGAAGTAAATGAGGAAGGCTGACACTGAAGTCTCTAGTTTACGAAAGCCCAACGTCTTGCCTCTGCTCATCAATATGTGACCGCCTATACTACTGTCCTATTATCTACTCTCTCTCTCTCTCTCTCTCTCTCTCTCTCTCTCTCTCTCTCTCTCTCTCTCTCTCTCTCTCTCTCTCTCTCTCTCTCCCTCTCTCTCGCCTAGCGATGCTGCAGAGTCTGATCAGTGTGTGCTCACCAATCACCAGATGAGTCCGCCTGTTGCCAACACCTGTTCCCACCCGGTAAGTTAGCTTCTCCCCTGATCACCCCAGCCCAGTACCACCTCACTTCCAACCGCACTGCCATGGCTGCAGCTGGCGGAGCAGCTGACCATGGCTGCTCCTCCCCTTCTTCTTCAATGAGCACTGGGTTGGCAGCATGTGCTCTTTACAGAGCTATCGTTGCGTTCAAGTGCCTTTTGAATGTGTGGAATGCTGTGGCCTCCTCCCTTTTGTTACTTTCTGGAGGCTGCGGCTGCCTGGACTGGGACTCAGCTTTCCCAGACTGAGAACCATCTGAACCGAGTTCCAGGGCCCAGCCTGTGCAACTACTCGAGAGGCATGGCCTACCGGTTAGTTGGAGAGGCTGTGCCCGGCCTTCCAACTGTGTCATGCCAGACTCCACTCCAGGCCGGTGGACTTGACTTCTGCCACAGCCTTCACTTAGGGCTGGGCTTAATTTTTCTGGGTGTCCCCTGGTGGAGGCCTGCCGTGGACGGCACCCCTCTAGATGTCAATCAGTGATAAACAGATTTCCTGCTCTAAGTGTGAAAGGCAGCAAAGCATTGGGATGTAAATATCCTAAAACATGACAAATACTCGCCGAGAGGCACAATGAGCGCTTTCGTATACACCATGTGAGACAAAGAATACATGGAAAAAAAAACATCACTGATGCACAAACAATTATAAACTTTTCCATGCTTGTATGGAGAGTTGCAGAGGCCGACGGTCGGCGCCCGTCCATTGGTCGGCACCTACTGGTCTGTGGTTGTTGGCACCCAGTAAAAAAAAAAAAAAAAAAGGTTTTTTTTCTTTTTCTTGGGGGGTCCATTACCCCAAATAACCCCACCAACGCCCTAGCACCTCTAAAGCCCCCCCCAACACCCTCATACCCCCCCTAAATACCCCCTGTACGCCCCCATACCCCTCTATAACCCCCCATAACCCCCCCATACCCCCCGCATAGCCCCTCGTAATCCTGCCTATCCCCAAAAGTTTCTCAGCAGATTTGTGCTTTACTCGTCAAGCGCAGTACGGCCCCATAGGCAGATTAAAATAAAAATCAGTGGAGGGCTGTTTACTGACTGGTCGGGAGACCACCGACCAGTCGGCCCTACTGGTTAGCTGCAAACGGTCGGCGGTCGGGGTCGGTTGTTGGCGGGTATGCAACCCTGCTTGTATGTACATGCTCTTCAGTTTGTGTGATTCTTATACGGGATTTGAATACAACTCATTAGCATGGCCTCTGTTCCTACAGTACAGTAGCCTGTGTTCTTTTCCCATGTTTTTTATATGTTGCAAGCCATTGGTGGGTTTATTGCACTTCTTACAGACTCAATAGGAGACAGATGGCTGTGCGGCAGGGTCATTGTTAAATGTTTTTCTGCAAAAACCTGTTGGCTATTATGAATCCTTCATGACCAGTTGCAAACTCCATGTCTAATTGCCACTAACGTATATCTCTGTGAACTGTTCCGTTCTCTTAGATCCTTATTTCACAGTGTGGCATATGCAATCGTTTCAGGAAGCATGTTCGGTTTTCGAAAATTTCCCCCCTTCTCCATTACCTCCCCAGAAGGAAAATAAACCAGTGAACTCTCTTGGCTTCCTTTTCCTTTCTTTTTCCCCATTCTATTCGCTCTCCTTTCCTCTTGCCCTTGTAGTGGTTCCTTTTCCGCCCCCTTTCCTTTGCCCTTTTCCTTGTCTTCTGTCCCTGTGCTTTCTCTTTCTGTTTTTGTCTCGCATGTCCTCTCCTTTTCATCTCACATGTCCTCTTCTTTTCATCTCACACGTCCTCTCCCTTTCTGTTTTCCCTTTACACTCATTGTGTTTCTTGCATTTCCATTTACTTTTTCGCCTTTCTTCTCCTTGCTGATGTGTCTCCTCTCCCTCTCCTTTTCATCTCACACGTCCTCTCCCTTTCTGTTTTCCCTTTGCACTCATTGTGTTTCTTGCATTTCCATTTTCTTTTTCGCCTTTCTTCTCCTTGCTGATGTGTCTCCTCTCCTTCTTCCTCTTCGAATCGCTGTTAAACTCGATACAACTCGCAAAACCTTACCAGCCCTCAATATGGACCTAACACACCTGAAGCGCACTGCAGACTCCACCAATTTACAGAACCAGTACATCTGAGGTTAAATTCACGAGCCTGGAATCCCCCTTCGCGCCAAGCTTTGCCGAAACACCACCGTGGCGTTTTGTTTTCAGTTTCGGCTGGTGCTGCCAGCCGTTTTGGTCCGGTTGCCCCGAGCTGCTGATTTTTTCGGAGTGATCAATCATGATTGTCAAGTTAGCTGGGGCCATGTACTGGTGGTTTAAGCACCAACTTGACAGAGCCATTGCTTTGTGGAGGCTCTAGACAAGGAAGAGCAGTTGTTAATTTGAAAAAATAAAGAAGAGAAGAAAATAGAAAATGTGATTGTGTCCTCCTTGCTATCCGCTGAAATTGGAAGGATACAGGGAAGATTAGCATGGCCCCTGGCCTTCCTGAACTCTGTTTGTCTCCGTCCGAAGCTGTACTTGGTCTGGAAATGGACTGCGCAGCGTAAGCTCTATAGTCTCCTGTGCTGTTTTACTGTACGCTTGTGCATACAGGGGTGTGTAGGATTGCCAAGTTTCTGTATGCCTATGGCAACCCGAAATTAAGTGTTTGATCAGAAAACCCTCTCGCTGGCTTATGTTTGACCTGTGAGTGTGGGGCGTCTTATGGGCCTCATGGTCTTTTGCAGGCCTCCAAAGTGGCTATATCAATTCCTTGTGGGTTTGGCCAGCACTGAGGAATTCCCATTCTCATTGTGAGAGTGGTTGCTCATGGGAAAGAGGCACTGCAACAGCACTTTGAACTCTGAAGCTTGACGTTGGACTGGTAAACCTTGGATTCTGACGAGAATGTTCTTCTTATTCATAACTTTTCTTGTGCTAATATTTGTCAAAGTTGTGAGCCCTCAGCTGAGTAATGCTGCATAAATTCTTGTTATCGTGGTGATCTTGTGGCTTTGTTGAAATGTGGAAAATTATCCAGCATCGAATGTGGCTGGCTTTGAGGAGCCAGATAGGATGATCGTGTTCTCGTACAACGAGCTGGCAAATGCGACAGATAACTTCAGCACTGCTAACAAGATTGGACAAGGGGCTTTTGGAACTGTGTACTATGCCAAGCTTCGGAACAGGGTATGTGTCTTCTTATTTGGTTCCTGTCTTGTCATTTGATTCTCACATTTTCCCTGTTGTGCTCTCCTAATCGTAGTGGAATGTTTTCAACATACTTGCGGTGCATCCCGTGTGGGGGGTGCGGCACGTCCGGCACAGAGCCCATGCACGCTCGCGCATGTGATGCGGCACATCACAAAAAAAAAAAAAAAAAAAAAAAAAAAAAAAAAAAAAAAACATAAAAGGGCCTTCACCTGATACCCGATACAGGCCTCATAAAAGTAAAGCAGCGTGAAGGGGTATCTCGCCAGGACCCAGGACACGAGAAAGCAGACCAACGGGCGAGTTCTCTATCAAAGGACACATCTAAATCTAAGCCAAAAGTTAGTGCCAAAGGTTATTGCTGAAAGACATACCTGTTCGCCAAGTGATGTATGTGTCATGTCTGTTCAGATAAGGGTGTGTCTGTACGTGCAGTCAGAGTGTCTGTTCGTGCAAATGAAAGTGTCTATTCACACAGGATGAGTGTCTGTTCGTCCAAAGTTGTGCCTGTTCGGAAGTCAGACAATAAGCAGAATCCCAGTTCTGGTCTAAGTCGAGGGGACAGTCCAGATCCAGATATCCAAGTCCAAATCTAGGCCGAGAGGCCTCAGCAGCAGTTAACTTCATTGGGACAAGTACTGGGACACATGCAATGCAGGGTCTGGGACAAAGGAAGGCCTGAAGCAGCCAATGCAGACCCAGCGTGTACAGGCCAGCACTATAAAGGAAGCAGCCAGCCTCATTGCACGCCAGATCTCCACTGGCATTCTGTGCGTGGAAGTGCTGATGCACTTGTGCGCCAGTCAGGAGGAGCAGCGCTGGAGGATGAAGATGCGCTATGTGAGAGAAGAAGACTGTGCGCTGGAGTGAGATGCAGCCATAGCTGCCCAGCGAGTTAGTAGTAGTAGAAGAGGGTTAGTAGTAATCAGCTATGAGTAGCATTCAGAGTAGATCCTAGTGAGGGAAGAGTGAGTATGCATCGTAGGAGGAGAGAAGACTAAGGTTGGGCTATGAAAGATACTTACCTGAGTTGGATTTGATATGCAGAGGTGGCGCTGATGTGTAGAAGCCATCCGGTTGAGTTGGAAGAGAGATTGGCACTGCGCTGATGAGCGCTGGACTCAGGGAACTATGAAACTCTTTGTAAACATATTTTTGATAATATAAGCTGTGTAACTCGGTTCTCTTCTCATCTACCTTTGTCTAATGTGTGAGTCTTCTGATCATTGTGTACGTATGATGCATGACATGTACACTCTTGCGTGAGATGGTCCCCAGGACCCATGCAAACAAGTGAAAGGACTGTGGGGTGGCCAAACATTCCCCTCGATTCTAGCAATCAGAAAGCAAGAGGGAGGAAAATCGGGGCCACGCCATACCCCAAAACTGTGGGCACATGTCTATGCATGTGAGTATCTACAACAAACTCCTAAAGCTAAGTGGGCCGTGGAGAGAACGCTGCGCGCCGATAATTTTTCTTTTCGGCGACTTCTGGCCTTCAGATTTCGATACTAAGTGCCACGATTGCCCGAGGAGGAGGTTTCGAGCGAAATGTGTACGGGCCTAGGTGATGGACATGTGGTTCTCTGTGGGATTCGTATTTGGGGCCGAAATACTGTGTTGCGGCCATCAATCAATCGCCGTCGAACGGTGTGTGCTTGAGTGGCGGCGTAGTTCAAGGCCGATTGTGTCAGATGCAATAACCCATGCCATATGTCTCGTGGAACTGAGGGCCATCAGAAGGCCTACTTGGCCGCCCTCAGCCCAGGCCGAATAAGGGCAGAAAAGGCCCTTCACGAATTCAGCGCCTGGGCGTGTGACAGTTGACTTCGGTCAACTGTCGGTCCACCCAGCAGTCAAAGTCCAAAGGCACCTAGCCCAGGCCGCAGGTCAAGCACACACATTTGTTTGTATGCAGGTACCCAGACAGCATCAGGTCCAAGGGAGAAGTCTGCAACTGTACAATTCGGGCCTTGAGATGTGAGTCAATCTGGACGACTGGAGGAAAGCACCCGAGGCCAGACAGCCTCGACGGCTGCTACTTAAGGCTGGCCTCGAGCGAGTCAAGCATTCAGTCTTGCTATGCTACTTTGATGCTGGCTCGACTTTGGCTAGACGCTGGCTACATGCTGGCTGTGCACAGGCGCTGCGGGCGACGGCACGAAGGGGAGGTAGCACGCTGGCGCTTTCTCAGTGCGCCAGACAATGCTGACGTGGCGCTGCCTCTGGTCTACGTAGCATGCTGACGTGGTGCTGCCTCTGGTATATGTAGCGCTGCCTCTGGTATATGTGGCGCTGCCTCTGGTCT
>BFEA01000016.1:1314795-1329924 GCA_003427395.1 Chara braunii | reverse complement strand
TAACCCAGCTAGCCAGCGCACAAGTGCACGCAGCACTTCCACGCTGATAATGCCAGTGGGAATCTGATGTCAAGGGAGGCTGGCCTATTGTTTTACACTGCTGGCCTCCCCTGCATTGGTCTGTATTGGCACTTTGGGCCTCCTTCAGTCCCAGACCCATGCATATGTGTGTGTCCCAGTATTTTCCCCTCAGGGTCTCCTGCTGCTGCGGCCATTTGGCCTGGATTTTGGACTGGGTGTCTGAATCTAGACCCCCTATTAGACTTGGGCAGAACTGGGAACCTGCCCTTTGACTTCCTTTTGGCCAGACACACATTCTGTACGAACAGACACTCATACTGCACGGACAGACACATACTGTACGTACAGACACATCTCTTACCTGAACAGACAGGACCTGCGCACCCTCCTGAACGAACAGAGGTGACTCCCAAGTCCAGATATTGCAGCTGTTCGTACAGGGCACAACTGTGACCTTTGACATTGGCTTTTACTTAGCTAGGATGTGACTTTTGACCCAGAGAACATGGCTAGGATGTGACTTTTGACCCAGAGAACATGTCCTTTGATCTGCTTTCACGAGTTGGGCCCTGGCGAGTGACCCCTCTATGCTGCATTTGCCGAACAGGGTCTGAATCGGGTAAAGGCCCTTTTACTATGACCACCTTGGCCACAGTCGCCTTTAAAAAATTACGACGGCGAGACTGTCTTGTAATGAACCCAGTCTGGAAGATACTCATCAGGCGTCCAAGTACAAGATAACTCAGATCTGGACAATGTCTCCGATAAACCACTAGTACCTGCCAGCCTGTTTTTGCCAACCCTGAATTTCACTGCGCACCGAAAGTTGCGGAGCCTGGGTCCCATTGTGTTTTCTTTTATGCTTCTCTTCAGAAATCAGAAAAAAAAAGAACAACAATTTTTTTTTTTAAATCAACTGCGCTAGGGACGTGAAAGCAGCCGGGTGCAGATTCTGGGGTACATGTGAGAGTATGCACCTTCAACGGGCATTACAGCTCTGCTGAAATCACGGCAGCAGGAACAAACAAAAGAAAAAAAGCAAAAATTCAGCAACAACTCTTTGGACGTGAAAGCAGCTAGATACAGAAGCTGGAGTACCTGTGACAGTATGCCCTCCCAACGGCCATTGCAGCCCTGCTGTAATCACGACAGCAGAAAAAAACAGAAAGAAAAAGAAAACAAAAAAGCAACAACACTTTGGATGTGAAAGCAGCTGGATACAGAATCTGGAGTACGAGTGAGAATGCACCCCCCGTTGCAAAGTGTCAGCTGCCCGTGGAATGCGCCTTGCCTCTCGTTGGCAGGGCACTAAACGCAGATCACCAAAAAAAGAAAGCAAAACACATACAAAAAACGAAACTGGCTATGTTTATGGGTAGATGCGTTCCTTTGAGTTCTGATGTGAGCACATCTCCTTCACGGCCTTCCCCGACACCCTTCCTTTCTTTCTTTTCTTCTCTTTTTTCTTTTTTTTGGTAATGGGAAATACAAGTGATGCCAAGCCTGTGGTACCTCTGAACTCTTCGGGAAAAATGGGAAAACGTCCACTTTTCCCTAGCTTCCCACCACTGGCGGAGGTACTAGTGGTATAATCCTGAGGTGATCTGTGATACAATATGTCGTTACCGGTGGACGAAGAGAGTGGAGGGGGAATAGACAGATAAGAGGGTGGAAGAGATAATCAATGACCACCAAGAAAGTAGCCCAACAATACCCATTCCTTCTCCGGGCTTCCCCTCGCCTCCACATCAGCAAACAGTATCCAGTAACGAGTCTGACAAGTCCTGATCACATGGAAGTGCCACGTGGCACTGGTTCCTCGTGAAGACAATGAAGCAATCAGCAGCGCACAATATCGACGTCAACCTCAGGTAAGTACCCCGTTCCTCAATCATCCACAGATCCGGATCTCCCTCCTTGTTGCGACCAGTCACCTCATGTAGACAGTGTGGCCAGTGCCACGTCAGCTATAGAGATAGGTGGCATGCGCCACATCAGCAATGAAGACAGGTGGCATGCACCACATCAGCTATGAAGACAGGTGGCATGCACCACATCAGCAATGAAGACAGGTGGCACTCGCCACATCAGCAGAGGCTGGCGCTCAGCAGGGAAGACGCCAGCATGCTGCCACAGTCCCGCGTCGTTGTCCACAGTGCCAGCGCACAGCCAGCGTCATGCCAGCGACCAGCCAGCGTCGAGCCAGCGGCAAGGCAGCATAGCAAGACTGAATGTTGACCTCTTGGAGACCAAGCCTTTTGTAATGTTTGACGAGGCTGTCTGGCCTCAGGTCTCCCACCCACAGTCGTACAGATTGACTCACAGCTGAGTGGATTGTGTACAATTGCAGACTTCCGCTTGGTCCTGGTGTTGTTTGGGTACCTGCATACAAACAAGTGTGTGCGTCTGACTGGCGGCCTGGGCTGGGTCCACTTTGACTTTGACTGTTGGGCGTCAGGCAGTTGACTTTAGTTAACCGTCGCCCGATCAGGCCCGAAATCTACGTAGGGTTTTTTTTCCCCCCTTCAACCGTCGCCCGCTGAAGCCCTAAATCTACGTAGGGGCCTTTTTTCCCCCTTCGGCTTGGGTCTGAGTATGGCCTGGTAAGGCCCTTAGACATTCCACGCGGCATACTACATGGGTTATTGCATTCCTGCCGGCCCAATTTTTGAGTTCTATCGTAGAAACACATCAATTTTTTGTTAGCCCATGTTCATATGCGGCAACAATGTCAGGAGCAGTAGGTAAGGGTTCCTTTTTGCTAAACCATCTAGCTTCAGTAGGGGGTTGAGACTTTAACTTTACCTTACACTGCTTCTGTGGTCGCCCTCTGCCGCATCTAGAAAAATAGCCATGTTCCAAATCTTCTCAATTTGGTAGCCTCCATTTGTGGAGGGGGGGAACATAGATGGTCTATTAGGAAACTCAGTTCCCTGTACATACGGCAAGAGTTTAGACGAGTGAAAGACAGGATAGGTTCTGAGGTGAGGGGGTACATCAATTTGGTAGGAAGGTCCATCTGCATCCCCAATCACCTTGAGAATTTCCCAAGGTCCATAATAGACAGGTAGCAGTTTTTGAGATGCGTTTTCTTCCAAGGAAAATTCTTTAGACTTCACCCATACCAGATCACCTTTTTGAAATTGCGATGGCCGACGATGTTTGTTGGCCTGGTCAATCATGTGCGTACAATTTCCTCTCGTAGGTGGAGTTGGCCACTTTCTTTGACGGAAGTCTCCTTGACATAAACTCAATAGGTCTATATCCCTTGTCGTCGTCCTGTTGTATGACAACCCCAATCCCATACTGACTTGCGTTAGTTGTGACAATGAAAGGGAGAGAAGGATCAACATTTTTTAAGACAGGGTAGTGAGTCGGTAGATGTTTCAACTTCCTAAACGAAGGCTTACAATCTTTGTCCCACAACCGAGGTTTTTCTTTCTTTAGAAGTCTTCTCATAGGAGCAACTATCAAAGAGAAGTTTCAGACGAACTTCCTATAATAACTAGCAAGTCCTAGAAAAAATCTCAACTCGGTTATAGTCTTAGGTTGGGACCAATCTCGAATTGTGGTTGTCTTCTTTTCTTCGGGCCTTAGTCCTTCTTCATCCATTATATGCCCTAAGGTCAAGACTTCATGCTTCAGCAAATTCATACTTTTTCGGGTTCAGCTTGAAATTGCCCCCGCACAATTTCTGCAGAAGCATTCGTAGATGTTTCTCGTGCTCTTCTAGTGTCGTACTATACACTAGAATGTCATCGAGATAGACTAATGCGAATTGATTCAACCATTGACGAAACAATTCATTCATTAACCTTTGAAAGGTCGCAGGTGCATCAGTCAAACCGAAAGGCATAACCACGAACTCGTAGTGATCATACCTGGGTCGGAAAACTGTCTTGTGTTGATCTTCAGGAGCCATCTCGATCTGGTGGTACCCTTACTTGAGATCAATTTTACTGAAGTACCTGCATCCTTGCAACTGATCCAACAGGTCGACAATGCGCGGAAGTGGTTCCACGTTCTTTACAGTGACGAAATTCAGCCCACGATAATCAATGCATAGTCTAAGTTCACCTTCCTTTTTGGTCGCAAATAAGACTAGGGCACCATAAGGAGATTAGCTAGGGCAAATTCATCCTTTATCTGTACAAGTTCTTGCAGTTGTTTGCGAAGTTCCTCTAAGTTCCCTAGGAGACATACGGTAAATGGGACCCTTGGGAATCTTGCTTCCGGGAATAATCTCGATCGTGTGCTTAATATGACGCTCAATGATTTCCGTCGGCTCAGTCTGTAAGTCCTTATATTCATCGAGAAGTTTTTCAATAGAAGAAGGGTAGGATGGTTGAGTAACTCATACAACAGAAAGACAAGGTTGAGTCAGAGCTAGATCTATGATACAATTTATTTATTTTTTTGCTTGTATGTCGGACTTTTCATCCTTAAGCTTTGCAATTTTTTTTTTTGAACCTGACTTCTGGTTCGGCTTCCTCGTGCCAATCCATTCCCAGAATCATGTCGGAAGGCAAGTTATTTTCAATTAAGAAGGATATCTCATGTAGAATTTGTTTTCCTTCCTTAGTCCTGAAATAATGCTGGGCACGGTCGACGTATTGAGAGACAGTGATCGTGCTCTTGTCATCCAGCATAGACGTGATAGGTCTAGGTAAGTCTCTTACGTTCATTCCTAAATGCAATTTTCGAATTGCCCTTTCTCAGACGTAATACCGCGTCAATCCTGGGTGTAACAATGCACTTACTCGCACATGTGCAATCTCAATCTTCGCGATCATGAGTTCACCCTTAGACTTAGCTTTCTTAGCCCACGAACTCCGAAGTGCTACGAATTCATTGTCGAGTTCGTGAAGGGAATCCTCCAGTGAGATAAAACAAAGAACAGTGTCAGGGTGCTCTGGACGATGGGCTGAAGAAGAGTCATCCTCTGTCTTAAGAGTCGAGTGGTTAAAAGGGATTGTCGACGCCTTCCCTTTGTCTAAACCCTTCGACTCAATAGGAGCAGATGCTACTCCTACTGATTGCTCGCTTTTGGGTTCCGGATTAAGGGACACCATGTTATCACGTGCCCCACGGTTCCACACTTGAGACACTGGCGATTGTCCATCTTGGACTGCCACTCCTCACTTGTCATTCCCATCTTCTCTCAGGGCTTCCCGTATGCGATGCCGGGATGATCGGGAAACGAGAGTGGCCTCTTCTTCTTCTTCTACTGACTTGGGCCACCTCTACAGTGGCGACGTCACCCTTCCCAGACTCGCTGCCGCCATTGCCTTCTCCTCCCTCGGACTCGTCGAAAGGTAATTTCTCTACGGTATCATTGTCGAAAACGACAAGCATGTGATCCTGGAGCTTTTGCCGCTAAAGGACACGCTTGTTGTACCCATCTACCGGACCACTCTTTACCACAGAAGCATAAGTTCCCTTTACCTGCGCAGTCATCTGCTCTCGTTGGAGAGCGAGATCACGAAACTGCTTATAGTTATAATTTCCAAACTTTGCCTCAGCCACAAGTTGTCCACGAATGGGCTCGGGCAAGGCACGTGAGTAGATCTACAGGACTTGGTTATCCTGCAAGTTCAATCCAGGTACCTGCAAGAGACGGTCCACTTCACGTGACAAAGCATCAATCGAAGTCCAACGTTTCTGGCCTATCGTGATGATTTCATCGAAAGCCTTGTCAGTTGTGGTCTTGTCAAGAAATCTCTCCTTGATTTTTTGGAGAAATTACTTGAGCGTTAGGGTCTTAGCCCACTCACCAATGTCCTCGAAGCAAGCAGCGTTAGCTTCGGACGTGACCCACTCCTTGGCCACTTCTCCCAAGCACGACGTGGAAAAGGCCACCCGACTCTCAAGCTCAACAGGGGCGGTCCCGCAATAGGTCTGGATTTGTGCAATCCACAACAACAAATTTTCTCCCTTTTCGTTGTTGTACGTGAATGGCAATTTCATTTTTACTTTCTCCTTTATTTTTGGTTTCTTTGCTTCCTTGGCCAGTTCTTTCTTTTTGGCGGGTTCCTCTTTCTTCTTTGTCAGTCCCTCAGATTCCTTCTTAGAGGTTCGGGGTTTCTCCAGCGTCACTTTTCGCATTGCATCCTTCATGACTTTTTCTTGGGGTTCTTTCTTTACTTCCTGCCCCCTGGTCTCCTCGGCAATCCTTACCTTATCCTTTCTTTAGAAGTCTGGTCAGTGTCTCCAGTGAGGCAGTGTTGCTATTTATCTTCTTTTCCAGGTGGACAAGATAAACCATTATATATTGCAGGATGGATGCAAGTTCAGTGCCTGCTTCTTCATAGTGGAATCTCTGCCTTAATTCATCCATCATTTTTTTTCTTGTTTTTGTTCTTCTTTTTTTCTCTCGAATTCTTCTATCTTCCTTGTTTCTTCCTTCAACGTGTTTTCTAATTGCTTGACATTTTCCTCCATGATCTCTACAGAAAATCTTGGTTGCACCTTCTTTTCTTTCTTTTCTTCTTCCCTTTCTTTCCTTCTTTGGTCCATCTTTTCCAGGTTCTCGGCGACATAATGGTCGAGGGCTATCCGCCCTTGCTTGATGAGCTCCTCAACTCTCTTTCTGGTTTCCAGCATCTGAACGGTGTCTTCACATTTTCCAGTTCACCTTCTGCAGCGCGCAGATTGAACTGTCCATGCACCAGCAGTTCAGCTTCTGGTCCGGCACCGTGTATTCCGCCAAGCAACTGGCGAAGAAGGCCTATCAAGGTCTCCCCTCTTGCATATATTTGACCACGAGTTTTGAGTTCCCCCCCCCTTCTTCATCGGCATAGACGGTGAGAGGGATAGGAAAGAAGAAAAGAGGTATATACTGTGTGAGAATGGAGGCACACAGACATTTCTAGAGATAAGTCATATTCCCCTGTGTAAATGCCGCACAATAAATAAATAAATTTAAAGAGAGAAATAAATTCCACGGCCGCACACAAATTCTGAAGCAAGAAATAATCAACGGCAGATAAGAAGAAACAGATTCTCAATTCACTACTAACTTTGTTGTTTGTTCTATGTGTGATGTCGTCCTACAGAAGTGCACAGGTACCGCAGCCATGACCAATGTGATCAAGACAACAACACACAGGTGAGTATGCACAGCAACCGCAGAACAGCCAAAACAAGTGAGTAGGTCAGCCAACACAATCAACAGCAATCAATTTTCAGCCAATTGTCAGCCTTCCTTCCTCTACGGCTGTACCATCTGCTGAACCAATGCAACCAGTCACAAGGACCGACACGTGACACTACAGCGAATTGTGAAGCCGTACCGTCTGCCAGCACACAAAATCAACACCTCACTCACAGCAACGTGCCGAACATGCCACGTGTCACCCCTGAAATGCCAACACAGCAGCTCTACCGAGTCTGCCATGTCAGCGTCAATGACCTGGAAGGTCTACGAGGGGGATGCCACGTCAGCAATGCACGGTATGCAAACACATCCAACACTGGTATGTCACGTCAGATCAAAATGTGGAGCACTTCGTCAGCAAGCGATCGCGACACAGGTGCGTGCCACGTCAGACAATGCCCTGCCAATAGTAGTCGGATGCCACGTCAGCACCCCTGCGTCATGCCACGTAGGCAGCGTCACTTCAGCGGTCCCAATATCCACACTCTCTCTCTCTCTCTTTTTACCTGCGCCACATCGGCCTGTTGCCAACGATGCTCTCGCCGGTATTTCAATGCCACGTGAGCAACAATGCGCCACATAAGCAATGCCGTTGTCTTCTTCTTCAGAGTGTCCACGCCATCACCTTGAAGGGAGGCTGCGCGCACATGCGGTACTCAATGTCTAGACATACGCGTGTTGATAAACGTGTTTCGTAATTGACACGTGCGGCACCTCCCACTTACACTTGGGTGCCACGCCAGCACCTGACAGCAGATCGCAATGGAGGAGGTATGCTCCGATACCAAATTGTAATGAACCCAGTCTGGAAGATACTCATCAGGCGTCGAAGTACAAGATAACTCAGATCTGGACAGTGTCTCCGATAATCTTCAATGTGATCTCTGATACAATATCTCGTTACCAGTAGACGAAGAGAGTGGAGGGGGAATAGACAGATAAGAGGTGGAAGAGAGAATCAATGACCACCTAGAAAGTAGCCCAACAATACCCACTCTTTCTCCGGGCTTCCCCTCGCCTCCATGTCAGCAAACAGTATCCAGTAACGAGTCTGGCAGGTCCTGATCAAATAAAGTGCCACCACGTGGCACTGCTTCCTCGTGAAGACAATGAAGACAATCAGCACCGCACAATATTGACGTCAACCTCAGGTAACATCCACAGATCCCGATCTCCCTCCTTGTTGCGGCCAATCACCTCATGTAGACAGCGTCGCCAGTGCCATATCAGCAATAGAGACAGGTGGCATGCGCCACATCAGCAATGAAGATAGGTGGCACTCATCACATCAACAATGAAGACAGGTGGCATGCACCACATCAGCATTGAAGACAAGTGGCACGTGCCACATCAGCAAAGGCTGGCGCTCAGCAGAGAAGGTGCCAGCATGCTGCCGCAGTCCCGCGTCGTCGTCCACAGTGCCAGCGCACAGCCAGCGTCAAGCCAGCGTCCAGCCAGTGTCAAGCGAGCGTCAAGGTAGCATAGCAAGACTGAATGTTGACCTTCTGGAGACCAAGCCTTTTGTAGTGTTTGACGAGGCAATCTGGCCTCAGGTCTCCCACCCATAGTCGTACAGATTGACTCATTTGAGGGCCTGGATTGTGTACAGTTGCAGACTTCCACTTGGCCTGATGCTGTCTGGGTACCTGCATACAAACAAGTGTGTGCGTCTGACCGGCAGCCTGGGCTGGGTCCACTTTGACTTTGACTGTTGGGCGTCAGGCAGTTGACGTAGTCAACTGTCGGCCGCTCAAGCCCTGAATCTACGTAGGGGCCTTTTTTCCCCCTTCGGCCTGCGTCTGAATATGGCCTGGTACGGCCCTTAGACATTCTACAAGGCATACTACATGGGTTATTGCAATGTGGGAGACATCCGGACCGAAATGTCGGGAGAACGTGGTCCGCTGATTCGTAATGAGCCTGTTTCAAAGGGCACTAAGAATTTTTATTGTCAGAAAAACATCAAAATACTGCGACATCAGGAGAGAAGCCGGAGGCGTCGGCCGGGCGATGAGAACGAGAGACCTGAACTGACACTCGAGCCTTGGCGACGTGTGAGCCAAGAAGGTGTATCTTGCTCTTGCGGTGAACATTCAAGTGAACTAGGGGGCAACAACAATGAGGAGTCACTACGGGGCCAAAAGCGGAGGAAATTACTAAGCCAGCATTAATGGGGCCCCAACATTTGGGACGTAAGTGAGCACTAAAGAGAGGTCGTCGAGCCTTGTACTGGAAAATGGGGGCCTTTAACTAAGGATGTAGCCCCTATTTTTTCTCGGTGCCGGGCCCTGCAAATTTCGATGAGGCCTTATTAATTCCTGCATAGGGGGCATTAAGGGCCAGAGCGGGCCTGGAATGAGGCCCGGGTGTAGCCCTGGTATCGGGGCGCTGCGAAAGTCTTGACTCCAGACGGGAAGGCCCACTTGGTTTGTTGAGTGACCTTTCGGGGCCCAAATCGGCTCAGGCCTAGGTTCAGGAGGAGGATCGGTACTGGGGCGCTGCAAGTTTCTCGACAGCGCCCGACGCTTGGGAAGTTGAGGCCACAGCTGCGCCATGTGAAGCCGGGCCCAACAAACTTTATGAGCCCAACTGGGCCTGGATTCTACACTTCCGGACAGCGCACTTAGCTGGCACGGGCTGGCACACCGGAGGTGTGCTAAGCTCATAGCCGCACCAAGCCCGAGCGAAGATTCACGGGTACAGGGGCGGATGACAGTTGGGACTTGCACTAGGGCTGGCACACCAGGTGTGCTGGCTCAGACACGTACAAGCTAGGGGGCCAACCAATCTAGGGGGACGTTGCGAGCGTACGGCGGGAGGAATAGCACGCACACCCAAGGGCAAGCGAGGTAAGTGAGCGAACTTGCTCGCACACACGCGAATGTACACATACGCGCACTCACTGGAAGGTGATGTTTACACGCACGTACACGCATGGGCGCGCGCTCGAGCGAGGACACAAGCCAGCGGAGCACACGTACGTGCGGACACACGCACAGGAGGCGCACACTCAACAGCGCGACAAGTTTCGGCGCGTGATAGCATGGGCAAGCTATGCGCTAATTGGGATCGGGACTCAGCACGCATCAACGTTGAAACGCTGTGCCAATCAGGATTGCGCTCGGCGCGCAATAGCACTCGCAAGGCCGCTCAAGCTGCGAGAAATCGAGGTACAGCATGTGCAAGGCCGCGCTAGCTGCGCGAGGTCGAGGTACACTGCGCGCAAGGGCGCGCACGCGCTCACGCACCAGTTGGTGCAAGGCAGAGAACTTCGATCCAAGCAAGATCGCAGCGAGAGGGGATGAGCTACCAAACAAGGAAGATGTGCGCCTAAAAGGCACGACTTTCGAGCGCACGAGAAGCTAACCTGCGGACCTCTTAGCGACTTCAGGCTGATGGATGAGCCGGCACTCGGGGGCCTGCTCTCGAATGCCTTAGCCCTATTTCGTCTGCTGGAAACACATCGTGCGTACATTCAACTAGTTTGGGTAGTCGGTGGGCGTAAGATCTGAACAACGCGTTGGAAACTTCCACTCCCACCTAGCGATGGAAGGGGAAGAGGTCCGTTTCGCCAGGGATGGCTTACGAGCGCCAAGCCTAGCACCAAGTTGCAGTTGAGCTCGAGCAGCTCGATTAAGGAATGAGGATCGGGGAGGGAGGACATCACCCACGGACTTACGGATGGATGGGTACATCGTGCATTAAGAGGACACGATCAACCAACTTCGCAGACACTCGCGGACGGGATCCATCACACGAATAAAGCATACGGATCAGAAACGCGGATCTGACAGGACACGTGTACCTGGTTTTGCTAGTGACCCACAGAGTCGACTTCTGCACGTAATCGGTCCTGGCCGCTGACGCTGGCGAGTGGCATTGTCAATTCGTAGTGGGATTGTAGCCATGCGATCGTGATCAGGGCGATGAGCGCTCACTCGTAGTAGGAGGGAGGACTCTGGGTGCGTATGCCGGTGATGGCGAGAGTACGTTCTCTTTGACGTTGGGTTCGGTGCTTTGGTTCCTTGTTGGCGAATCTGTTTTCTAGCCAGTGTTCGACCTTTCTGGATTCCTATATAGTTTTACATTCCAGTTTTCTCCCTCTTAGCCAGCTCGAGGCATTCATCATCACCATCGTGAGTGAAAATGAGCACTAATTGGAGATGCGGGTTTTAGGACTCCTAGCCGTAGCGCGACAAACACGCAAAGCAGGAAAGCGTTGCGAGTAGCTTCGCAATCGACCGGGCATGAGAAGCTGCGCATTGCGCGATGCGGCTCTAGAGAAGCGTGCGGAGTTGTGCTCAGCAAGCCGCTGAACCGTGCAGAACTGCTTGCTGGGACCCTACTGTGTGGGGCCGCGCGGCGAAAAGAGACCACCATCAAGCTTTCGACGATGCGCACTATCGCGCACATGAATCAAGTTTTTCCTCGTCACCATCATTTACATCGGGGGAATGAGCGCAGTTGCACAGGAGCATCCTAACCGTCGACGACATTGTTAGCGTCAACTTCTGCTGAGTGTTGCGCATGAGAGCCAAGGGAACGGTCGCGAGCAGTCCGGCTGTCAAGAGGACCTTTATCATCATGATCGCCATCTTTATCCCCATCGTCATCACGACCATCATCGGTAGCGATAGCCCATAGCAACCGTATACCAGCAGAGGACCAGCGTGTGTGACCGCGCAAGGATATCAGGGGATCATCATCGTCATAGCTGTTAAACGAAATTGGGCATGGCGGATGGACGGGGAGCTGCACGCGCTTGAGAGCAGATTCAGCCGATCTGTGTCAACACCATCGACAACCGTTGAAGCGCGCGTACAGGTGCGTGGAGTGCAGTGGGGCGATTGACGAGACCATGGTTGCGATCATCAACACCACCATCAACACGATTGTTGTTGTCATCAGCAGGTAATTGAGATGTTTGCACGGACACGCAATCGCTCACGGCCCTGGATTCAAATGTCCACTCAACGAAGGAGGGCCTTCGGGCATGATTAAGGGGGATCGGGGTCTACCGTTGATTGGACCAAAAGCGGGTCCTCCTCAGCCTTAATTGAACCAAGACCCGAACATGCCGTAGCGAGCTCGACCGAAGGTTACAAACGGTTGGACCAGAAAGGGGTTTCTCGACCTTGATCGAGTTGGGATTGAGGTATACGCGTGGCAGGACCGAAACGACCACATTTCCAAACATTATCGGCCCTAGACTTGGAATTGCGCGCAAAGGTACGAGAACCAAAGCAGGCGGTAGGACCGGGCTTTTCTCATAATTTTTATGGGGGTACCCAAAGCAGGCCTGATTTCAGACGGTGAGGCTCGAGCCATTTTCCCTATATTGCGCGAGTATCGGAAGTGGATTCTCCCTACTACAAAGGTACCAAATGCGGCCAAATTTTCCACGTGGAGCACCGCAGGCTTATTTCAATCGCTTGGACCGGAGACGGGCCTATATCGACAGGGACTTTATCCTACTTGGTTGAACCGGGACTGGACGGGGCTTAGTTTGAACATATTTTCTATTTGACTGGTCCGCCTAATTTTCTACGCAAGGACTCGACACGTTCGGTTGGTCCTGGTCGAGGTCTATTTTTTTCGGTACGGGGACATCGTCAGACAAGAGAGAGGAATTGTAAAGGTCGAGCTCGAACTTAGGCCTCGATGGGCCCGCGATTCTACGTCAGACTCGGAGAGCTCTAGCACGATCCTTTGGGACCGATGCGCTCAATACCGACGGCACCCTATAGGCCGTAGGATCAGGCGTAGGACATTTACTCAATCCGTTGGGACTCGGACGTATTTTTCGGACTCTGACAATGGACAAGATTCTGGGGCTGGTTGCAGTGCGTCTCACCCCATCATTCTGGGCTAAATGAAAATGCTCGCTTTGTTTCTTCCCACGGTTGGCCTTCGCAGTCGGTAGTCGTCAGTCTTGTTTGCAGTGTTAGCTTGTTTTGGTGATACTGACTAAGTTGATTTTCTGCAGGTTACAAAAGCCCCAAACGACTCTCCTGTGGGTGACAGACACGGGGTCGGATAAAAAGTTTGTTTGGTGAGGCGGCAGAACCCATCTACCGGTCAACACTGGTGGGTAAGAGGACTTCATCTGGTGGAGTGGGCTTGGCAGCTGAAGCGGGAGAGGGCAGAAGCATTTGCATTGTTGTTCGAACATCTGAGCTAGGCTGGTATGAGCGGCCATAGCCAGATGCCATACCAAGGAGAACTGTTCTTCTTCTTCTTCTTCATCATTGTCGTCGTCCTCTTAGTCGTCATCTTCTCCTCCTCCTCCTCCTCCTCCTCCTCCTCCTCCTCAAGAATGACTCAGAAGCGTTTTTTGTTTTTATTTTTTGCTTCCCTTCGAAAGGGTAAAGGTCCGAGCTGCTTGAAGAACAACTACTGAGGTATTTGTGCTGTGTGTTTTAGAAAAGTCTCCCTTTTGGAAAGGAGGCAAAAAATGTGTCAGGGCTCAGAAGCCGATATTTTTGTTGTTGTTTTTGTTTTATTGTTGGAAAAATTTCCGTTTTTTTTTTCCGTTTCGGGAATCGTTACCGTACAAAGGGCTTCGGGCCTCGCTCCACTACGCAACCTTCAACACGTATCTGAGCTACACGGTGGATCAGGTGCATTTAGACTGATTCGTCATTTGGAATGTCTTGGGACGAATAACCTGTCCAGATACATATGGCATCCATCTGGGTCTTAGCTCAGTTGGTACACCCTTGAACTGTTGAACTACAGACCTGAGTTTGACTCTGGAGGAGCCCTGATTGTCGCCTTTCTTGGTTCTTTTGAATCTTAATTAAAGGAGTGTCACCATGTCAACGTAGAATACAGGAGTTCCTTGGGGCCTGTTGAGGGAGAGGTGCGGCGTCTTCTTCTTTCCTTTTTTTTTTTTCCAAATGCTCCAAAGGAAAGGCTCCCCTCCTTTGGAGTACTTTTAGTTGTCGTGGTGAGGACTTCATGATTTCTTCACTTGGACATGGTGTATATTGGACGAGAACACGGACGTGGTGTGTGGCAAATGAAAACACCACTTACACAGACACCTGCCCGCCTGCCCGCCCGCCCGCGCAAGCAGACGCAGAAATAGGCAGGGACATGCACGCACGCAAATGCATCGTGGGCAGACTGTCAGGGTTCAACCTCCTGATGAGTCTGTGAAAGTGCGATGAATCAGTCTGGCGCAGTCATGCTTTTGCTGTGGACTTGTGTATAGTGAACATGAAAAACGCATGCATGCACACAGGCACACACACACAAACGGAACACGCTAAGAGTGTGCAAGGAAAATGAGCGATGGCGAACTTCAGAAACCAAGCAGCATCATACACATGTGACCAGATAGTGGTGACCTCGAACCAAAGCAGAATTGCAACACGAGTTCCAGTAAATAAGAGCACAGCAAAAGCTCATAAGTGACAATGTTCGAATAGTCTCGTCATCATCAACAAGGAACCAATGTCGACATCCTATCTGGCCTCTGCCAATGGCAGATCCTATCTAGCCTATGTACAATGTCGCTGTTGACGTCAACAGCTCCCCGAAGTACGAGCAGATCTCGGCCAATGCCGTGCGCCTCAAGCACCAGGTATGTCTCTCGTATCACTCACAACCTCGATCCCCCACTCACAGATGCCACGTGCACCCAAGGACCACCATGCGCTTCATCCAGCATACAGCAGCGCAGCTCGGCTATGGCTGCCTGCTGATCCAGCTCGCCCATGAGCGCGCGGGCGCTGGCCAGCGTTAGCGCAGCATGCAGCCAGTGCCCCCATTCCGAATGTCGAGGCAGGCCCTTTCCTATATCCAAGTGGCCTACTGCTGCGTGTGGTAATGCGGTCCTGGGCCTCGGTCCGGAAGCTTCCGGTAGGCCCCGAGAGGCTGAGCCTCAGTCCAGACAGATCAGGCCCAAGGCCTGAGGTGGTTACCAGCGCCCGACTGCCCTCAGCCTG
>BFEA01000016.1:1301769-1311776 GCA_003427395.1 Chara braunii | reverse complement strand
GCCAGGACCATTGCAAAGGCCGATTCACCACAAACTCGTACAGACCGTACCTGGTCTGAAAAGCGGTTTTGTGTTGATACTCAGCCCGTATTGAAATCTGATGGTACCCAGACTTCAAATCTATCTTACTGAAGTACTGACACCCTTGCACTCAGTCCAACAAGTCATCGATGCGCGGTAGGGGCTCTCAGTTCTTGACAGTGATGGCATTGAGGCCCCTATAGCCAATGCACATCCTCAAAGTTCCCCTCTTCTTCGGTACGAATAAGACTGGAGATCCGTAAGGGGAGACACTTGGCCGGATCCAACCCTTCTCTACGAGTTCCTTGAGCTTATGTAATCTGGTGGTCCCTCCACCGGGAAAAGTGTTCTTGATCACTTTTCGGTCCCAGTTAAACTGGGGCTGCGCAATCGAGAGGTAGTAAATACCTAACAAGATATCCATAGGGAGATCATCGTTGACTAGGAACGAGACTTGATGTCTCGGTTTCCCTCCCGCGTATGGGAAAAGACACTGAATGTCTTTAAGGTAGTCATTGACTACCATGCGCTGTTTGTTGGCGCATGTCGACTCCACAGGTCGACTCAGGCGCTGCACTTGCCCCTGTAAGCGCAGCCTCTCAACGCACGCACGACTAATGAAGTTCCGTGTCGAACAAGTGTCATAATAGGCCCCGGCCTTACGGCCGCCGATGACTACCTCGCCGAAGAACAACTCACCCGTAGGGGCTTTGGCCATGGTCGTCCAAGAAGCTAGCGGGTCCGATCTAGACCACTCCTCCTCTAGCTCCTCTAAGGAATCAAACACATTCAGCGAATAGAGGATCGTCGGGTTCGAATGTGTTTGCGGGACGACGATGGAGTCAGTAGCTTGGGCCATGTCTCGAGATGGTGAGGGTGTGTCCACCACCTCGACCCAAGCAGGAACAGCTACCTACTGGCCCGACGTGTTTCCCTGAGCAGAGCCAAAACTGCTGGCCACATTGCTACCAAAGGGAGCGGAGGATCCCAACGCCTGCCCCATTGTAGGCGGGATTTTCTCGGTCACCTTCTTGTTTTGGCACTTGAACTGATTATGGCCATATGGGCCACACCGGATACAAGCCTGCCGGATGTGCTGGTCTTTCCACGCATCCTCAATTAGACCCGCTTTCTCCCATGGAGAAGCATTGGGGTCAACTTGACTCCTAGACCGGGAACCTCCACGACGTCTACCGGTTGCCTTACCTTTTTGGACAGCAGCAGTGCCTGTTCCACCCCCTGAAACTTCTACGCTGCCCGCCTCTGAACCTGCTCCCGCCTGGAAGCCGTCTTCCAACTCCATCGTTGTCAACGAACATTATGCGGCCATTCGCCTTCCAGTTGGGAGGCAGTGCCTTCTTCCTACCATCCATCGTGGGTGTATGTCCATGCCCTATCTTTGCCTCTAAGTCTAGGGCCTTCTTGCTGAACGAGGGAAAGTTGTGCATATTGATGTTGGCCTCACTTGCCAACTGATTCCTGAGAAGCATAGGAAAACACCTCAGGTATGTAGTGAGTAAGACCTGGGGGTCGTAGCGTACTCCAGGAACACAAATCAGACGCTCTACTGCATCTGTGGCCTCCCTTACTGACTTGAACTGCCTGTTGTTCAAAGTCAGGATCGCGTCAGTGGCCTTTTGAGTCTCCGGAGGATCATGCCACCTTTCTTCCACCAGCTTAAGGAAGTCATCCAGTTTCAGGTTTACTTCCCAAGCGCAAAAGTCATAACCGTATCCGTGTAGCTGCACTAAACCACTCAACCATCTTGTTGCACTCCCCTCTAAATAGGAGGCAGCCACAAGCACTTCCTCGTGTGGCAAGGTCAATTTACATTTGACATAGACTGACACTGACCTCAATCATGTCGCGGATCAGCATGTCGCGGTGAATATGTACTCAGGCCTTGTACACACCGCCCGTCACACCAGGGGAATTTCTTTTGCTTGAAATCGTCTCTATGATAAACCAATGACTTTGATACGTTACGCACGTCAAGTGCGCAACATGTTTTTCACATCGTTGATCATAGAGGCGATGACCGTCTTCGGGACCCACTGGCTTTGTCCCTTTACCTGCCCCACTCCAGGCTGTGGACCTTGGGGACCAGGCACCAGCACTAGCTGCTACTGTGCAAACTGCGAGACAGAAGGTTTCCCAGTTACGGCCACCTGCGACGGAGGTTGGGAGGACACTGCCTGCGCAGGAACCTGTACACTAGGACCTGTTGTGCACCCTCCTGTCAATGGCATACTTAGGGAAGCGGACTGTACCGACGCTGGAGCTACGTATGGGGATACCCCAGTCACCGGTGGGACAAGAGGAGGAGGTAGGACGGGCCAGGCACCAGGCCCTGATGGTGATGGTGCCGCCTGAGCTCGCCCGACCAATACGGCTAGGCTCTGCTGGATGTCCTGTAAAGAGTTGTCTGGTGGTCCCGCATTTCCACTACATCTAGCAGGACTGACCGCAGTGTCCTCACATCATCATCCATGTTTGTCAGGTCCATTCCCTCTAACTCACTAACGCCTGCGTGTCTCCATTGCATCCTGGCTCTTCTTTTATCTTCTCTTTCTCTGCCTTGATCTCCCCTAACGCCTGCTGTAGTTGTGCCTCGCGAATAGCTGCTCGCTGTATGACGACCTCCTCGGGGGTCAAAACTATCGGCTGGCTTGCCATAACGCCAGTGGACTGACTCAGGGTCTGTGCGACCGTTGACCTTACAAAACTTGACCCACTAGCCTGAGAGGTCTGCTGCGCAGCAGTGGCCATGGCTGCTGAAGTAGCGGCCTCGCTTGCGAATGCCCTGCTTGCCTCTGCGGCCTTAGCTCTTCGCTGCTGTTGCTGCCTCTCTCTCTGTTGGCGGAATAAGAATCTGTATGGCGACCTCCTCGGGGGTCAACACTATCGGCTGGCTTGGCATAACGCCAGTGGACTGACTTAGGGTCTGTGCGACTGTTGACCTTACAGAACTTGATCCACTAGCCTGAGAGGTCTACTACGCAGCAGTGGCCATGGCTGCTAAAGTAGTGGCCTCGCTTGCGAATGCCCTGCTTGCCTCTGCGGCGCTAGCTCTTCGCTGCTGTTGCTGCCTCTTTCTCTGTTGGCGGAATAAGAATCTGTCACCCTATGGTCCTAATGCCAACTAGGCTATTGGGCGCCTCGCTGGTCGCAGGATCTGGTCGTCCTCTCTATTTTCCTCCCTGTCGCTCATAGGCTACAACACTGTCCATTGTCTGCTCTAGGGCACTCTCGATGCCTACCGCAGCATGATGTACAAACCGAAAATCATCGGTGGCTATGTCAGAGACTACACATTTGGGTCCAACAGGTAAGTTCAGATTCCTACAAACGACACTATTTCTACTTTGACTAGTTCACAAACAGAAAGCACAATGAACAGAGAACAGTTCTAACTATGTTGTCTGTCTGATGTTAATGGTTGTACATCTAACTAATCAAAATAAAAACAGAATCATTTGATTGGCTGTTTGCAGAGTGGAATCTTTCCCAAACTTATCACTTGGAATCTACCCCTTCCTCGGTTCTTCCTGAATGTCTCTTGTCGTCAGCGCCCCTGAGTAATCCGGAACAGTGTGCGTGTCTAAAGGTGTGCACACAGCCCACCCCTGTGCCCCGAGTGTATGCTGAGCCAGCCCGCCCGACACTATTTTTATCCTCGCGTGCAGCGAGCCTTACACCGACCACCAGGCTGATCAGGAGGCGTTTAAGGACGGCCCCCGAAGTCCTTAGGAATTGTTTAACGTCGCAAACAGGACGACGATCACAGCCTATGGAAGGTACCCCGTCGGTGCTTATTTATAGAAGCCCGGTACTCGTCTCCTCTATAGGGCTGCCATGCCCCTCATAACCCATCTAACAGCTAGCAAGCAGACCAAAGGACAAAGCAGCAAAGCATGCGTGTTCTACTCCCGGTGGGTTGGCATGGTGACCGTGACCCAGTGCTTCGTCCAGGGCCCTTCAAATAGCTCCGCCCTCTCCTTCCAAATGCTCCACGTGAACAATGCAGACTCTCAATGTTGAGCGCACTCGACTCCTCACATGAGAGGACTCTCAAGACAGAACACAACCTCACGGTAAGAAGTGTCGAAGAGGGTAGATAAGGTTAGGTGCAACGTACCTCAAAATAGTTGCCCCCAACCACAGATATTCTCACCAGATGACCCGATGCCGTTCGTGATGACCAATCGCTGCTTCGGCACAACCAGCATTATACCGTTGTTCCACCTCAGCATCAATCGCACATCAATTAGTTCTCATCACATTGAAAACACCCAATATTCACTACATAGCCTTCCTCGCGATACCCTCTCCTCCTGGGTCGCCTGCTTGCCTTTGCCCTCCTCACTACGCACTCCCTACGGCCGCTCGCCCAGCAGACTGCATGCATGTACCGCATAGGCAGAAGGCAAGCGCCAGATGAGCGCAACGTACCACAACTCCGATACCAATCTCAAGATAACCCAAAATCTTATCTAATTTGGCAGGGGTTTTTTGTTGTGCTTGCACTTCCTGCCTACACGTCTGAATCTTCTCCACTTCTTTGGCCATCCGGTTGGCCTCCTCTCTCCTCCTCTTCTTTTCCCTTGCCAGATGCAATTTCCACTCCAATCTCTTCTCATCTTCTAACGTTTGGCGTTCCAGGGGGTCCTCCTTAGCTTCCAGCTCCCTGGCGAATGCTTCTTTCTCCTCCTGAGGCACGTACAACATTGCCTCCTCATCTTCTCCCGGCGATAAATTACCTACCCACTCACTGATCTTCTTTTCCATCCACTTATCCTCTACCTTCGTGTCACTAGTTTCTCCTCTCTCTCCCCCACGCCTCCTTTCGAGGGGTTCTTCTTCTACTTCTTCCTCCTCTGCTGCTGCTTCTTCTTCGGCAACCCTTCTTTTCTCTTCCTCCTCCTGCTGTAATCTTAGCAACACCTCCTCCAACTTTTTCTTCTTCGCCGCCTGCTCCTCAGCTATAGCCTTCAACTTTGCTTGCTTGAGGAGCTCCTTCTCCTTTTTCTCCCTTCTCTCTTTCAGGATGGCGGCGAATTGCTCCTCCTGAGCTTGGGTGTAAGGGGTGGTACTCTTCCCACCACGTGTGTCAACCATGGTGTCAGGTGCACAACTGGGCAATTGTTCCACTCCTCACCACTTAAGACTCTAACCCCTTGACTGACAAGACCTACTGACTCAATCTAAGGATCACAGAATTCCACTCCTCACCACTTAGACTCTAACCCCTTGACTGACAAGACCTACTGACTCAATGTAAGGATCACAGAATCCGGACAGGATCCTGTCAACTAGGGTCACTAGCCTGGACCTAAGCTATGGCTGCCACTATAGGACCTGTTGCTGATCGAGATCCCCCGTAACTCCTCAGGAATTCTTTAACGTCGCAGACAGGACGACGCGATCAGCTGGTCCTCTCAAGACTTAGACGGCCTGTTGTGCAGCCCACAACTCGGATTTTGGGCCTACCGTGCCACACCGAGCAGCCCGCCGGTCAGTACCGGTCCTTGGGAGGGTTCGTGTCCTCCGGGACAGTCGAGTCGTCAGACACAGTCTTTAGCCCTACTCAGCCCGTGTGGGTTTGGTCAACAAGGCCCGATCCTTCATCCACAGAGTCCTATCACCTGGACAGAAGAAACTCGATGCAGAAAGAAGAGAGAGACAGACTTGACTCAGCAAGTACCACAGGGTGTGCGCACATCCATAGGGCGAGGGGATAGGCTGAAGGCTTGGCGAGATTATACCGGCTCTAGCTTGGTCAAATTCGTGGTCAGCAGTCTTGGTCAACACTGCAGTCAACCCCTGGTCAACTCCCGGTCAACGCCCGGTCAACGCCCGGTCAACTCCTGGTCAACTTCGGTCAATGCCCGGTCAACGCCCGGTCAACGCCCGGTCAACTCCCGGTCAACTCCGATCAACTCCGCGTCCGGCTATGGCGACCGGCTTCTTCTTCCTCACTAGCCTTCTCCTTCCCTTTTTTTTGCCTCGCCCCCTTCTTCTTCACCTCGGTTGTCTTCTCTTTTCTTTTTTCTTTTTTTTTTTTTGTTCTCGTCTCTCCCTTCTTCTTCCTCCGCTTCACTTCTCTCCTCGGTCTCTCCCTCAGTCCTCTCTTGCACCTCCTTCGTTACTCTGTGGTGGAGCTCAGTGGCTATGGCCGCCTTCTTCTTCTTCGTTGGATTGCACAACGGTCTTCACATGTACGTGACAACCAAACTTGTATTGCTCTTCTCTCTCTCTCTCTCTCTCTCTCTCTCTCTCTCCCTCTCTCTCTCTCTCTCTCATATATATTTTAATTAGTATACAATAATGAAACGGTTTTCACCTTTTGCAGTAGCAGATGCAGACCCCAGGGCTCGATCCCTAGCCCTTACCCTACCGATGTGCAGCATCTGTGTCGACCCCAAGGCTTGAACCCACAACCTGTGTATTTGTAACAGTTAGTAGACTGTCATAGGGTCTGTAGGTTGTAGGGGTTTGATCCGTAGGTCAGTCGAGTTGAAGTCTTAGTGAAGTCTAGACGTCTTAGCTGCAGTCTTCTAGAAGGTCGGCAAGTGGGCAAGTGGTGAGCCAAGTGGTGGACTAACTGCAGTACGATTGCAGTACGACCTTGATAGGATAGCAGTGCGTCCCCAGGTAGTCAGCGGTGCAGTCCAGTCAGTCCCAGTCCGGTCCAGCAAGTACCATGAGGGATTGTGTGCACCATGGGCCAATGGAAAGGGGCAGACCCGACGAGCTTCAGAAGTATAAATCAAGAGGCAGCACCCAACCATTCATTCATTCCTGCGTGAGCCATGCGGAAGCGCTGCCACGACGACTTGTGCAAGGAGGTCTGCAGTGAGTCCGGAGCTGAAGTGGGCGAGAGAGGATCAGCGTAGCATAGCGAAAGGGTAGTAGCGGCCATAGCCGCCATAGCTAGAGTTAGTGTGTAACGTGTGTGTGTGTGTGAGTGCAGAGTAACGCGTGTGGGGTATCCAGGGTGATCCGGGGTATGCAAACAGAGAGTTGTTTGGGTGCTAAGTCGCCATAGCCATCGAAAGTGAACTTGTATCTGGATTGTGTCTTTGGCGACCATATCTCTGAGTTCTTTGTGGGCGCTTGTCGCCAGTTTGCTGTGCGCCTGTTTGCATGCATGTGAGTGTTGAAAGAACGCGAGTCTGATTGCATTGGTATCGGAGCTGGTACCCGCTATTCCATGCGCGCCGTCGCGTGAAGGGGGTGATGCGCCATAGCAGAGGTGGCCGCCACGAGAAGAAGTTCGCCATAGTGGACCTGGAGGTTGGAGAAGTCGTCGCGCACTTGCAAAAGAGACCACGACGAAGAAGAAGAGAGAGAGAGAGAGAGAGAGAGAGAGAGAGAGAGAGAGAGGAGAGAGGAAGGTTGAGCGATACAAGATTGGGTCACTACGGACCTGCTGCGCTGGAGATATCGCTACGGAGAGAGAGAGAGAGAGAGAGAGAGAGAGAGAGAGAGAGAGAGAGAGAGAGAGAGAGAGAGATGAGCGATACAAGTTTGGCTGTTACGTACCTGTGAAGTGCAGTCCCACGAAGAAGAAGATTGCGGCCATAGCCGCGGAGCTCCACCACGGGGTAACGAAGGAGGTGAAGAGGGACAGAGAGGAAGAGACCGAGCAGAGTGAGGGAAGCCATAGCCGAGAGAGGTGAAGGGAGAGAATAAAAAAAAAACCAAAAAAAAAAAAAGAAGAAAGGAGACAGCCGGGGTGAAAGGAGGTGAGGAAGGTGAAGGGAAGAGAAAGGTTGGTGAGGGAAAGTGAAGCCGGCCGCCATAGCCAAGAAGTTGACCGGGGGCGTTGACCAGGGTTGACCGGCGTTGATCGGGAGTTGACCGGGGGTTGACTACAACGTTGACCGAGCGTTGACCGAGCGTTGACCAAGGCGTTGACCAAGACCTGACCACAATTTTTACCAAGCTGGAGCCGGTATATTCTCGCCAAGCCTTCAGCCCATCCCCTCGCCCTATGAATGTGCACACACCCTGTGGTACTTGCTGAGTCTAGTCTGTCTATCTCTTTTTTCTGCATCGAGTCTCTACTGTCCATGTGATAGTACTCTGTGGATGAAGGATAGGCCTTGTTGACCAAACCCCCGCCAGACCAAGTAGGGCTAAAGACTGTGTCTGACGACTCGACTGTCCCGGAGGTCTAACCCTCCCAAGGACAGGTACAGACCGGCGGGCTGCTCGGTGTGGCACGGTAGGCCCGAAAGGCTGAGTTGTGGGCTGCGCAACAGGCAGTCTAAGTGTTGAGAGACCTGCTGATCGCGTCGTCCTGTTTGCGACGTTAAATAATTCCTGAGAAGTTATGGGGGATCTCCTTAAATGCCTCCTGATCAGCAACAGGTCTAGTAGTGACAACTTTAGAGTAGGTCTAGGCTAGAGACCCTACTTGACAGGAACCCTGTCCGGATTCTGTGAGTCTTAGATTGAGTCAGTCAGTGTTAGTCAGGGGTTAGAGTCTACGTGGTGAGGTTTGGAACCGTCAATCCGGTGTCGGGCCGAACCCCGAAAGACTTTCGAGCCTTTGTCGACCCCGCTGCGAGTCCCACTTGGCTCGACCCGTCCACGCTCAAGCTCTGGGCGTGGTCATTCGTCCCGAGGTCACCCCCACCTAGTGCTTTGGTATGGATGGGGATGGGCCAATAGGACGAGAGAGCTGAACATTGGGGATGTAGCTCAGCCCTTGCATTGGGTGGTAGCCTCGCTGGTCAAGTGTCGCAAGCGTAGGTTCTCGATTCCCTGTTGTGTTCGCAGGCAATTGCTCCTTCCCAATACTCAGGCAGTCCAGGGGGTTTATTGGGAGTTTCTCTTCTTTTTGTGCGTAGGGCTACGCGTCATCCTTAGGCCACGCACCATTTCCCTAGCATCTTGACCGATTTCCGGCCTCATCGGGGCGCGGCCATGTCGTCCTTCCCCTAGCCACTACCACTTCCCCTGTCTAGCTTACGTATTCCATCCATGATACCATTGCGAGCCCTTAGTCTTTTCGGGCATCCACTTTGCATGCAACAAACCAAGGCACACCCATATCATACAAGACCCCCCCCCCCTTTATCGATCCTCTTCCGCCCGCACGCCCTCATTCCAATCTCGCTCAAGTCACCCCGAGCTACTCACCTGCACAAATCCCACACAAACAAAGTCCGGAGACAATCCCCCATTGGGGTCAACGCATTGCCCTTCCCACAAGCCTAAGTTCCTTCCTCATTCAAGGTTCTTTTTCGTCCTTCCCTTAGCTCCCACAGTCAAGCCATGCTTTTTCCTTAGCCATGCAGTAGGGGAAATGGTTGAGTCAAACTGACCTTGCTTTTCCCTCGTTCACAATATCCCTTCCCTTCGGGCCCTGACCCCGGATTCCGTCTCTTCTCCGCCTCTCAAATGTCCCTTCCCTTGCCCCTCTTGGCGGCGCAAGGGACCGGCTACCCTCCCCTTGCCCTTGATTTCCACCAAGTGAGGTCTGATTTCTCTTATTCCCGTTCGTCCCTTGGCAATGTAACAATTGAGTGATGAAGAGTAAGTTGCATACCAAGTAAAGGGAGAGAGAAAGAGACGCAAGGGGAGACGATGGAGAGAGAAAGAGAGAGAGAGAGAGAGAGAGAGAGAGAGAGAGAGAGAGAGAGAGAGCACCATCGTGCAAAACTGATCAGCAAGGGAGATCCGGATCTCAATTAACCTTCAAAATTGACAAAAGGGGAGAGAGGGAGCACAAACAAATGAACTGAAACAGTGAAATGGGACTGAGGTACAATCATGCTAGGAATTCGACAAATAAGAGGGAGAGAGCACATACACACATACATGCAGATCACAAGGGGGGACCGCACAGCGGTAATGGGGACCGAACTACAGCATACTTCTAACAGCACACACACACACACACACACACACACACACACACACACATATGCAGATCACAAGGGGGGACTGCACAGCGGTAATGGGGACCGAACTAC
>BFEA01000016.1:1282904-1299706 GCA_003427395.1 Chara braunii | reverse complement strand
ACTTGACAAGCGAGAGAGGGAGAGCACATACACGTGAAGTTGTATGTGAAGTTGAACAGCCAAGGAGAAATGGAGCACAACTACGCTATGGACTCGACAATTGAGCGAAAGGGAGGGCGCACACACATGAACTTGAACAGCAAATGAGAGCCGGAAGGCAACCAAGCTTATGAACTTGACGAGCGGGAGAGGGAGAGCACATACACGTGAATATGAACCGCAAAAGGGGAGCGAAGCACAACTACACTATGAACTTGACAATTGAGCGAGAGAGAGGGCACATGCTCATGGGAAAAAGGGCCAACCAAGTATGGACCGGAACGCTACTACATGCCTGAACTTGACAAGATGAAAACCAGACTAGCGAAAGTACATGCACAAATGTGAAAGAACCAACCAAAAATGAATCGGAACACTACTACATGCTTGAACTTGACAAGATGAAGATCAAACTATGGAAAGCACATGCACAAGTGTGAAAGAACCCACCAAACATGAATCAGAACACTACTGCATGCTTGAACTTGACAAAATGAAGATCAAACTATGGAAAGCACGTGCACAAGTGTGAAAGAACCAACCAAATGTGAATCGGAACACTCCTATATGCTTGAACTTGACAAAATGAAGATCAAACTATGGAAAGCACATGCACAAGTGTGAAAGAACCAACCAAACATGAATCGGAACACTCCTACATGCTTGAACTCGACAAGATGAAGATCAAACTATGGAAAGCACATGCACAAGTGTGAAAGAACCCACCAAACATGAATCGGAACACTACTACATGCTTGAACTTGACAAAATGAAGATCAAACTATGGGAAGCACATGCACAAGTGTGACAGAACCAATCAAACATGAATCGGAACACTCCTACATGCTTGAACTTGACAAGATGAAGATCAACCTATGGAAAGCACATGCACAAGTGTGAAAGATCCCACCAAACATGAATCGGAACACTACTACATGCTTGAACTTGACAACATGAAGATCAAACTATGGAAAGCACATGCACAAGTGTGAAAGAACCAACCAAACATGAATCGGGACACTACTACATGTTTGAACTTGACAAGATGAAGATCAAACTGGTGAGACACACACAGGGCAGGTGGCGCTGCACATGGAAGTGGCAGCATGGACCTCACAAGGAGTAACCACCATCCAATCACTAGAGTAGGTAAAGATAAGAGTTGTGATTCACCCCAAAGTGAGGAAGTGGAGAGATAGGGAGAGAAAAGTGAGAGAAACCCACCTAAATGCATGAAATCACAAGGAGAGATGTTGCGCTTCACATGGGAGGGAAGAACTAGACCAAACGGGTAGAGATCACCATCCAAACACTAGGGTGAGTGAAGACAAGAGTTGCGATTCACCCCAAAGTGAAGAAGTGGAGAGATAGGGAGAGAAAAGTGAGAAAAACCCACCCGAATGCATGAAATCACAAGGAGAGACGTAGAGGAGGAAGTTGAGGAGGAAGAAGAAGAGGAGATGGGGGAGATGAAGGAGAAGAAGGAGGGGAAGAAGAAGAAGAAGAAGAAGAAGAAGAAGAAGAAGAAGAGGGAGAAGAAGAAGAAGGGGGAAGGGGAAGGCCACGAAGGAGAAGATTAAGAAGGAGAAGAAGAAGAAGAAGAGGAAGAAGAAGAAGAAGAGGAAGAAGAAGAAGAAGAAGAAGAAGGAAGGAGTAGAACCTCCTCCTTTCTACTCACCTCCCTAGTGTCTTGGAGAAGAAGCACCAATCTTGGAGAAGCTTTCTTCTTTTTGCACAAGCACCACCTTGGCTATGGCTTCCCCCCCCCCTTAAGCTTCTCTCCTCTTTCTTTCTTACTCTTACCCAAGCTATGGCAAGCTGCTCTCACTTTGGCTATGAAGTCCTTCCCTCTAGGAGGGCTAATGGGACTCCCTTTAGCCCCTCTCTCTCTCTCACAGCCTACGGGCTATGGCGGACCACCTTCCTCACTACTACTAGCCTCTAGAGCCTCCTCCTCTAGCTCACTACCATCTCCAAGCTCCAGACTGGCAGCGGTTCCCCTCCTCTCACTCCAAGTGAGTAGAGCTTTCTCACGGGCTCACTTGGGCAGCATGGGCACTCCTCATGCAATTGTGAATGTGGCGGACTGAATTCCCAGCTTATGATGGCTGAAACCAACAGTTCGGCCAGCCCATGGGCCTCCCCACATGCCTTGAGGTGAACCGAGGTACCCCCGAGGCAAAATTCCCCCACTAAGCCCTTTCCGGAGGTACCTGGGCCTCATTTTGGCCAAGTACATGCAATCCGAGTGGTTGGTACCAACTCGGATTGCCCCTTGGCCTTTTTTTGGCCTCTTTCTCACTTCAAAATTGTTGCCCCCTTGGGTCCTAATGCCCAAGGGGCAAACTTTACTTGGGAGAAAAAGGCCCAGTGGGCCTTTTCCTCGATTTTTTCAGTTTCTACCCCATTTTGGGTAGGTCGGGATATTTTCCCATGCAGTGGTGCATTTTCAGCCTTGGTTCTAGTTGAGATCCAAGGCCAACAATATTCCGTGTCACCCCTAAGTAGCTCTTGCTTCAAATTTGAGCCCCTAAGTCCACTTTTTTAATTTTTGGTGCATCTGGCTCTCCTTTTGGGCCAAATGCACAGTTTTTTCATTTTCCCTCTTTTGTTTCTTTCCATTTTGGGTTGCCACCTCATTCCGGAGCTAGCCATTTTGAGCTGGCCCACGAAAAACGGCTAGTTCCTCTCTACCATGAGATCTGATCTCAGATCTATGGTCCACAAAAAAAACGGCCATCTCCTTTTTGCATTTTCCCTTATTTTCTTCTTCTTAATTCAGATTTTGTGGAGATATGGCCCCAAGGGCCATAGGTCATATCTCTACAATCCGGAATGTCCTCCCTTATTCTAGGAGGGATGAGGTCACAGTTGAGACCTGCCAGTCCCTACTGTGCAGGTCCCAATGGGCCAGCACATTCTCCTCCACTCTTTTCATCCCTTTTGTCTCATTCTCCCTCAATTTTTTCTCATTTTTTTTTCTTTTTCTTTTATTTTTGCTGTGACAAGTGTCAAACAGCTGTGCACCCTCTTTCTAGGCCTTAGGACCTCATTCATGGCCAGGTTCATGACTGGTACTTGGCCGTTACATCTCGGATTACAATAATGGCACCCCCAAGTTTTTGGGGGGCTCCATTTTGCCTCCGTTTGTCCAATTTTGAGCCCCCTTGCTCCGATTTTCCTTTGCCAGCCTTTTTCTCATGTTGAGCCCCTTGAGGCTCTATTTTCTCATGCCTAGCTAGTCCGAGATATCTCGGACTGCTGGGCAGCCCTCCCTCAATTATTATTTTATTCTTTTTTCTCCTACGACTCTCCCACTTGGCCCCACTAGTGTTTGCACTAGTGGTGCTAATATTTTCCACCGTCTAGATCCTTGATCTTGACGGTGCCGTACTGCACCAAGGGTATGGGAAGGGTCAAAACTAAGAGGAAGGGCCTAGAGAAGGGCCTTAACAGCTAGTTGACACTTGGCATGCAAAAAGAAAAAGAAAAAGAAAATGGGAGGTGAGAGAGAGTGAGTGAGTTGGCCGTTAGTAGGGACTGACAAATAGGGACTGGCAACTCCCTACTGTCCAAGAAAAAGGAGGGAAAAGAAAAGAAGAGAAAAGAAAAAAAAAGAAAAGAAAAGAAAAAGAAAAGGGCCTTAACGGCTAGTTGACACTTGGCATGCAAAAAGAAAAAGAAAAAGAAAAAGAAAATGGGAGGTGAGAGTGAGTGAGTGAGTTGGCCATTACTAGGGACTGGCAAGTCCCTACTGTCCAAAAAAAAGGAGGGAAAAGAAAAGAAAAGAAAAGAAAAGGGCCTTAACGCCTAGTTGACACTTGGCATGCAAAAAAAAAAAAAAAAAAAAAATAAAAATGGGAGGTGAGCGGGAGTGAGTGAGTTGGCCGTTAGTAGGGACTGACAAATAGGGACTGGCAAGTCCCTACTGTCCAAGAAAAAGGAGGGGAAAAAAAAGAAGAGAAAAAAAAAGAAAAGAAAAGAAAAAGAAAAGGGCCTTAGCGGCTAGTTGACACTTGGCATGCAAAAAGAAAAAAGAAAAAGAAAAAGAGAATGGGAGGTGAGAGGGAGTGAGTGAATTGGCCGTTAGTAGGGACTGGCAAGTCCCTACTGTCCAAGAAAAAGGAGGGAAAAGAAAATAAAAGAAAACGGAAAAAGAAAAGAAAAGGCAAAAGGGCACTAACAGCCACAAACGACCACCTAGGGGAGGGATTTGTGACCAGATAGATTGTGGAATATGGCGGTTACAAAGAACTTTGATTTTCTTTGATTTTGATTTTGCAGAGAAAATCAAAGAAAATCAGGGCCCCATGCAACCGAAAAATAACGAATTGCATGGGGGAGGAGAAACACATGTTTTAGGTGCATCCGGAGTCAAAATCAAGTCCGGATGCACTTGGGAGTTGGCCGTTTTGTTTTCTTTCAAGCAAGGGCCAGTTGTGGGGTGTTGGGGCTAGGGAATTGACCCCTATTGCAGTCCGACTTGCAACGGACTGCATAAGGATGCCTTGGCTAAGGGAAAATGAGCCACGCCAAGCCCAAAGGGCTAGAAAAAGGTGATTTCGGCTTGGGGCAAGTGGAGACGGCAAACGGTGACCGTGAGATGAGATCTCACGGCCAAGAAAAATCGGCACACGAATGGCACCTAAGGGAGAGATGCTGGAACCACCTAGGACAAGGAGGTTCCAAAAATAAAATGAGACGCCATTCGGGATGTTGTCGGGGACTAAGTGGGCCCAAATAAAAAATAAATAAAAAAAAATGGAACGTGCGCCGGCGGGACTAACGGCGGGACAAAAAAACGGAGCTAGTACGAAGGAAGTGGTGGGGACTTGGGTTGTCCCGAGGGAACCATGAGCAAAGTGCAAAAAAAATAATGGTGTGGGCATCATGCCCATGTGAGCCTCCGTTTGCCCCTATTTCTTCCAAACGGTAGGCCTCCATGCTCCAATTTTCTCCCGGAGGCCTATTTTTCACATGGAGTCTCTTTTGACTTTATTTTCTTGGGGGAGGCCAATCCGGGATTTTTCGGGTTGCTTCCATGCCTCTACATCCATATTTCTTTGTTTTTCTTTTTCTCTTTGCTCTTTCCGTTTGCTCCCACTAGTGCTTGCACTAGTGGTGCTAATATTTTTTTGCCGTCAAGATCTTTGATCTTGACGGTGCGTCTTGCTTTCATTATTTGCTCCTCACGCCGCACCACCATTTTTCCTTAGACGTCACAAGTCCCCGCCATTTGTCCCATACTAGTCCCTCGGTACTAGTCCCGCTAGTGGTCCCATCGACACTTGTCCCGTCGGCGGTCCCCGACACTTAGTCCCGTCGATGGTCCTCGGCACTTAGTCCCGCCGGTGGCCCCTGACACTTAAGTTCCACCGGTGGCCCCCGACACTAAGTCCCGCCGGTGGCCCCCAACACTAAGTCCCGTCGGCGGTCCCCGACACGTTTTGTCCCGGACGCCACTACTTTTACTTGGTCCCACGTGGCCCCAGGCATCTTCCGTCGGGTGCCTCCTGCTTTTCGGCATTTACCGTCTCATGGTGACTCCTCTCTTTGTCTCTCTCGCCCTCGCGCGTACCGGTCTTCCTAGGTCACGGGGCCTTCATTTCGAGGCACTTGCCAATTGTCAAGAGTGACCACCACGGTGGGCCCTTAGCTTTTACCGTCCTACGGCCGCCGGCCCCGACCTCCTCATCGTGCGAGTTGGTGGCCCCTTGGCCTCCGTCATGTCGAACTCCAGTGGCCCCTCGGCCTCCGTCATGTTGAACTCCAGTGGCCCTTCCGGCCTCGGGCTATGTCCCTATACACCCAAGTCCTCGCGCTACGGTTCTCAACCCAAGGCGCCATTCTTCCCGGTGACCTAGTCTTTTGCTTTTCCTCTTTCCTGCCTCCTTACTCCTGATTTCTCTGCCATGCACAAATCGGCTATATACAGGCTCTCGAGTGATGGGATGTTATTCGGGCCCCACCCGCCCCGACACGGATTGTGCACTTATCACCATGGTTGAGATGCGTAGTGGGAAGAGCACTAGCCCCTACACCCAGGAGCAACAAGAGAAGATGGTCGCCTTAGTGAGAGAAAATAAGGAGAGGAAAGAGCTTCTGAAGTAGGCGAAATTAAAAGCAATCGAGCAGGAACAGGCGGTGAAGATGAAGAAGTTGGAAGAAGAGATGAAGGAGAAGAAAAAGGTTGTCGAGGTAGAAGCAGCAGCAGAAGCAGAAGAGGAGAGAAAACACAGGGAAAAAAAAGGGGAGAGCAGTGGCACGGAGAAGGAGGATACAGCGATGGAGAAAAAGATTAGTGAGTGGATTGCTAACTTATCATTGGGGGAAGATGAGGAGGCACAGTTCTATGTGCCACAGGATGAGAGGGACGTGTTAGCCAGCGCACTAGCAACAATTGAGGACCCCCTGGAATGGCAAGAAGCAGAGGAGGAAAATAAGTTGGAGTGGAAATTGAGGATGAAGAGGGAAAAGAAGAGAAGGAGGGAGGAAGTTAATAGGCTGACCATGAAGGTGCCAAAGGTGAGAGATTGTAGACAACAGGTGCAGGCGCAGGCAGACATTTCTGCCAAAATGGATAAGATGCTGGGGTACTTGGAAGTGTTGAGTGAGGCTTGGCTGGAGGAGCGCCAAGCCAACTGGGGTCACGATGTGGCCCTGAGTGCCATTCGATCAGGATTTCGAGATTTTGCGCGCGACATGGTCACCCACGTTGGGGGTGAAGTCAAGCGATTAAGGGAGAACGTAGGAAAGTTTTGTGAAGGCGTCATTGAGAGTGCCAAAGCAGTACCCGCTGTCGAGAGTGAGGCCATGCCTCGTAAAGAGTCCGTCAAGCTTAAATTCCCTGATGCATACGGCGGGAAGAAGGAAGAGAATTTTGATAACTGGGAGACGAGTGTAAATAGTTACGTGTACTTACAACACATCTTGACTGAGGAGCAAGTCCTCGTTGCCTTCCAGGCCCTCAAGAATGAAGCGGCCAGTTTTGCCAGGTCCCTTGCGCGCGCAGCCGGTTGTGAAAACAACCTGGTTGCATATTCCAAGATTACCCCCCTTCCTCAATTCTTCAAACTCCTGAGGGAGAGATTTGCTGACCCAACGAGAGGCGTGAGGGCCTCTGATAAGTTACAGACCATCCACTCACGACAGTGGAGGAGTGCAAGAGCACTCAAGGGCGTCATGGACGACTTGGTAGTTGTCCCAGACCATGGGGTCATTGAGCCCCAATTGGTCCAGTTATTTTATCGTGCCATGCCCGAGCCCCTGCATGGGCATTTCTTCGACAAATCTCCGCAGGCCGACACCACCTATGATGTGCTAAGTAGAGAGGTGGTCCGGTTTGAGTCAAAGTCCATGCCAGTTTCCACTTCCTGGCATAAGGACTTGGATAAAGGGAAGAAGTGGAAAGGTCGTACCATATCTGGCCAAGTCAGGGCCAAGGATCACATGATCCTTACTTTAGAGGAAGGTGGTACAGATGAAGTCCCCTACAGTGAGATCGAGTGGGGGTTAGAGGAGGAGGACAACAACGTAGGGCAAGGGAGGTCCTATGCTGCTGTCGCGGGGAGGGAGGCCGCAAGGTAGAGGAGGCCAGGGCCAGAGGGGCCAGGCCACTGGAGGCCGAGGATCGGGCGCCCAGGGGGTTGGCGGACAAGGGAACTGCCAAGTGGGAGGTAGGGGTCAAGGTCCCCCGCTGAATTGTTAGGGTTCTAGTCGGTCCCCGCAGCGACGAGGCGGAAGGCCACCTCAACAGTCAGGAGGGTGGCACCCAGGCTTGCCACAGGGCAGGCCATGGGAAGATTTGGGCTTGGACCAGCGCGTATGGCAGGAACACGTGGATCTGGGTCAGTGCGTGTTTTGTGGTGACCCGACCCATGTTATCAAATTTTGTCCTGCGATCGAATTCAAATATTTCTCCTAATTGAGCAAGTACAGACAGGCCCGATGGGCTGCCCAACAGTGAAAAGGCAGCCGCCAGTAGGGGTCGCAACTGCCCCTACTTCAAGGCCATGTGGGGAAGCGAGCGTGCGCGAACAGGTAACTCCCACACCACATGAGCCTATGGCAGAGGTTGCAGGCCAGTGCCTAGCTAGCTGTCCAGAGACTGCTTGTGTTAGCGTCTCTCTAACCACTTCCCTCACAGGCGTGGCAGAAGAGTTGAAGGAGAGGATGCCAACCTGGGCCAAGATGAAGAAGGAGAATAAGGGACAACTAATTTTAGTTGATGTAGAAGTTTTCAGGAGTAGAGTAGGGGCCCTTATAGATTCAGGGGTTAGCCGTAGTTATATTAGCCGTAGAGCGGTGAAGAAGCTGAGGCTAGGATTGAAAGTCCAAAAGTTGGCAGACCCCATAGTCAGTGTCCTCGCAGACAACTGCACTATGCGTGTTGAGGACTGCGTAGAGGGAGTCCAGGCATACTTTCGCCTAGAGAAAGATGGAAAGGTGGAGAAAGTTCTCCATTACCTGACTCTCCTCGTACAGGATGTTCTTCCTTTCGATATAGTTTTGGGAATGGATTGGGGAGAGGCAGCAGGGGCCACACTCCACTTGAGAGAGCATGAGTGTAGGCTCCCTAGTCCGTCAGGCGAGGTTAAGACTGCCCGCTTGTTTCATGTGTCAGGTGTAGACAACACTCTGGCGCATTGTTGTCTCAGTGATTCCGCATTCGTGCGATTAGTGAAAAATGAGCAGTTAGAGGACCAGGTCTTTGTAGTTTATGTTAGACCTGTTACTGAGGCTAAGGAAGAAGCTAGTTCCACAGATCCAACCATTGCCAAGCTGCTGCAGGAGTTTAAAGATTTGACCGAGTCGCCGACAGGAGTAGTGTCGCGACCAATCCAACACAGAATAGAAATAGAGCCTGGCAGTAGGACTCCTAAGGGAGCAGTCTACAGGATGTCCCCTAGAGAGTTAGAGGAGCTACGTAAGCAATTGGACGAGCTCCTGGAGAAAGGTTGGATCAGGCCCAGTTCGTCCCCTTTTGGAGCACCAGTTTTATTTGTCCCTAAAAAGGAAGGAGAGTTGAGTATGTGCATAGACTATAGGGGTTTGAATGCTATCACAGTGAAGAATGTTGAACCACTGCCCAGGATAGATGATCTTTTAGATCGGGTGCAGGGTTGCAAGTACTTCTCAAAGATAAATTTGAAGTCCGCTTATCATCTAATAGAGGTCCATCCTGACGATCAGTACAAGACTGCGTTCCAGACTCGTTATGGGCATTATGAGTTTATAGTGATGCCCTTTGGACTCACCAACGCACCAGCTACATTTCAGCGTTGTATGAATGATCTGTTCAGACCGTTGTTAGATAAGTTCGTAGTAGTCTATTTAGATGATATATTAGTATTCAGCAGGACCCTCCAAGAGCATCAGGGTCATTTGAGGCAGGTCTTGGAGAAGCTAAGAGAGGCTAACTTCAAGATCAACCCGAAGACGTGCGAGTAGGCCAAGACACAAGTTTTGTACTTGGGCCACGTGCTAGACGGAGATGGCATTAAGCCAGAGGACAGCAAGATAGCGGCAATTAGAGACTGGCCGACGCCCCGCACATTGACAGAGTTGCGGTCGTTCTTAGGCCTAGCTAACTACTATAGAAAGTTTGTGAGGAACTTCTCTTTCATTCCTGGCCAGGTATACGCACGCATCAAATTGGCTAAAGTCTTCTGCCAACCGAAGTGTCCCTCTATGTCATGGCATTCCCCTAGGATCAGACTAAGTATCTCCTTACTGTTGGGGATGCACAAGCGGTCTACTACATTAGTCTTCTCAAACAATAGTCCCTCAGTAGTGCGGTAGCCTGATTCGGTCTCCGGGGCCTCCTTAACTCTCTCGAGGAGGTCACTATAGATAAGGTCCTGCGCATACGCCTGTCTAACTTTCTCTTGCAGGTCCTTCCCTATATCCAGATAGTGTACTATAGCTCCAAAGTAGTCTGATCTCCTACTTAGAGCATCCGCCACTACATTGTACTTGCCCTTCACTGGCTTGAGCTCAAAGTCGAATTGGTCTATCTCTGCGGCCCACCTAGTCAACTTAGGTGTCATTTTGGCCTGGGTCTTTAGCCATCTAAGCGTTTCATGGTCCGAATAGACTTTGAAGTGCCTCCCAAGCAGGTAATGCTTCCGGTGCTCTAAAGCCGGCCTGAGAGCGTAGAGTTCCCTCTCGTACGTCGAGGTAGCAACCTTTTCTGAGGGCATCCTTGGTGACATGAACTCTACGGGTCTGTAGCCATTGCCGCCGTCTCACTGCAACACGGCGCCTATACCATATTGACTTGCGTTCGTGGTGACGACAAATGGCAAAGACGGATCAGCTACTTTGAGGACATGATACTCTATTAACGCGCGCTTCAGTCTCTTTAGCGCAGACGTACAATCTCTGTCCCATTGCCAGATTGCCCTGGGATCTGCATCTGCTACTGCAAAAGGTGAAAACTGTTTCACTCCCGCTGTCCTAAATTCGTGGTCCTCCGATAATATTTCAGTCCAAGGCAGGATCTTTACCCTTCTTATCACGCTCATAGGCTCGGACTATGTCGGGAGCTGTTTCTAGAAGTTTGTCCTTGTAAACCAGCGGTTGTCTTCAAGTTCCTGATAAGCAAATCGGACCTTATACTGTTTCTGCGGACGACCTCTACCTCCTTTCCTGAACACATCTTCGTCTACAATGTCGTCAATGTCATATGTGCCATCCATATCCGGAGGGATTATGGATCTTCTTGAAGGGAATTGTTGACTTGTGACACACGGCAACAGTTTTGAAGTATGGAACACTGGGTAGGTATGGAGGTGTGATGAAATCTCTATAGTGTAGGACGGTCCGTCCTCTCCGCCCTTGACTTCTAGAACCGGCCACGGTCCCCCATATGCGGGCAATAACTTCTGTGAGATGTTCTCCTCAGGTGCAAACTCTTTAGACTTGACCCAGACTAAGTCGCCTACCTGAAACTGCGATGGGCGACGGTGCTTGTTAACCTGTTCTATCGTTCTGTGTTGGGCCTTCCCGACGTTCGCAACAACAGTTGCTATCTCTTTCTCGTGTTGTATCGCAAACTCCCTGGTATTAGGCGGTAGCCTGTGAATCTGATCCCGGTTCAGCCCTTCAAACGGTCTGCGCGGTCTAAAGGACTTGTGCAACTCATTGGGAGTGCGACAGGTAGATAGATGCACGCTGTTGTTATAAGCACTAGCTACCTTGGGTAACATCTCGTCCCAGTTGATCTGATCCGGTCTAATGTACATGCGCAGAACTTGCTGCAGGATCTTGTTCATCTGCTCAGTCTGACCGTTAGTTTCTGGATGGCGGCCAGACGACATCAACAACTTTGACCCATATACTCTCATAAGTTCCTGCCAGTTCTGGCTAGTGAAACGGCTCTCTCTATCACTAACTATTGACAACGGGACTCCATGTTCACTGACCCAAAAATCAAAGAACTTTTGAATGACTAATTCGGTACGTGTCTCTGCAGGCAAAGGAATAAAAACAACATACTTGCTAAAACGGTCAACTATGACCATGACTTGGCTCTTGCCATGCTTACTCTTGACCTGAGTATCCATGAAGTCTATGGACAAGGAATCTCCAGGCTGATCAGGAATAGGCAGAGGTCTGAGAAGACCTAGAGGTGCGTGCGTAGTAGTCTTATTCCTCTGGCACACTTTACAACTGCGAACATACTCTATGCAGTCATTCTTCATCCCTGGCCAGGTATACGCACACATCAGATTGGCTAATGTCTTTTGCCAACCGGAGTGTCCCTCTGTGTCATGGCATTCCCCTAGGATCAGACTGCGGATTTCTTCACTGTTGGGAACGCATAGGCGATCAAATACATCCGTCTTCTCAAACAGCAATCCTTTTGTAGTGTGGTAGTGTGGTTCTGTCTCTGGGGCCTCCTTAACTCTCTTGAGGAGGTGACTCTAGATAGGGTGCTGCGCATACGCTTGCCTCACTTTCTCCTCCAGGTCTGTCCCTATATCCAGGTAGTGTACTATGGCTCCAAAGTAGTCTGATCTCCTACTCAGAGCATCCGCAACTACGTTGTACTTGCCCTTCACTGGCTTAAGCTCAAAGTCATATTGGTCTATCTCCGCGGCCCACCTAGTCAACTTAGGTGTCATCTTGGCCTGAGTCTTTAACCATCTAAGTGTCTTATGGTCAGAATATACTTTGAAGTGCCTCCCAAGCAGGTAATGCTTTCAATGCTCTTAAGGCCTGCCTGAGAGCGTAGAGTTCTCTCTCATACGTCGAGGTGGCTACTTTCTCTGAAGGCATCCTCGCGGACATGAACTCTACGGGTCTATAGCCATTGTCGTCGTCTTGCTGCAATACGACGCCTATACCATACTGACTTGCGTCTGTGGTGACGACAAATGGCAAAGATGGATCAGCTACATTGAGGACAGGGTACTCTATTAACGCGCGCTTCAGTCTCTTTAGCGCAGACGTACAATCTTTGTCCAATTGCCAGATTGCCTCTTTCTTAAGCAACTTGCGCAAGGGAGCGACAATAGTAGAAAAGTTCCTCACGAACTTTCTATAGTAATTAGCTAGGCCTAAGAACGACCGCAACTCTGTCAATGTGCGCGGCGTCGGCCAGTCTCTGATTGCTGCTATCTTACTGTCCTCAGGTTTGATCCCATCTCCGTCTAATACGTGGCCCAAGTAGAGGACTTGTATCTTGGCCCACTCGCACTTCTTCGCGTTGATCTTGAAGTTTGACTCTCTCAATTTCTCCAAGACCTGCCTCAGATGACCCTGGTGCTCCTGGAGGGTCCTACTGAAAACTAACATATCATCTAAATAGACTACTACAAACTTGTCTAACCACGGTCTGAAAAGATCATTCATACAACGCTGAAAGGTGGCTGGTGCGTTGGTTAGTCCAAAGGACATCACTATGAACTCATAATGCCCATATCTAGTCCGGAACGCAGTCTTGTACTGGTCATCAGGATGGACCTCTATCTGATGATATCCGGACTTCAGATCTATCTTAGAAAAATACTTGCAACCCTGCACCCGATCTAGAAGATTGTCTATCTTGGGCAGCGGTTCAGCATTCTTCACAGTAATTGCATTCAAACCCCTATAGTCTATACACATACGAAACTCTCCTTCCTTTTTGGGGACAAACATAACAGGTGCTCCAAAAGGAGACGAACTGGGCTTGATCCAACCCTTCTCAAGGAGCTCATCTAACTGCTTGCGCAACTCCTCTAACTCTCTAGGGGACATCCTGTAGACTACTCCCTTAGGAGTTCTACTGTAAGGCTCTATCTCTATCCTGTGCTGGATGGGTCGCGGCACTACTCCTGTCGGCAGCTCAGTCAAGTCTTAAAACTCCTCCAGCAGCTTGGCAATGGTTGGATCTGTGGAACTTACCTCTTCCTTAGCCTCAGCGACAGGTCTGACATAAACTTCAAAGACCTGGTCCTCTAACTGTTCCTTTTTCACTAGTCGCGCGAACACGAGAGCACTGAGACAACAATGTGCCAGAGTGTTGTCTACGCCTGACACATGAAACAGGCGGGCAATCTTAACCGCGCCTGACGGACTAGGGATCCTACACTCATGCTCTCTCAAGTGGAGTGCAGCCCCTGCTGCCTCTCCCCAATCCATTCCTAACACCATATCGAAAGGAAGGTCATCCTGTATGAGGAGAGTCAGGGAATGGAGAACTTTCTCCACCTTCCCATCTTTCTCTAGGCGAAAGTACGCCTGGCTCCCTCTACGTAGTCCTCAACTCGCATCGTGCGGTTGTCTGTGAGGACACTGACTATCGGGTTTGCCAACTTCTGGACTTTCAATCCTAGCCTCAGCTTCTTCAGCGCTCTACGGCTAATGTAACTGTGGGTGGCCCCCCCTACTCTACTTCTAAACACCTCTACATCGACTAAGATTAGCTGTCTCTTGTCTCCTTCTTCATTTTGGCCCAGGCTGGCATCCTCTCCTTCAGCTCTTCTGCCACACCTGTGAGGGACGTGCCTAGAGAGACGCTAACACAAGCAGTCTCTGGACAGCTAGCTAGGCATGGGCCTGCAACCTCTGCCATAGGCTCATGTGGTTTGGGAGTTTCCTGTTCGCGCATGCTCGCGTCGCCACATGGCCTTGAAGTAGGGGCAGTTGCGACCCCTACTGGCGGCTGCGTTTTGACTGTTGGGCAGCCCATCGGGCCTGTCTATACTTATGACAAAATTTAATAACGTGGGCCGGGTCACCACAAAACACGCACTGACCCAAGTTCATGCATTCGTGCCATACGCGCTGGTCCAAGCCCAAGTCTTCCCAGGGCCTGCCCTGTGGCAAGCCTGGGTGCCATCCTCCTTGAGGTGACCTTCCACCTCGTCGTTCTGGGGACCGACAAGAACCTTGACGGTTTAGCGGGGGACCTTGACCCTACCTCCGGCTTGGCGGTTCCCTTGTCTGCCAACCCCCTGTGCACCCGGTCCTTGGCCTCCTATGGCCTGGCCCCTTTGGCCATGGCCTCCTCTACTTTGCGGTCTCCCTCCAGCCGCGACAACGACATAGGACCTCCCCTGTCCCTCGCTGCTGTCCTCTTCCTCAAGGCCCCACTCAATCTGACTATATGGGACCCCATCTGTACCACCTTCCTCTAAGGTAAGGATCATATAATCCTTGGCCCTCACTTGGCCTGAGATGGTACGACCTTTCCACTTCTTCCCCTTGTCTAAGTCCTTATGCCAGAAAGTGGTAACTGGCATATATTTGGCTTCAAACAACACCACCTCTCTACTGAGCGCATCGTACGTCATGGTGGGCTGTTGGGATTTGTCAAAGAAGTGCCCTCGTAGGGGCTCTGGCATGGCACGATAAAATAATTGGACCAACTAGGACTCAGTCACCCCATGGTCCGAAACGACCGCCAGGTCGTCCATCACGGCTTTGAGTGCCTTGGCACTCCTCCACTGCCGTGAGTGGATGGTTTGGAATTTGTCAGAGGCTCTAACGCCTCTGCAAAGATCAGCGAATCGCTCCCTAAGGAGCTTGAAGAATTGAGGGAGGGGGGTAACCTTGGAATAGGCGACCATGTTGTTTTCACAACCGGCCGCGCGCGCGAGAGACCTAGCAAAACTAGCCGCTTCGTCCTTGAGGGCCTGGAAGGCTACTAGGACCTGATCGTCCTGTACGATGTGCTGTAAGTAAACGTAACTGTTGATGCTAGCCTCCCAGTTATCGAAGTTCTCGTCAAATTTCCCACCATAAGCATCGGGGAACTTTAAGTTTGACTGGTTCTTTGCGGGGTCTGGCCTCGCCCTCAGCAGCGGCTACTACTTTGGCGCCCTCAATGGCACCCTCATTGAACTTCCTCACGTTGTCTCTCAGCTGCCTGACTTCCTCTCCAACGTGGGTAACCATCTCACACGCAAAATCCCGAAAACCGGACCGCATGGCCTTCAGGGCTACCTCTTGAGCTCTATTGGCTTGGCGTTCCTCCATCCAAGTTGAGCTCAACACCTCCAGGTACCCCAACACCTTATCCCATTTGGCCGAGGTGTCTATCTGAGCCTCCACCTCCTGCCTACAATCCTTCACCTTCGCCACCTCTGCGGTCAACCTGTTAACTCCATCCCTCCTTCTCTTCTTTTCCCTCTTCATTCTCAATTTCGACTCCAACTTTTTATCCTCCTCTCTTTCTTGTCTTTCCAGGGGGTCCTCCATTGCTGCTACCTCCTGAGCTAACGCATCCCTCTCGTCTTGGGGCACATAGAACTCTGCCTCCTCATCCTCCCCCAACGATAAATTAGCTATCCACCCGCTAATCTTCTTCTCCATCTCTGCGTCTTCATCCCTCTTCGTGCCACTACTCTCCTCTCTACTTTCAATACGCATTCTCTTTTTTTCTTCTTCTGATGCTGCTTCCTCTTAGGCAGCCTTTCTCCTCTCTTCCTCCTCCTGCTGAACTCTCATCATCTCCTCCTCCAAGTTTTTCATCTTCGCCGCCTGCTCCTCTGCGATAGCCTTTAGCTTCGCCTGTTTCTGGAGCTCTTTCCTCTCGTTGTTCTCTCTCACTAAGGCGGCCATCTTTTCTTGTTGTTCCTGGGTGTAGGGGCTAGTGCTCTTCCCACTACGCAAGTCCACCATGGTGATAGGTGCACAATCAGGACGATTCCACTCCTCACCACTTAGACGCTAACCCCCTGACTGACAAACCTATAGACTCGATCAAAAGACTCACAGAATCCGGACAGGGATCCTGTCAACTAGGGTCTCTAGACTAGACCTACACTATGGCTGTCACTATACCTGTTGCTGATCAGGAGGCATTTGAGGAGATCCCCGGTAACTCCTCAGGAATTATTTAACGTTGCAGACAGGACGACACGATCAGCAGGTCTCTCAACACTTAGACGGCCTGTTGTGAAGCCCACAGCTCGGATTTTGGGCCTACCGTGCCACACCGAGCAGCCCGCCGGTCAGTACCGGTCCTTGGGAGGGTTCGTGTCCTCCGGGACAGTCGAGTCGTTAGACACAGTCTTTAGCCGTACTCAGCCCGTGTGGGTTTGGTCAACAAGGCCCTATCCTTCATCCACAGAGTGCTATCACCTAGACAGAAGAGACTCAATGCAGAAAGAAGAGACAGGCAGACTGGACTCAGCAAGTACCACAGGGTATGTGCACATCCATAGGGCGAGGGATAGGCTGAGGGCTTGGCGAGATTTTACCGGCTCCAGCTTGGTCAAAGTCAACGCCTCGGTCATCTCTCTCTCTCTCTCTCTCTCTCTCTCTCTCTC
>BFEA01000016.1:1210340-1231578 GCA_003427395.1 Chara braunii | reverse complement strand
GAAAGGACCGTCGAAGAGCTCTTCCTCGGCGAATTGCTTCCCTGTTCCCACGTACTCCTCGCAAGATTCAGAACACACCAGGCCTATCCGCAGGAGAGGGAGCGCTCCCCATTGGGAGGGGCAGGATTGGGACCGAGGTTTTGGCTCGGAAAGCTGGGTCACAGGGACACTTCACCATCACCCTCCCCTATCTCGAAGGATGCAAGCTATGGTATGCTGGTGGAAGGATTGTAGACGAGAACAAGTGACCATGGGCGACAGGAGACTTCGGATTAAACAGATATGCTGGACACATCGGAAGCCGATGCCTCGGAGACCGGGCATAAGACGGACCAGCAGACAAACGAGTGGGCGGGAGAGAGTGATGAGGTGGGGAGGGAGGAGCAGGAGGAAGATCGACTATTGGAGGGGGAAAAAGTATCAGCAGAAGGGGGCGTGGGAAAGGCTACTGAGGAAGTGCAGGAAGAAGAGGGTGGGGAAGACACGCAGCAGCAGCATCCGGTGACAGAGCTGGCGAGACAGGGGCGAGCTGAGACAGGTCTAAAAGCAATTTTGGATGAGGGGGAGTGTTACGTCTGCCCTATTATCTTATGGCGGGTGCAAGAGGGTATCAAAATATGAATGGACGAACAAGACAAAGGTGCCAATATCTAGTGTTAACAAACTGCCATAGGAGCAGCTCGTCCTTAAGAAGGTATCATAGTGGGTGGGATTAAAGTATGAACTTATGGCGCTACTAGGCATATCCGCTTCGTGTTTCACTCGTCCCACGGCCAAGGGGAAGGAGTATGGGCTAATCATATACTTCCTGGAAGTTGTTCCCATGAAGCCGGGTATTTCGAGGTTGCGCTGCGGAAGTCTACAATGTACTGGTTTTGCGGAAGTGTATGACCCGACAGTGACCCCCCGGGTCTACCATATCGTATACGCGACCTCGTTGACTATTTTGGATAGCGTAAATGCACGCCTGCCATAGGAAGAGCAAGTGGGAAACATGCATTTCAAGGAGGGGACAGGGATGTGGGTGACGGGAGGCTGAATAGACGGTGTAGGGATATATTATCCTGTAGGGTGTCACAAGAGGAGTGGCACCCCCCAGCAAATCCACGTAGTTTAAAACAGAGTAGGAATGGGTAGAAGGGGGTGTAGGAAAGACTAGGAGGGGTAAGGTAGAATGAAGAGGGTTTGACAGTGTAATCGGTTGAAGATCATGACATGGAATGTTAGAGGACTGGGGTGGAGATTGCTATTGGCTAAAAGGAAGGAGTTGGCGGGGAACGTTAAATGGGAACGGATAGATGTTGTTTGCCTACAAGAGACCAAGTTGGATGGAGGTAAGATAGCAAAGTCGGTGTTATGGTGGAAGGGCCACCAAGTATGGGCCCCAACATAGGGAACAAAAGGGGGGGCGGGGGGGTTGTATTTTGGTCTTCCCCCACTTTAGAGGGGAAATATGAGACTGGTACTTTGACGCATAAGGTCGGTGGGCGTGGGTGATTTTGCATTGGAGGGAAGGGCTCTGGGGATTGGTCACAGTGTACGGCCCGACAGAGATTGGCTTGTGGCACAGAATGTGGGAGCAGGTGCAGACTCTTGTCCCGAACGTGAACAAGATTATTGTGGCAGGGGCCTTTAATTCGGTCATGGACCCGGTCCTGGGTTCTGCTACAGCAAGGCATGTGGAAACAGACTTTCTCGCTGTCCTTAATGGGATGACAAGACTGGGTTGCACGGACTCCTATCGAATGTTGCACCCGCAAGACAGGGATCTCATGTTTTGGGGAAATGTGGTGGTAAGGAGATCTAGAATCGATATGATTGGGCATCGATTGAGCTGAATGAAGTGATAGAACATGCCTACAGAGCTCCAATGGCAACATCGGACCCATTCGGCTGTAGTAGCAAGTTTTCCGGTGGGCCATCTGGAGATGGGCCACCCCCCCAAGGCGATTTCGACATGGGTCTTCAAAAGTGCGGACTTCCAGCCTGAAGTGACCTGGTTCTGGGAAGAATGGATCAATGATTGCTCGCAGGAGAACCTGTTAGCCCATTTAGCAAAGGCGACTCGGGACCTGTGAGAACGGGTGGTCAGACTACAGAGGCACAACTATGTTGCGCATCAACCTACAGGGGAAGAGTATGCCCGAAGAATGGAGCAGTTGAATAGCGGCCCATCAACAGAACAAACAAAGGATGAATGGTGGGCCGAGTGGGTTGAGGCGGCGCGAGGATGGAGGGAATGGCAATCAAATGGGGAAGGCGAACCAAGGAGTCATGGATTGTGGTGGGGGAACAGATGGTGTGAAGGTTCTTTGGTACAGTGGGCACATGCAAACTGGCTCCACTGATAACAGCGATGGAGCCCCCCTTTGATGACAACCAGGCAACACAATGCACCACGAGGGGGATCTTGAAATGTGTTACAAATTTCTATCACCGTCTAGTAAGTGAAGAGGAAGATTGGACACCTGAGGATATGGCTAAAGAATCGGAGCAAGCAGTGTGGAGACACATTCGCCGTCGGCTGGACTTGGTAAGCTTATGCAGACTAGAAGAGGACGTGAAGCCGGAGGAGCGCACAAGGAGGGGCTTAAGCATGGAACATTCCCGACGAGTTTCGTGGAAGCATACATAGTCCTGCTGTATAAAAAGGGGGAGGATATGTGAAACTGGAGGTCGATATATTCTTAACGCATCATATAAGATTTTGGCTAAGGTGATGGCAACCTGCTTGAAAGAACTGTCGTCGTGCCTTATAGACTGCACCCAGACTGGGTTCGTATCGGGGGCGTCAGATTTTGTCTAACGTTACATTGGCGCAACAGGTCTTGGAGGAGGAGCGATGTACATGCAATGCAGCGACATTCGTCTCCATTGATCTCGAGAAAGCGTACGATTGAGTCCTCTAGGAATTCTTGTTGCAGGGAATGGCGCATGGGGGGATAGGGGGGATCTTTGCAGTTGGGTCAAAAGCCTATTGACGGGAGCAACAACAGTGATGCAAGTCAATGGTGTTCCATTGGACAAGCTCAAGGTCACTCGATGAGTTAGGCAGGGATGGTTGTTGTCTCCGGCTCTTTACGTTATCTACATGGAGTCTATGCACGATATTTTGAGGGCGGATGACAGATTGACTACCCTGAAAGGGGACCAGCAACGGAGCTGCAATCCACAGTGTTTGTGGATGACTCAGGAGCAGTGATCCCCCCAACGGCCCAACAGCTGGTGGTGCTTAAGGACGGCCTCAAAATATTTTGTAAATATTTCGGGGTTAGGGTTAATTGGCAGAAATCAAAGGCCATTCTCCATCCAGAGGTCGACCCGTCGAGGGATGGGATATCCCTACAGTAACAAAAGGAGAACGTTTGGCCTTCCTGGGAGCGAATTTTACGCCGAGTTATGGTGGGATAAAACAGATGGTTGTCCGCGCTACAGTGGTCGTGGCAAGACTTAACGTATGGAGTGCAAGAGGGGTCTTTGGAAAGGCCTTGGTGATTAAGAATTCGGTACTTGCAACTTTGTGGTACGTAGGCGCTGTGTATATGCCAGTCAAACATACCTTTAGGTATATTAGGAAGGTGATCCATGTGCACCTATGGTCGAACAATGAGCGGGCAGAGCATTCCATATGCAAAGTGGCGAGGAACAAAGTCATTCAGCCAAGGCGGTTTGGAGGTCTGGGTTTGCCGGACCCGTGACTGCAGATCATAGCGTTGCAGCTGCGCCAGGTGGTATGGCACCTATTGGGTACAGTAGGAGGGACTTGGCAAGAACTTACTAGGATGCACCTGGCGTATCCACTTCAGGCACCCAAGGAACTGGTGGATCTGTGTCGCCTCAGCTATAAGGCAATAGGTCATATCCGCAGGGACATGGTGTGGTCTACCAAGCTCGCATTGTGGAAAAGGACATAGTTAGGTTGCCGCCTGCCAGAAATAGCGGACACAATTTATGACAAGCTGCTCTTCGACAATAGGTTTATATGCGACGAGACCGGTGAGCCCTTTCAATGGCATGGTACGCGAGGAGCGTTTGGGTGGAAGTGGCCGGGATAGGGAATCTATAAAGTTGGGCATTTGTGGGATGAGGACTCGAGGGACAGGCGCCCCTAGAACGAGATGTTGGACTCCTTGCAAGGACGGATGAGGAAAAAGCAAAGGCTCGCAGAACCGCGGGAAGCCACCCCCTCCCAAGTGGATTGACACGCCGAGAAGAGATGATATCTCCTCGGGGGAATGGGTGAAAATCTATAGGGTTGAGTAGGCGCTGCCAAACGATAAGTTGGAAGTGACTGCCTGGCACGTATCATCAGGGTATGCTGGATTGGGGGAAACCCGTTTGGGTCTGTGCCGCACAAGAGGGCCACGCCTGGAAAATACTAGACAAAAGCAAGGTGCAGACGGTGGCGGTATGTGAAGGAGGCCCGAAGACGATAGTGCAGTATTTGCCTTTTCAAGTTGCACTTCGAAAGCGGGATTTGGTGTGGGATCCGGGGGAATGGCAGTGGTGGGCCTGCAGGATGGAAAAGAAGACGGTGCAGCTCCAGTGTCTTACCATGAAGAACATCTATAACTCTTTGCTGGATTCGGTGGATATATGCAGTGAATTGAAAAATCGATGGGCTAAGAGGGATTGGATCCTATGGACTCGGCGTAGATGGAACGAACAAAATGTTATTTTGGCTGCCCTACTAGACCAGAAGCAGGCAGGCTTGTTGTGGCAGCTATAACATTTCGTGATCCCCACAACACAATGGCAAGACCAGCTATGTGCAGCAGGATGCTGCCATGTGGAGACCATTCCGCACCTCTTTGTGAGGTGCCCGGTGGGATCCGGGGGAATGGCAGTGGTGGGCCTGCAGGATGGAAAAGAAGACGGTGCAACTCCAGTGTCTTACCATGAAGAACATCTATAACTCTTTGTTGGTTCCGGTGGATATATGCGGTGAATTGAAAAATCGATGGGCTAAGAGGGATTGGATCCCATGGACTCGGCGTAGATGGAACGAACAAAATGCTATTTTGGCTGCCCTGCCAGACCAGAAGCAGGCAGGCGTGTTGTGGCAACTATAAAATTTCATGATCCCCACAACACAATGGCTTGCAACAAGGAGTCGACACAAAAACCAGCTCTGTGCAGCAGGATGCTGCCACACGGAGACCATTCCGCACCTCTTTGTGAGGTGCCCGGTGGTTCGGACCTTTTGGGAATGGTGGGCGTAGGAAATGGCGGACAAACCCCCTTGGGGGTCACAGAGATGGATGATGCAATTATCCTTCTGGGGGCTCTGATGAGGGTGGACAGATCACAGTCGGAGGACCAGATGGCCTTAGAAATCATTAGGGCAGCAGTGTTTAGGGTGTTGTGGACCTCGAGGAATGAGCGATGTAGGCAGCAGACTACACCACCACTGCGGTGTCGAGCGCATTGGTCCCGTAGGGGGCCCCTCCGGGCCGCGTCACGTAGGATTTTGCAGGACTTTTATCGCAGTGAAGCTTTCACCGCTCCGGCCGAGTGCGCCAGCCGCACCGCTCGCTAACCCCTACGACGGAACAGGGGCCACGCGAGGCACAACTGACCTCTGCCCAAGGGGATGTCGCCACCCTTGGACATGCGTGTCCCCGTCGAGCTACTGAGCCACATGTGAAAGCTGCTCGAGTGCAATCGCAGAGGTGGCCCAGCCGAGGGTGTTTCTCGTGCGCTGTAGTAGCATAGGGGGTACGTGCGGTTGAACGCCTTAATCGCACCCGTACGCGAGTCGACACTCTAGGGGCTGATTTCCAAAGCGCGACCCAAGAGGAAAAACTCTCACACTGACCCACGAGGTCATAGTATCTTTAGAATGTAAAGTTGAAGCCCACTAAATCTAATGTATCTTACATATACAAACGTATGGGCGGGCACACCCCCATATCTCGGGGTGGTATGACTAAAAAGAGTCGCAATTCCCAAAATACAATCACCTCGCCTCAAATCTCAAGGTGATATTTTCAAAAGAATGTACATCTCTAAATGGAACATGTACCACATCAAAAGCCAGAGCAGTGCTGCTGACAAGGTCACATCCTCAATGTGATCACTTAATGCACTCAAGCTTGCACTCAAGCCAGGCTCATAGCAGACTCTTACCCTCGGCGACCCACACTCGTGTGAGGCTTACACTTGTACCATAATCGCACCGGATCCAACATGTACACACAATACACTAGAATGATAATCTTCTCTAACTCACATAATATACAACTAAGATGCTACCAACCAACATGGAGTTGGGGTCACACAAACGGTCAGCCTGCTTTCTCAGCCTCTACATTAGCGCATATACAACTTAACTCACTAAAAACCACCCCAGATGGCCCAAGACAATCCTCTAGACTGAAACTTCCTAAATGCAAGGATCGGGGCCAATCACATTTTAAGTCGTTATATTCTCTCTAACCCTGTCCTTTTACCATTTTTCGCAACCTTGCAGTCATCTCATCCACCCCTTTCTCGTAGTCTTGGTCACTATTACATGTTGTACCTGCACACGGGCCCCATTTCAAGGGTCCGACGGTTGTTGAGGGGCCCCGCGTGCCCATTAGACGCGCCCGAGAGGCCCACATCGGCCCTTAGGCTGCAGGTACGGAATTACAACGACATCGTTTATTTATTTATTTATTGCTGTCCTATTTTTGTTTGTTCAGCCGTTGTTTCGAACTTGCAGTCCCCAAGGTGACGCCGTGAGCTGGGTACACCAGGAGGCAGGGTCGATGGAGGCAAGGCGCGATGTGGAGAGACATGCGGAGTGGGATCTGTTGTACCACTGAAGCCCAGGGCAACGACGTTTGTCACCCACTGTGCCCGCTTCAGGGGTTCTCAACAGCATGACAGAGGAGTCGAGTTTAATCAACCTGTCACGACTTCACTTAGAGCTCGTTCTGTGAACCTTTTTCAATATTCAGAAACAAAGGATCTGAACGGTTGGATCTAATGCAGGTCGTCTCAACGTACGACGTTTGGTTGTAACAATTGAAGGACCTGTTGTATCACAAAAAAAGGAAGTCTAAATATGAGTTACTCTTCAAGGCGGAGGTATACCGAGTATCGAAAACACGGTCTGACATTCAGAGAAACAACAGAGTTGAAAGGACATTACAGGCGAGGAGGTTACATTTCAGTGGTCAAATTCACGTAAGAAACATCCCCATAAAACTTAAAAAAACAGAAATATTTGGTTTCCATAAGCATGTTCGGCAGGGCATACAAACGATATCATGTCTTCCTCGAATCCGAGCCGGAAGCCCGATCATGGGAGATGATTAACCCGTCCGGTTTCACACGCCGAGTCCAGGACAATAGGTTCTTCCCTGCGTGAGGAGCATTCGCACGATCCCACTCGTATTGAAACTTGCATGTGTTTAAGAAAGAACCCAGAAGGCACCAGAGCACATGACTTCTCTCATTGAACCGTCGTTATTGCACTGGAGAGGTTTTATCAAGGCATTGAATCTCAAAAGGCAACTGCCTGTTAAACTTCGTTCCTGTAAGTTACTGTCATGGGTGAATGCCACTTTCTGAGAAACAACAAAGTTTACTATTTTCAAGAAGACATTGTTGAAAAAACTCAAAACGATATCTTCCAAGCTCAGCGTCCTTGCTTATGCAGCGCATACACAAGATGAAGTTTGAAGTCCCTCGCTCTATCGACTGAAACGTGTGATCACGTAGTAGCCCGAGTTCTTCTCTTAGTGACTACGTAGCCCTAACACTAGTTGGTTGTTCGTGGTCATGCTTCGATCAATGGAAAACAACTATTCTCTCCTCGTGTCCAAATTCCTCACACTTATCGCCCCCCTCTTGCGCGAGTCTTAGGTCGTTGTAGATCGACCACTCGTTCAACTGCTTTTGCAGCTCTCCCCAGAATAGTGCTTGTTGCTTAGATTCCTCCCCCTTCACATAAGCTTTCCCTTTTTCCCGCTACCTTGCACACCTCTCCGCTTTAGACATCCCGTTGGGTCGTTGTAGGCGCGAAGGCTAGACCAAGCGCGATTACTCCTCGCGGACACTCACCTCATCAGCCGCAACCCACGAAATTAGTCGCGATCAGCAGGTCATTCTCAGCAATAGTTTTCACCGCCTCGTTCCTCTCGCTATTTTTCTCTCGCCGCACTGCCCACTTCGCTACACTTCACGACGTTGACCATTCCCTCCAATTTTCTTGTTTAATTGCTCTTACTCAATACACGTGCTTAAACCCCCCCTCGCACTTGCTCTCGTTTTGCTGACGGATAGTTGGCCCACTCTCATTCCTCTTCTGGTTTGCCCTCCGTTTACCCTCGCACTTACGTGTGCGCCTAACTTATTTCACTCTATTGTCATGCTTCCTGCTTTTGTGGCATGCCTCTCTCCCTCTCGCTCTTCTCCACTCTCTTTCTCCGCCATCTTTGACCCTCAACTATGTCGTGTCCCGGTCGTGCCCTACTGACAAGCTCTCATGGTTACAATCAGCTCTGCCTCGGAGAACCCACTTCCTCGTCGACAACTGCTAGCGACAGTTCCTTGATCGAAAAGGATGACAACCTCATCTCGCGTTGATCGCGTTCAAAGTTGTTTACTACGTGCACTCTTCTTCTCCCCTCTTTTCTCCCCAGTCCCTAACCGCACAGTACTTCCTTATGTAAGTTGTCTCTTCAATCCACCTGTGTTCTTGCCTAGCGCTAATTTGCACGAGTTAGCTTATGATTCGGTCGGTTCGGTCGCGCAGGAATTCTCACATTTGTATATCCTCCAGCACTCATGCCTCCTCCGTTGACATACCTTAGCACCTTGTAAACTGTGAACTCTTTCTCTGCCCCGTTAGCCACTTCACGCGATGTCGCCCTATCACTAGCGTCTTTCCATCTCCTTTAGCTCGACTGCCCTGCACTTCACCCATCGTGCGAATTAGCTCGCTTTAGAGTTCACGCAAGCTCGCTCACACAGGTAGTTTAGCTCGACTGCCCTGCACTTCGCCCATCGTGAGGATTAGCTCGCTTTGGAGTTCATGCAAGCTCGCTCACACAGGTAGTTGCTGTGCTTGTCGATCTCGCGTTGCCGATCTCTCGCATACAGACTCGGCGGGGGAGCTTTCTCGAACATTCTCCCCACCAGCTCTGGCAGTTACGTTCGCGAGTGGCGTCCACCAGGCTCGCAGCGTCGCCCTTTTTCCCTCAGGTCCTCTTGTTCGTCCTCCTTCCGAATGCCTACTTTTCGCTCAGCCACTGTGTATATCCTACCTTGATCGAGCCAGATCCTGATCGCGCGGGACTCGGCCAGAAACAGCTCGGCCTTCCCGCCCCCCCACAGCTTCAGATGCCTGTACCGTCCTTTCATGTAAGTTCATGGTGTCGGCGACGACCGGGGAAAAATCACTTGGTATTAGGATCAAACAGGCTCCTAGGTGGATGAGGGCCTGTGTCCAGAATTTCGGGCCTAAGCCGGTCTGAACTCGTGTTATTTCTCGTCTGCAGCAGTTCCCATTTCCGCCCCACCTCGCTGGCTTAAGAGAAGTCGTCAGTACCTAGATAAAGGAATGTACCCGGTCCAGCCCCGGGTTTAATGTGCCCAATGCGACTTTGCTCAATCTTCACAATGAGGATGTGGCTCGATTTCGATAGCCATACCCCAAATTGTCGGTGTGGCCATGCTTCTTACACTTGGCTGCCCTTACGATGGGCCCTGGCAGGGAAACTTGGTAAAGCGACCCCGTAGTCTCGGTTTCATGTTGACTGTCGGCTTGAGGGCACTGTTCCTCGATGTCGTTTGTTGTTTGTTGCCTTTGATGTGTGGTAGTCTTACTGGTTGCCTCAAGTGACAACCCAAGTCTCGAGCTAGCACCCTCGGACGTCCGTCATCATATTTGCTTATGCACAGTATAACTCAGGAGTGGTCACACACGGAGGCAGGGTCCACGTAGACGGATAATAGAACAACAAGAATCTGAGTGGTTTGGCATGGAAACATAATCTTGACACAAAAAATAGGGAATTAGTAAAATATGGAAATCTTGTGTTCTTTTTCATCGTTCTTTTCAGTAGTTGCTATCTCCAGCCTATCCGCAAAAATAGACAAAATATCACCCTTGACTTGCCACCTCGAATCCCTATGTCTACACAGTCCTACGACAGACAAACAACAACTCATGAACACAGGTCACGGGTGCAAGCACTCGACGGTCAACTCGATACTATACATGGGTGAGGTAAGGTCTGGGGATCAAACCCCGGGATCTGCATCTGCCTCTGCAAAGGTGAAAACCGTTTCATAAGGGCCCTACAGGCCTTGTGTCGTTTCAGCCTGAAAACCTGAAAACAAGGGCCTACAGGCCCTGTGTCGTTTCAGCCTGAAAGCCTGAAAACGAGGGCCTACATGTTACAGACTCCGCCAGGGCTCGATCCCTGGTCTATCTTTTTGTTGTTTCTGCTGCATCCCGTTTTTGGCCTGGCACCCTTTTTTCCAAACCCCTCCTTTGGTACCGTCGGATTCTGGACAACTGGCGCCATGGTGCAATTCGGGCACCACTTTCAAATACCGCATTTTTCAGTTCTGGCCTCGGGGCTTTTGCGGAAATGCCCCTGGTACCGTACGTGTCACCGGTACTTATACCGGTGACACGTACAGTACGGGAACCAGTCTCGTACCAGTTTTTTGCTGCTGTACTCGTACTCAGTGTGACTTGCTGTTTCGGCATTCGGAATCCAAGACTTCGACATTGTGCCCTTGCCACTGTGTCTGCGTCCGACCCTCAGTTGTGTCGAGTGAGCGAGTGTATGTGTGTGCTCTCACTCTCTCCCTCTCTCTCTCCTCTCCCTCGGCTCTCCTTCAGCCCCGCGCTCGTCACACTACAGGCCCTGTGTCGTTTCAGCCTAAAAAGGGCCCTCCAGGCCCTGTAGTCTTTTCAGCCTGAAACAGAGGGCCATTTTCAGGCCCTCATAAGATCGACCTTCCCTGAAACTTAGGCACCAGACCAGGGTTTTAGCACAGGCCATTTTGGGCCTGTTTTCAAGACCACCTTTGTTTGAACTTCAACGCCAGGGTCTGGCGCGTTTTGGCATTGGCAAGAGCAGCCTCCTGGACGGGCCAGCACTATGTAAGACTGGCCCGCCCTGCAGGCTGCAGGTAGTTCATAGGGACTTCCCAGGCACTTCATGTGCAGGAGGCGGGAGGCAGTCTTCAGGATTCGGCAGCAGCACTCTGGAGGAGCGCTGCAGTAGTAGCAGTAGCGTTAGCAGTAGTCTTCAGCGCTGGGCGCTATTAGGAGCTAGAGTAGCGTTGGAGAGAGAGAGATGGTTGGCGGATGCCAGGGAGACTTACCTGTGGCGCCATAGCTCCAGCTTCGTCTTCTATGTACCTGCAACAAGGCGCCACCTTCACAGGTTAGTACCCGACTGAGAGAGAGAGAGAGAGAGAGTTCTTCTTCCTCTTCTAAGTCCACAATCTCTCCCTCACCCTCTCGCTACCTAACTTCTCCGTATCTGCAGACTACGAGAGAGAGAGAGAGAGAGAGAGAGAGAGAGAGAGAGAGAGAGAGAGAGAGAGAGAGAGAGAGAGATTGGTGACTTTGGGACTTGACGACATTTGGATCCATTGAGACATTGGACGAGGGATTATTTGGGACCTGTACCGAAGACTTGGTGTTAACGACATTCCCATGTTTCCCTCTTCTTCGTCTAACCCCCCCTCTTCTTCGTCTGTGTATGGTTGGGGACTGGCGCATTCGTCCTGTGTGAGCGCCAGGCCCCTTCACACCCCTTCACACCATGAAATGATGATAATGTATATTTGGTCTGCATTGCAAGATTGATTGTTCGGATCATTGGTATATTAGCCTTCTGCTGCGCTATCTTGTGCTATGTGAGAGAGGTCGGTTTTTGTTCTGGTCTACACTTTTGCAGTATGCGGCAGTCTGAGTGTTGAGGTCGTCATCACATTCACTTACGTGCTCCGCCGGAAGCGCTGGTGCGCTGCAATGTGTGCGACTGAGGCGAGTTGCTGCAGGGGTAGTCAACGGCGCTAGGCACCCATAGCTGTAGCTAGGCTAGAGGAAGTGCTGTGAGGGGTATTCAGATGGGGTTGAATGAAGTGTGGGTACCATAGAGTGACAGTGAGGGAGAGTGAGAGAGAGAGAGAGACCACACCTGTCTGTTGTTACTGGTGGGAATAGAGCTTGGGTAAGACAATTACAAGATTTGGCTTGCAGACAATGCAGAGACTATTTTCGGATTTACTCTCATGCGTGCTTCATGTGTGCTCTACCTGTTGTGAGAATGGTGTGAAGTATGTCGTGCATGGTTGGTCTCAATCCACAGTGTTGTGCTGTTTTTTTTTTCTTTTCTTTTCTGCATTTGCAAACTTTTCCTTGCCAGGTGCATTGACGTGGATAACAAGAATTCAGGCGGCCTCAGATGCTGCTCAGGCTCTTGAATACATTCACGACCACACGCGCCCCACATATGTCCATCGAGATATAAAGTCTAACAACATCCTGTTGGACAAGAATTTGCGTGCGAAGGTACTGTTCTCACCAGTCACAAGGTACTCGTGTTTTTTTTTTATGGCAATGTCTCCTCCTCTTGCCCCTCTTCCTCTGCTTTCTCGCCTGTCTTCGTCTTTTTATAAATTCATTGGCCCACCCTACCCACTTGCATGGAGATACAAAATCTAACGATGCCCTTGAGGAGGGGAACTTGCATGGTAATGTATTGTTTTGTTTCGAGTTGCTTCTTCATGATTGTCTCCTCCTCCTCCTCCTCCTGCTCTGCCTCTGCCTCTGCCTCTGCCTCTGCCTTGTCTTTCTGCTTCTTCATATTTGCACACAGACATGTTCTTTCAGCAGCAAGGATGGTCCTGGGTTTGGTGGTGCGGGAGGAAAGGTGGGAGGTGGAAATTGCTCTATTGCGTCCAGATGAGGCATCTACCATGGCAGGCATCGTTAGCTTGGGGAGCAGTTGCCTAAAATAGGTTTGCTGACATTCTCGAGCATTTACTGACAACCTGTTCTCTGAGCTGGTATTGTGTGAAGATGAGGCAGTGGCCATGGCAGCAGTCGTTAGCTTGGGGAGCAGTAGCCTACCGTAAGATTGCTGACATTGTCGAGTGTTGAACCACCACTGCGCCTGCGATGCTGTTTCATTGAACTTGCCCTTTATTTCTGAGCCTGTCCAAACATGGACCTACTGGTAGAATCTGGGAGAACCAAATGTGTTCTATTGCCACAAGCATGTTTTTTGCTATGCGGAAATTTTTGTTCCGTTTCTTAACTATTGATTTTGGTCTTTGGAAAGATCAGCACTTAACCTAAGGCCCTGTTTTTTTTTCAGATATTTTCTTCAATCACTCTGATGCGAGGATTTAGTCCCTCGGCGGTGTTCTGAAAGGCTGTGCCCACCCTAAGTGAAGGCGGGCCTGCAAATGTGTGCCAGTGCTTGCGTATAGGCCTATGAGACCAGGCCAAGCAGAGCCTGTTGCAACCCCTATGTGGGCATGGATCTTCGACGAGGCCTTGTTACGAGTTAGCTCCTTGGCATGCCCCTGTGGGGCCTCTTCAGCAAGCATGAGCCTGCCCTAAGTGAAGGCTGGCCCCTGAATTTCAATATGACCTGAGTTCGTCAATCTAGGCAAAGTTTGGTGGACTCCAGTTTCAATATGACCTGAGTTCGTCAATCTAGGCAAAGTTTGGTGGACTCCAGACAGTTGCGATGTGCCAGTTGGTTACATCCTCCGTTCTCGTGAGAAACAGAAATAATTCGTGAGCCTTCTAGGCTCTTCCAGCAGCGCAGGCGAAGCAAGGAGAACCTGACGTTTACACCTGGTGTGGTTGGGCAGCCCTAACTAATTCGGTCCCAGGCCACTGTCTGAGTGGGCCTCAGTGCAGACACTTTGACCCAAACGGAAGCTACTGGAAACACACGAGGCCCAGCCAGACAGCAAACTGGGCGAGCAGTTTCCATAAAGGAAAGAACTCGCCACTGGTGGGCTCATTCAGGCACTAGGCAGTGCATGTGACAGCGCTGCTGGAGCGTGAGCTAGTGAGCTGTGTGCTGTGCGCTAGCGCTAGGTGCCAGGCAGTGCGCGCTGGCACTGGAAGAATGCAGGGCGCTGCTGAGGGCAGCGCCACAGCCAGCCCTACATAGCCAGGGCTTGGCTTGGGTAGCCAGTGTAGGTAGTGGCGGTCTTCGTGTATGAGGAGGAAGACGTGGGTAGAGAAGACGAGGGGGAGAGAGAGAGAGATGAGAATGATGATGTGAGGGTCTTGGCGATGGTCTACAGGGACGGCATCTTCATGTACTTCGGTTGTTGCTGCTGACGTCAACAGGTTGCATTGTCAACAGTAGCTGTGTGATCATAGTCTGGGCGCTGAGCGCCAAGTAGGAGGAAGGGCTCTGGGCGCTGAGCGCCAAGTAGGAGGAAGGGCTCTGGGCGCTGAGCGCCAAGTAGGAGGAAGGGCTCTGGGCGCTGAGCGCCAAGTAGGAGGAAGGGCTCTGGATACATTCGGATCCGTTGGTGGAACATCAGTGCATTTCTTCTTTCTGGACAGCATTGGACTTTCTGGCTTTCAATGTGATTTTGCATTCTGGATTTCTGTCATTTTGCAATCACTCGTTTTCTTTGCAGGATGCCCATATGCTTCTCATCATATCATGGGCATTCAACATGCAGGGAATCAGCCTCCGAGTCCCGTCACACTACCTAGGAATTGACCATGTGATGGTGGTGGTTCAGTGCACTCTGCAGGAAACCTGACATAGATAAGGAGTTGTAAACTACCCATCCCCTATCATGGGGATTAACATACAAGGAGTCAGCGTCTGAATCTGTGAAACTACCCGGGAATTGCCCATGTGATGGTGATCCAGCGTGGTACGTAGGAAAGCTGATTTGGATGAGGCGCTGTAATCTGTGAACCACCCATCACCTCATGACTTCTGTGGGCTTAGATCTGCCTGCGGAAAGCTGGAGAAAGGGCACAGGTAGGAGCATGGCAACAGTTATGGATGCTGGTGTAATTTGGCAGCTTGTTCATGTAAATCAGATGCGGTTTGTTACCATTTAGGGACGCTCTACATCTCTTGTCTGCATTGGTGGGCATTGTCAGTCCCGTTGTTGTTAGTGTTTTAGTCAATGGGCTAGTGATTCAGTTGGTTCAAGATAGCGATGGGTAGATCTGATATTCATCCGGTGCTGTAAGGAAGTCAGTCTGGTGCTGTCCAACACACACGTGTGGAAAATTTGGGTAGTGTTGGGTTTTCTCTCCGTCCAGCAAGCCCGCACTCAACTGGACCAGGTTGTTTTGGTCCGGTTTTGTACAGAAAAGTGCACTTGTTGACTTGTGATCAGAAATTACTTTCTCAATTTCTTTGCACCGGTTGTCGTCCTTCGCAGGTAGCAGACTTTGGACTTATCAAACTCATTGGCCAGGATGATGGGCATGGACCTCTGACTACAAAGCTGGTGGGAACATTTGGCTACATGGCACCAGAGTAAGTGGGGTGCAGAGCTGTGTGCCTTCGTGGTGCTGAAAATCTGATCTTTGTACGTGTTTCTCTTTTCAGTTATGCTTACATTGGCGCTTTGGCCAGGAGGTTCATAGTATAGGGTGAGCAGTGTTGCACCAGCATTTGATAACACTGGCCAGAAAGGCATTATCTGGTAACTGTGGAGAAAGTTTGTAACCCTGCACTTTCATCAGTCGGGGACCACTGGGCATTGACGCATACATAGCATGAGCGCAATTGGTGTAATTTGGTGATAGATTAGCGTGATGAGCTGGAGTTGTTATCAGTAAATATTGTTCCTTATTAGTAAATATTAACTAGCCGGAGATCATTCGTCTTCTGCAGAAGGTCCCTGGTTCATCATGATGAAAATTGATTAAGGTGGTTGGTGCAGGTGTGTGCAGGGAACAACGAGTGAGGAAAGATGGAACGAAGAGAATGGGAGGGTAGCAGAGTAAAAGACAAAGGGGGGGTGGCAAAGTAAGGGAATACAGATGTCCTTGATGACAGAGAGGACATCCACACTAGGGATGAGGTTGTTATGCGCCTGATTGAAATGAGATACAGCATGGAATCCACATGTTCCCATACACATGTGCAACAACAAGAGATCTTGGAGAGAGCAATTCACACCACACTGGATGAGAGAATACACAGTGGAAGCACTTAAACCAAAAATAGAATTGAAATTACTCAATTCTCATTAATATCCCGCTCCCTCCAGCCAATCAATGCACTATTATTTCCACGTTATTAACATCCCCGAACCAACTAAGAAGAGTTTCAACAAGTGAGGGAGACTTCTTCTTCGTCCCAACCTCAAGCTCACAGCTATGGCGCAGGCCTGCGCCCAACCTATCAAGCCCATCAAGCGCCACCAACCCTCCTGAACACGACACACCGCTCAGCAGTCCAAACTCGATGCCCACTGTAGATGAAGTGTCTGCTCAACAGGGCAGGGTAGCTCCCAGGATGAAGAAGAAGAGCACCAGCGCTTGATGAAGAAGGAGATGGTTACCACTTCGACAAACACTTGCAAGAAGGGTTTCGATGGTGACCTTGCCTATCCCCAACAGCACAGGTAAGAGGAGGCGCCTCACAGCGCTCAGGGCCTGGTGCCCAGTGCAGTCACAACACGAGACAGGAACCCCAGCTATGGAGGACAACCCTAGCAGCATGAAGATGATGCCGCAAGTGAAATAACGCAGCACCCAAACAGCATGCGACCTCCAGCGGCACTTCGTGGAAAAAAAATGACGAGACAGCGCCCGTTTTTCCTTGCCCTCGACAATTTTGTAGACTGCTGTTTTCCTTGACTCTACAGCCTACAGCCTAGGATCGACAGCCAATAGCCGAGGGGCGAATCTACACCTAAAATTGGCAAAAGGGGAGGACAGAATCGACCTACAACTCGGGCAGAAAGGACAAAACAGACAGACCTACTGGTATTACAGCTAGCCTACAAAGACTACTCCAAACAGACCTAGGGATCAAGCCAAATTGGGCTCTCACACAAAAAAACACAGCAAACGAAACAGGTCACGTGATCGAATCCCGGAGAGCTCAAACCAGGCAACATCAAACGAAGTTAGTGTACAGCTCGCATGCCGCTGCAATTCATTGCATTCCTACCCTCCCGGGGAGCGAGGACCCCGAGCTAGGAGGTGTCCACGAGGAGAACGTCTGAGGGGTTTCCCTTTCTGTTTAGCCTCATAGGGGCGCACGACTGAATTTGCGGGCTTGAGAAGGTCCTTCCTTGTGAACCATTGGTCCTCTGTGTGAGGTTGGAAAAGGAACTTCACAAGGTATTCACAGTTGGGGCCTGTGCCCCAGTGATCCTCGATGCTCTCAACTTCATATCCCATTCCAGGGATAGGAGGTCCAAACTGCGGTGGCGTGTCAGGGAATGCATCAGAAAGAGTGAAAGGCAGCAGTTTTGAGGCATGGAAGACCGGATAGGTCCTGATATGAGGGGGTACAGCAAGCACGTAGGAAGGCCCAAATGGATCTGCCCCCAAAGTATAAAGTACCTGCCATGGGCCCATAGTAAACAGGCAACAACTTTCTTGAGATATCTTGTTCATCAATTAGCTCAGATCTTTTCACCCAGACCCAGCGACCTGGCCGTGCCTTGAACATATTAGACCTAGCTTTTTCTAGGTCTTTCTCATAACTCTCGGTGAACTCTGCAGTGCCAGGAGCTAGTTTAGGCTTGGACTTACCAATGAGATCATGCAGAGGCTGTCTGGGTTCGTTGACAAAGTGCAGCCTATAGGGTGTAAAGCCTATCGTGTTGTGAGCAGATGCATTATACATCAGTTGTGCCCTGGACAGATGTTTGTCCCAGCTCTGCTGGTCAGACATAATCACAAGAGGCAGCAGCTGAAACATGACCTGATTCATCACTTCAGCATGTCCGTTGGCTTCAGGATGTCTCCTAGAGGTTATGTCCAGTTTGGAATGCAGGTAGTCTTGACTGTCGGTCATCGATGCAGAAGCTGGGTCTTTGTCACTGACAATGGAGGATGGGCGCCCATGGACATTCACCCACCTCTCACAAAAAAGCTTTCTGACCAGAGGTCCTCTGACCTCAGCAGGTAAGGGGATAAACTCAACATACTTAGAGAATCTATCGATATAGACCATTACTTGTCTCATCCCACGTGGCATGGTCTTGCCCAAATCTATGAAGTCAATGGACACAAACTCCCCTGGACCATCAGGGATAGGTAAGGGTTTGAGTAACCCCATAGGAGGCCACCTGTGGCAAGTCTCCAAGTAATGCAGGATATCGACCTTCATCTCAGACCAATAGAAGCATTGGGTCAGGGCAGCATACGTTTTTAAGAACCCAAAGTGACCGCGAGCATCATGTCTCTATGAAATCAGATGAGTAATGATCTTGCAATCATTAGGGAATACACAAACGCTCTTGCCCCGCGCTGATTATGTACAGCAAGCCTGAAGTCGAGGCATAGCCTGGCTCAGAATTGGGGTCGGTCTGTAGATTCCTAAGGATGGGGCCAGAGACTGGGTCATGAGACAACGCATCAGTGATGGCCTGTTTGGTGGAATCAGCATAGGAGTAAGTATCAACAATGGCAGCAAATGAATCAGGTATACGTGACAATGCGTCAGCAACTCTGTTATAGCATCCCTTCTTATGCTTCAGTTCAAAGTCAAATTTGTTTATAAACTGAATATACCTCACCAGTTTATCATTCAACTCACCTTGGGTCTTCATCTACTGTAGAGTGGAGTGATCAGAATAGATCTTGACGTGTCTCCCAAGTTAGAAATGTTTCCATTGTTTGAGGGCACAAACGAGGGCATACAGTTCCTTTTCATAAGTAGATTCCTGATTTCTTTGCACCTTTATCTTCTTACTCATGAACTCTACGAGCTTCAGACCAGTCCCATCATCTTGTTGGACTGCACCAACGCCATATTGACTTGCATCTGTGGTCAGCACAAATGGCAAGGTAGGGTCAGACAGTTTCAGCACAGATGCTTGGGTGAGTGCTTTCTCCAATCTGGAGAAAGCTAACTGACAAGTGGTTGTCCACCTAAAGGGAACATCCTTAGCTAGCAGATTTGTTAGGGGTGTAGCCATAGAGGAAAAGTTTCTGATAAACTTCCTATAGTAAAAAGCTTACCTCACAGTCTGTGGTTGTGGCCATTCCTTGATAACTGCCATTTTAGAGGCATCAAGGGGCATACCATCTGCAGAAATCACATGACCTAAGTATAAAACAGAGGAAACACCAAATGCTGATTTCTCTTTGTTCAATTTATACTTATGTTCTCTCAGGACCTGCAAAACGTTTTTGAGATGGTTTGCATGTTCCTTGGTATCTTTGTTGAACACCAGAATGTCATCCAAGTACACAACAACAAAGCGGTCAAGGAAGGGTCTGAAAATCCTATTCTTTTTGGTTTGGAATATCCCTGGTGCATTGCACAGACCAAAAGGCATGACCAGGAACTCGTACGAGTCATACCGGGTCTTAAAGTTAGTTTTGTGTACATCCTCTTCAGCCATTTCGATATGATGATACCCGAATTTGAAATCAATTTTGCTGAAGACTTTGCAACCTTGCACCATATCCAACAAGTTATCGATCATAGCCAAGGACTCAGAGCTCTTCCTGGTGATCTTGTTCAGGCCTTTATAGTCAATGCACATCCTGAGGTCACCATTTCCTTTTGGAACAAAGAGAACTGGTGCCCATACTCAGATGAGCAAGGCCTGATCCATCCTTTCTTTGTCAAGGAATTGTTTCCTCAACTCATTCACTCTAGCAGGTGACATTCTGTAGACTCTTCCCTTGGGAGGGGTAGAGTTTGGCAAAATCTGAATGTGGTGCTTGGTCTGCCTATGGACAAGTCAAGTAGGCTCCTGAGCCAAATCAGAAAAGTCATTAACCACTTGTTGAATGGATAGGGCAATCAGAGAAGAGGATGAGAACGAATTTGTTTGAGTGACATAAGCCACAAACAGATTCCCATGGTCAGTCTCCTTAGACAAGTTGTAAGACTCTCTAGCTTTCAGACAATAACAACTTGTCTCAGGATGGTGATCAGTAGTCAAGACACATTGTCTTAGCTCCCCTTGTGGGTTCCTCAGTTTGATACTAGGCAGAGCCCAATTAATGGACAGATTAGTGGCCCTCAACCACTTCATAGGACCAGATCAAAAGGAAGATGTGGGAAAACATAGAAGTTCAAGGGCTGTATGATTTCCCCTTCATCATCAAAGGTGACCGACACAACCTTGATGACTTGCTTGACCGAGACAGACTGGGAATTACCCACCTGAATCTCCAGAGTGTGCTCAAGATCAGTAACCTTGAGACCCAAGTGGAGTTTTTGACCTCCATTCTGAGAGATGAAGTTTTTGGTTGCTTCACAGTCAAGCAGGCCTTTCATCCTGGTTCTGTTGATTTGAGGCTTGAGTATGATCAATTTTGATCTCTTCTTTCTCCTCTCTTTCAGTTGGAAATGAAGAGAACGGAGCTGGTCAAGCTCCTCCTCAGATGAGGGCTCATCAATAAAGGGCTCAATGTACGAGTACATAGAGTCCTCTACAGCCTCAAAAACTTTAGGCTTACTCCGCACCACACGGGCCCAGCAGAGCCCGACCTGGTAGACTAAGGGTCCGTAGGGGTAGGGCCTGTTTCAGGCCCTGTGTCGCTTCGGCCTCCAGCCTGAAAACGACGGTCCATTTTCAGGCCCTCGCAAGATCGACGTACCCTGAAACTCAAGCACCAGACCGGGGTTTTAGCTTAGGCCTTTAAGGCCTATTTTGTGGAGCGTCAACCCTAGGGTCTGGCACGTTTTGGCATAGGCACGAGCAGCCCCTCGGACGGGCCAGCACTATATAATGCTGACCCGCCCTGCAGGCTGCAGGCAGCTCCTAGGCACTTCACTTGCAGAATGCAGGAGGCAGGAGGCAGCGACACTTTGGAGGAGTAGCAATAGTAGTAGTCTTCAGCGTTGGGCGCTAGTAGAGGAGAGAGAGAGAGAGAGACGGTTGGCGGAGGCCAGGGATACTCACCTGCAGCGCCATAGCTCCAGCTTCGTCTTCGATGTACCTGCAGCAAGGCGCCACCATCACAGGTTAGTATCGGAGAGAGAGAGAGAGAGAGAGAGAGAGAGAGATTGAGTTCTTCTTCTTCCTCCTCCACCATATTTTCCTCACCCTCTTGCCCCCTGACTTCTGC